>OY756359.1:1200000-1800000 GCA_963576895.1 Ceraclea dissimilis | reverse complement strand
CTTTAATTCCGTATCTGTAGCAAGAAAATGTACTGTTGCACAATAGTTCACATGAGGTAATACAATGGAGTTGTACACCAATTTTCTACTTTTAAAGTCTAATTTCTTTCCAATTCTGTTCAAAAGTCCAACTTTTTTACTCACATTTTTAAGATTCTGTTCAAAATTACTTTTAAAATTTAACTTACTGTCAACAAATATTCCCAAATACTTAATTGTTTCCACTGATTCAATGATTTCTCCATCCATCTTTAGGCCACCAACACGTGTTTTAGGCACATTTCCCATCACCATACACTTCGTCTTCTTCACATTAATCTTCAGCTTGTTTATATTCAACCAATTCGATACTATATTTAGCTCTTCCTGCATGGTACACATTCCTTCTTCAAAGTTATCACATTCCAAATACAATAATGTATCATCAGCAAATAATTTGATTTCACATCTTTTCAAGTATCTCACAATATCGTTTACATACAGAATGAAGAGCACCGGCCCAAGAACGGACCCCTGAGGGACACCTCTAACCACCTCTCTTCCTTCAGATTTGCAACCATCAAACTTAGTTATTTGTCTTCTGTTCTGCAGGTAGTCGAAAAACCAAGACTTGGCCATTCCATGCACCCCAATTCTTTCCAGCTTATTTATAAGTATATCTCTGTCTTTCGTCTCAAAAGCCCTTTTCAAGTCCAGAAATACTGCGATCACAAACTTTTTCTTATCAAGACATTCTTTCCACCTATTTACAACGAGATTGATCGCCGTCTCACACGAATAATTGTTCCGGAATCCAGACTGTTGGGGAACTATAATGTTATTTTTTTCCACATATTGTATTATCTGTTCCTTAACGACATACTCTAAAACTTGCTCGTACTTCGGCAAACAATTTATTGGTCTAAATTCATCAAACATCTTTGGATGTGTGACTTTGGGCACTGGTGTTATATGGGAGGTTTTCCATGCGCTAGGAAATATTCCCCTCATTAAAGAATCATTTATGACTCCAACCAAAAAATCTCCCGTAACCTCCAGAGAGTCCGAGATCATCTGAATTGTAATTCCGTCCTCCGAGGGTTTGACCTTCATTCCACCAATTATTTTCTTCAATGATTCGATATCAATAGTATTAAATTCGAACGGTTCTGCCACAATGTTTTTTTCAACATCTTGTTGAAAGTCAAAACCCTGCGGAATACTTTGGTAAATACGCTCAATACTAGACAAGAAGTTATCATTAAACTTTTGCGCTATTTTATTACTGTCTTCCTCGACTCCATCTGGGAATTCAACAGCTTTTATCTTAACTTTCTGTTTACCTTTTATAATCTCTTTAATGGTACTCCACATTTTTCTACAATCATGTTTATTATTTTCGACTTTATCTCTAATATATTTGTTTTTTTGGAGTTTTATTTTCTTGTTATAAGAGTTTCTTATTTTCTTATGTTGCTCCCATAATAGCTGATTTCCACTCAACTTGAATCCCTTATATAGCACATCTCTTTCCTTTCTTAATTGCTTTAACTCTTTATTATACCACTTGCAAGTACTCTTAAATACTCTTGTTGTAGTTGGTGTCACTTTATTAACGGCCACAGTCATATTAGAGACATAAATCTCAGCATTTTTGTTTATATCACCATTGGAGCTGGTCCAGTCTAGCGCCTGCAACTCCTCACATAATACAACCTTTGAGTATCTCCTCATATCTCTGCACTTGTAAGTATTAATCTCAGAATCAACCGGCTTTGAGTCAAAATATGTTACCAACGATTCGTGTTCGGACACCTTAAAATTATCTGCAATACCGACTTGAAGGTAGAAATCATTTGTTATGACCAGGTCTATCATCGACTTAAACCAGGTCTATCATCGACTTAAACGTAAAATGCATAATTCAACTTTTAAAGCTCGCGGCTCAACTATGACGTCACGGTCATTTCCCACGGCTTAAAAAGGTTCAAAATCGAATGAACAATCGCATGACAAAATGGCAAATATGACTTTTTTTTTCTTTTTTTGGGGCTTATTTCTAATAATAATAAATTTTTCTTATTATTCTTTTTTTTACGGTTATTCCCTTAATTTTGACGTGTATAAAACGTGTTCTGAGTAATCGTAGAGTGTGTATGACAAATTTTATGAATGTGACGAAAGCACGATATGTGCGTAAGGATAGGAAAGTCTGACGACCTATTTTCCTACCCCGCAGGGGATGCGGCGTGAGGGGCTGGAATAGAATAGAATAGAATTTGCGATATATTGTAGTTTAGCGATCAAGTCTCTTTTCAGCATCATTTGGGATCGTAAAAAATCTCATTTGCGCGATAAGTTCGCCCCAGTGAATAAGTTAAAACCTGTAAGTATATACAGGGTGTTCGGCAGAACGTTAAACAAACTGATATGGTATACCATAGAGGGGAACATTTGGAACATCTTATGGGTACTCAGAAATTATATAGGGTGCTAACGTTTGCCGAACACTCTGTATATTGTAGGAATAACTGAATTTGTTCACTTGAAGAATAAAATAATACTATCGATATTAAAATCAATATCTTGATATAACCCATCGATTATTGTGCTCGGCTTGGTGAACATTTTTTTTATATTATGATTATGTTTAAGTATATTACAAATTTAATATCTCTGAGGACTACCTATTTCTATCATATTTTAGATCGGGTTGTCTTTAATATAATACTGCTTTTGCAATAAGTCCGCCTTTTAGCATACTTCCATTGTCTTGTTTTGTAACTCTCTGATGATTTTTTTATTTTTTGAAAATTTTACTGAAAAAAATATATAAATTCATAATATTCTTTGACTATATTGATCAGAAATTCTAGTTTAGTTTTAATATTATAAAGACGGTTAAATTTACCTGGATTTATTATAAAATATGATCCTATAAATTTAATAACTCAGAATAGACCGCAGCTTGCAATCTTGGCGCATGGAATATCTCAGAATGCTAAGAAGGGAATTTTAATAACGTTATAATAAAATGCAATTTATATACGAGGCGTATTTATTATTAGAATATTACAAACGCTGTTTGTCTCAAACGGTTTTGCATTTTAAGAATAATCGCAATAACTTTTCTTTCCATACGAACAGTCTAGGTGTTCTGAGCCAAAAGATTTCTGTAAAAAATTCTATATTATTCAGCTTAATTATAACTTTCTATCTACTACATACTCGTACCTTTCCACGTTCGCTCCCTGTGTGGTTCTTGTAATGATCACCCATGTTTCCCTAAGTAGTTTTGATTAGGGCCAACTATATTTTATGTTCCCCTGTCATTCCATCCTGGTGAAAAACTCATGTGTTCAGTCTTAAGATGATCATTTCATTTGACTTTCCTAGAGAAGCATTATTTACCCCAAATATTCGGTAACTCATTGTGAAAGATACATTTGTTACCACCGATTCGTTCATCTGGAATGAGCTTCCTACAAGCATTAGAGAGGCATAGACTTTTGGTCAATCCAGTAGCCTCCTAAAAAACAACTATTCCGATTTGAATTATTTGAATTGATTAATTATTATAACAGTAGACTTAGTTATCTTACGGTGACCTTGATGTAGACATAATATTCACAAAACGGCGGCGAAGATAATATTAAATTATCCATACCTACCTACCTAGGTAACTACATATGTACTTATGAAAGTCAAAGGTTCATCAAATCAAATTAGGTAATATATTTTCTTCGACTCGTCCAAGGACACGGCTGTTTATAAAACTCGTTTTAGATGTAAATTTTGTAAATAATATCAACAAAGTACTAAATATAATTTATTAAGCAAAACAAGGTTAGCGTCAGAGTAGGAGATATTTTCATTTTGAAAGGTCGAGAATTAGTATAAGATTTTTTCTTCTCATACGAATAAAACAATATTAAATTCGCAAGAGATCCTCCGTAATTGATTCTGATATGAGAAATTCTTACAATTGAACAAGAAAATAATGAAATGTGGCTTGGGTTTTGTTGATTTATACGAGTTGATGTTGGAATCAAAATAATGACACAAGACAAGATAAAGTTTGTCCTAAAAGAGGGTAAAATAAAAGAAAATGGGTAATAAATTAGAGAGCTAACTGATTTATATGAAATTCAGTTTTTTTTTCAGTGTGTATCTTCAAAATTCGGATGAAAATCAATTCGGTTTTCTTTCTTTAATTGTTCCGCAAGAAGTGTTCAGTGACGTAATCCGATATTGTTTAAACGGGTTGTTCCTGAAAGATAGCCTCCAGCAGTGGAACAAAAGTGTTTCAGTGGACCTCTCTACGAAGGCGGTCTTGTTTATTACATATGCCGATTATTTGTAGATATGGCCCATCACACACGTGATGACATTCAGTTAACTGAATGTTATATTCTAACTTTCCATACGTGTGGTTAGCCGTCTATCAGATTGCTTTCTAGTATAGCATATATTGATACTGTAGTATTCATAGACAATATACATATTATGTCAGTAGATATATTTTACTAGTCAAATATTGGCGTGTTTTACTTCGTTATCTCACGTAAAAGAGTTACAAAATTTCAAACAATATCTTTGTTTTTTGTAAAGGAAACATAAATTAAACAAATTGAATAAAAATTTGAATGAATCTTTCAGAGATTTTTGGACCGCGCGCTAGGGGCGCAGCATTCACTTTACACCCGTACTGGCTAAAGGCGATCGCCAAGCGTGTCACTTAAAAAAAAATCGTCAGTGTGTTCTGACTTCTGACAGATAGATCTAACAATTAGGACGTGTGTCGAGAGTAGTCAAATTGTATATTTACGATCTTCCGGAATAAGAATCCTGAATGTTAGAGTTTATTTTTCGGACGTGTGTGATAGCTGGTGATAGGCCTATAAATGGCGACGTACTCAATCTAGCAAATTATTTTGTAAACGATATACGTATACGCAAACAATCGTTGTATCTCTTAACAATCTTATTCGAGATACGTGACATCTATTCGAATAGAAGGAAAGGCCTTTCCCTTTTATTGTAATAAAAGTATCTACAGTCTACCTACAAACGTAAGCTCGTGTATGCCAGTCTATTATCCTCTTGATATCCTCTTTCTTTTGTTTCCGTAATAATACAGAATACAAAGACAAAAGCTATCAATTCAAATTAAATATTTTCAGAACAAAATGGTATTCGTTTTTGTTTTTCGTTTTGTTGATTCCGATTCTTTTGTTCATCGTAGTTACTATATGTATGTAGATTCCAGTTCAGTAGAATTTTAGGTATAAGAAGTATCTAAAATTATAATTATTCCATTTGACTAGATCCGATTCAGTTCAATTGTTTTAATACAAATTCAATTCGACGCCAATTTACGAGTATACGCGAAAAATTACAGAATTTACTATCGGTTATTTTACCACCTGTTAACAATTGATCTTAATTTATTTATTTATTTATTCACAAAGATACACACACAAAAGTAACATAATGGACAGGATAATATACACTTAAATATCATAATTAATGCCTTAATTAAGAGGCACACAAAGACATAGTATTATATGGTCATTGGTCATTCTATATTATAAGTACACTTTTCTCCCTAACTAAGCTAACATGCAATGAAAAAAAAAAGTGTTAAATAACACTTTTTACACCAATCAAGGACGATGTTACTCTGTATTATTCATATTGCATAACATACTCGTACCTATACACAAATTATACATGATTATATTTTAGGTGGGCGGTTAGTAGGTACTTTTCTATGTATATAAGTGTGAGCTAATGTTTTTAATTGTGAACGGTTGCTATTGATCTAGTGCATTGTATATTTATGTATCTGTCACAATTAGTTTTTTATGACTGTGTCTGTTCCATGTGCAAATAAATATCTAGTAGAATATGCTTACACCATTGTAGAATATTTAAGGATGAATGTTGCCGCGCTTACGACCGACCTCGACTGGCTTAAGTGATCACTTTACAGTCGAGAAACATTCGCCATTTCAGTTTACTCCGGCTAAGATTCGATCCCAGACCTTCGTCTCGTATAGTAGAGATCATATCGACTACATCACGAAGAGCGACGGCTGTGTTGTCGAATTCAATATATTATTCCGTATGCATATACTACGGAATGTAGAAAAAAAATCGAATGCTATATAAGAATAATTTGTGAACCAAAAATAATTCAAGTGAATATGCTTGCGTTCAATATCTATTTTAATATAATTATTGAGATATAATGGTCATTCTGGGGATTGACTCGACACTCGATCATTTTACGACTCATTTGAGGAAAACTGGAGGGAAATAAAAGGAATGCTTTAGTAAAATAAGACGGCAAAAAACATGTCAAAAACAATTGAATGATAAATTACCAGAGCGCAGATGTGGGCGTCTTGTGACAGATGACCTTAGCGAGGGTTAATTGGAAGAAAAATAAGGAGAAATCATAACTTAATTAAGATTGAATGAAGGATGTGATACTTGAATTAATGATGTTGGCCGAGCCTCCACAAGTTTTGTGTGAATGAGTAAAAAGACGTACGGACGGGGTAATTGTCTTGGATTGTATACGTAACCGAGGTTAACGCCTTTTTACTCATGAGCACAAAAAATGTGGTAACTCGGCCAGCATGTGGATTATGAATTACATATTTTTTTTGTAAATACTAGGTGCTCTTACGCAGGTAAAATTTTTCGAGCTATAATTGCGGCAACTCGTACGAGTATATATAACTTGTATTGATCAAAATTATTTCATAGTAAATAGCAATTATTTTAGCAACATTAAGAGCGAGACGAGGATATTGCTTGCAAACAAGAAAGAGATTTGACTAAAATGTAAACTTATTGGATATTCAGCAATTCGTGTCGCCGACATCATGACAATTCCTTTTCTCTTCTTCTTCTTGTTCTAGATCATTGATCTGTAGTTGAACGGATGCCTTCCTCTTGGGATGTGGAACACCAACTACTATCCTTCCACCTTTTTGGTAGTCTGCCTGGCTGACGTTGTCCCACGGGTATGTTATGGGCAACGATGTGGGGTATTCTGCCCTCATCCATCCTGTCCACGTGGTCTCTCCAGTATCGTCGCCTTGTCCGACCCCATCTTACGATATCTTCCGTCTGACAGGTCTCTCTAATCTCAGTGTTCCTCACCCTGTCTCTGAGAGTTCTCCCTGTTATTGCTCTGAGTACTCTCATTTCAGACGTTCGAAGCAGGTTCTTTGTCCTAACTGTGTGTGTAACCTAACCTTTTCTCGTTTGCACTCAATATCGTTGTTTCGCTTCAAATATTGCCAAAATAGTTTATATATATTGCGAAATGAAATTGATCAATACGAGTTGGCGCAATTGTCGCTCAAAAAATTGCCCGTGTGAAATGTACGTTCGTTATTTTGTACGTCTCAGTAAATTATTTTATTTGATAAATTGTTTTTTTTTATTCTAAGCTTTCTGTTGGGAGCAAAATTCGTTTTTTTTTTCATTTTTCAATAAAAAAAACAGTATATTAGTATGGCAATTCTCATGAGAAGATAATACATTTCTTTCTGCAGATAATCATAAAATTTTGTTTGCCTACAATTTAACTGTCTACATTAAATTTTCCCTATGTTAAAAAGAGGAGCAGTTAATATGGAACACAAAAACAGAATTAATATCTGATTGCTTTTCATTTGGTACTTAAAGAGTGCAAAAAAAACAATGAAGGTTTTTCAGTATTTTCTCAATATTTCAGACCTTTTTTCGATTAATAATACAAGCGCTACCCCAAAGCCGCAAATAACAATAAATTAAACCGTTCTTGCATGAAAAATAAATATAAAAATTCCAGTTTTGCTTTTAATCTACATAAAACCATCCAATTTCCAGAGTAACGTATAAGACCCGTACGTTTGTAGATTGGAAATTTTCGAAGGTTAAATCAAATAATACTGAAGAAGGGTACCCTATAAATGGTAACACCTTGGCCCCTAAGGTAAACTTAGTATGAAATGGGAACGATCAACGATCCGACCCGAACTACCGAAAATTTCCGTAAACTTTGTGAACATCACAATATTATCTTCAATTTACTGCGTCAGAAGGAATATGTTTATGTTTAGGATAATATTTAAATGTATTTTTCACCACATTTTTTTTTTGCTTATAAAGTTTTATTTATTTATTTATTTATAACCGTGACAAAGTTGTGCGAGCAGAGACTGTGGTTGGAGTGGCCAGAGGTCCTGGAAGCTGCGAGTGACAGGGACCTCTGGCGAAGATATGCAGATGCTTTGGGCCCCCGACCCAATCAAGGATAGACGGGGAAGAAGATGTATGTATGTATTTATAACCTACCAGTGGCTAAGGGTGGATTTCTGCAGAAGGGAAGCCGGGGATAACATTTCTTAGGAATTCCGTCAGATTAGACACCATTATACCTATATTTTTTTCCAAAGGGTAACTCGATGGGAATCGTGTTCTAAGATAGCTTCGCGCCTGTAAACCTACATACATATTTATTGTCTCAGCACATTGTAAACTGTAACCGCTGTTTTATTATAAACATGTTTCAACCCGGAAGTTTTCATACATATAATATGTTTCAGATTAGCATAATCTACATACTAATACATTCATACTCCTGAATGTACGTCACCTCTAAAACTTTCAATGCCGCACTCCGATTAGTCGATAGTCAGCTAGTTTGTTCGTCTTTTAATTTGTTGATCGTGAAAATAAATCTGGATGCCCTCAAAAACATATTTGTCCAGCTCAATGGTCTTGTTTTTTCTCTTCTTTTTTTTTACAACATTTACCCCCACGTTGTTTCAAATCCCCTCATAAAATTATGATATCTGATAAGACAACTTGGTAGCAATCCTCAACAAGTCTGATTGTTGCATTGTGTTCACGAGAGAAACAATAAGAGTCCAATATATTCTTAACAAATAAAGTTGGATTCCCCATTAACGAAGATAAAATGGGATGTTAACGTTTTAATTAAAAAATAATTAACGACTGAGTTTGTGATAATTAATGGGTTTGTGGCGTCGGGTTTACTCGGGGAAAAAATACGAAGTTCGTTAAATATAAATTATTTTCATTTGTTAAGCCTTTTCTCTTCCTAAAGTTTCGTCATCAAATTATCTGAAGCTTAAAGCTACAAAAGCTACGAGAACGATCAAGAAAATAATATCTTGACGACCTGTGCCAGGATATGGGCTACGCCTCAAATAAAGAACGTACAGGACAGGGATGAGTGGAGGAGGAGACATGGGTCTTTACCGCAAATCAATCGTAATGACTGAAACTCGAAAGAGAAAAAGCTCTCAGCATGAATTGAATATACATTGAAGTAAGAAAAATCCTGGTTAACGAGAGTTTTTTTGAAAAGACGCACAGACTTGAGCTTTCTAAGTTTAAGGGATTTCTATACGAAACAGAACACCAGATATTAGAAAAAAGACGATGTGCTATGAATCGTTGAAAAGTATAATGAAAGGAAATCGTTGAAAGGCAACAAAATGAAATCAAGTAACTAAAGAAAACCTTGGGTAGAAATAAATTGTCACCAGGGAAACATTTTAAAAGGAAACGTAAATTTGTCTTTTTCGTTTCACCTTTTAGTGAATGATTTTATGTTACGTTATATGTGAGTATAAAGATAACTTAATTGATTTCGAAAATCTTCTAAATTCCTTAAGAAAAAAATGGTCCAACAAATTCGTTCATGCCTGAAAATCTCTCTACACGTGAACAGTTTTTCTCGGTTCATGAAAGAAAAGTTTGCAAAATTTCCTCCGGTATTTAACACTACCGTATGCAAATGTTTACCCACTCAAAGGGTAAAATAGAGTATTAACTTTTAGTTTCTCTCTATTTATTTTGTTTTCTTTAGCAATCTTATAGTGCCTCTCTATGTAACTCCCTTACTACGAATTCTGATAACAATATTTGTATCTGGAGTTTAGGTATTTCTTTCTTCGGCCCTGGTAACTCTACTGCTAGATACAGACCTCTTCCAAACGTTTTTACTCCTTTCTGTTATTCCCCTTTCGCACCTCCTATAAAAAGACAGATTCTTGGTGTAAATACCTCAGTGATAAAAAAAGAAATGAGAAAATTAGACGTAGGACCCAAGCTGTTGACGTCATGGATCGTACAGTTAGACTGAAATGGCAAAGGATAGTGCACCTAGCAAGATAAGACAATAGTAGATAGACACCCAGACTCATGAAATGGAGACCGTGGGCAAACAAAATAAGTATTGGAAGCCCACATAAGTGATGGGTGAACGTTGTAATCTTAGGTATAACCTCATATTCCGTAATAGTGGTTTATTATGATGTACAGAGTTTAATGGTGGCGAAACTAAACTAATTATTGTCCTATTAGCGTAGATAAATTGAGATATTACCTACAGATTCTAAGTTTACTTAAATGTTTATTGTTTAGTAGTATAAAATAATCCTCTTGTGATCTAAACGGTAAAAGATTATCCTTTAAAGGACTGTGGCTTCCATAACAGACTACATCAGATTATCCTCTTAATGAATAGGTCGGTTTTCCTTGTGAAATTATTGTCCTTTTTACGCAGCTCTTCTATTGTGTTATAAGAATTATAAGTATCAAGTGACACGCACCATTAAGCAACACCATTATAACTTAAGGTAGTTTAAGTGTCTCTAAAAGGCTATGTTCCAGAACAAAATATTACAAGAATCTTATTTATATATTTACTATTTGTATAAAACATTACATACCTACAACATATTTTTACAAGATAGTACACATCAATAACAGTAAATAGTGCTCTCTAGGGCGTACTTATTGCTATACAAAGATCTCTTCCAGGTAACCCAATCCAACCAATAACCTTACTAAATAGACTTTGTAAAAAAATAAGACACGTACTCGTACAGTTGATTGCCTAAGTAATCATAAATATATAATAGAATTTATTGAACCTTTCTCAGGTGAATGCCGGTAACAGATCATTCATATCTTCTATATATATATTCCTGAAAAATAAAATGAAAAATACCTCTATTTTTTTTTTCAACGAAAATAATTTCATGCGATAATTCGATAAGTCCGTAATTCCATGCACGCTATTTTAACCTTAAAGGAACGGGAAATATTTTCAGAATACTCCTCCCTTTAACTCATTTATATTAAACAAGTCATGTGTAGAAATGTAATTATGATTCAACTGGGATAATGTCGTTAAAATATTGATGTGATAAAACTAAGTTGTTAGGTAGTTCATACGTACTAATACGATTACCTTATCTTACGCCGCGTAATTATCAAAGTTTAGAAATTATAATTATAAAGTTTGATAATGCTGTTATTGTGAGACATTCAAATAACTCAAGTTTTGGGGGAAGTTGCTTCAGAAAACCACAAGTATTAGTATCGCGATGCTATCATAATAAAGCTTTTAATTCACCTTTGTACTTTACATTAAAATAAATCTGATGGTAACCAAATTTAAAATAACAAAGAAACTAGCAATAAAAACAAAACATTTGTAAATTATGATTTGTTAAAAAAACGCTATTTTTTTAGTGGTCATGTCTGTAAATATTCAAGTCCAATAATCGGCTTATAGCTCATTCTATGGAAAATTTACTGAAGACTAAATTTGAAATTTATGATTTTTACTGTAAAACCAACCGTTTGGAGGTATTTTCCAAAGATAAATGGATGGCAGAAAATAAATGGGTTTTTTCACTACCAATTGAAGCGCGGCATTATTGAACTTAACATTTTAGGACTGGCACTAATAACATACCAAAAATTCAGAACTACCGGACCTTTTGCAAGGAAAATGTCTAACTTTAACAGGGTAATAAGCAACAATACGTTTTCCAAAAATGATTAAGTCCTTCAGACAGGAAAAATCCACAAAGTTATGAGAGGAAAGAGTACATAAGGAGAGAGAATTTTATTTTTACACTATGATTTTGATTCAAAAATTTGATGAACATTTAAATATACGAAAGTGTTCAAGATATATATATCTATAAATTTTCATAGACCGCGGCTTTTCATTGTGAAACGCTATAACTTCAACTCATATTATAAACATACTATAGGGCTCTTAGTAAAATACATAGTTGAGATTATTCTAGTAGGCATAGTATTAAGCAGAACGATATTCTACTAACTTTGAAATACGATATGATGGCTCTAGTAGGTGTGATACAATCACCTAATGAACCCCTGTATGTAGAAGTGTGAAATAATTTAATTAATTGAAATTCACAAATTGAAACGTGTTTGCGATTAAACAGTCTTCTTCTTCTTCATCTTCCTTCAGCCATCTCTGCACTGCTGGATATAGGCCTCTTCCATTTGTTTCCATTTTTCTCTATCTTGAGATTTGCCAATCCATCTTGTACCCGCGACTGGGATAATATCGTCGGTCCATATTTTAAAACAGTAATACAAATAAACTGTCACCTAAAGTAAATAATGTATGTAATGTCCCTACCTAGCAGGCGCGAAACTACCTAAGAACACGATTCCCATCGAGTTACCATTTGGATAAAATGAAAGGCATAATAGCGTCTAGTTTGACGTATTCCAATAGGAAATGTTAGCCCCGGCTTCCCTTCTGCAGAAATCCACCCTTCGCCATTGCTACCTAGGCAATTTTTTTAGGCTTTTGGACATTTTTGGAGATGGAAAAGCAAGCAACGAAAAATGAATTTGATTATAAGCATTAAGAACATAAAAAATAACATCAATTTGAACACGTAGGTACTATTACAGTAATGAATGAGATTTTTACTGTAGCAAATTTTTATCACCTTTTTATTTTATTCGGAAACATTTTCTGGAGATGTTTTGTATTCATAAAGAGATCCATCCTTTTAAGATAATTAAAATGAAGTCTCTTGCTCTGAAAACAGAGTAATGCCTGTCAGAAAATCTTAAAATCTTAAGAAATAATCTTACATTTGCTGGAAAAACACTCATTCTTTCTTATTCATCCACAAAGCTATCTCAAAAGATCCGTAATTATAATTAAGTTCCATATAACGTGTGTTTTTGGGAAATAAATCTCTATTATTTAAATTGAATGCGGCGTAACGTAGGTAAAACAGGAATCTAAATAACGTTTCAGTAATCACTGAAAGACGTACTTTACCTTCATTGACTTTAGTGTTGGGCGGTTAATCGATAGAACATTCGATTAAATCGATAGTAAAAATTTCGATTAAATTAACGATTTGAGATTCAAGAAAGTTGACAAGATTATTATTTTTGCGCATATCTATGTGTATAATATATGAATTATACATAGTGGTTTGGTTGGAAAATTTCGCGCGTCATGAGAATTCCTACCCAAAAATCGGGGACGAAATCGCGGGCACCTACCTATTAGAAATAATCAAATCACCTTCAAATTAATTAACTCCCAACAATCTTCTTAAAATTATTCACTTATGTAACGCTCTCTTATGACATTAATTCTGCGTGTTTTTTTTTCATTAGCATGCTGCGATTAATCGATTTAACTTCGTTTATTCGCTGGTTGTTATATGGTTAGTCTAATATTGCAATTGGTTGTAAATTATGAGAAATATCGATTTTTTTTACTGTAAAATCTGGCGCTAATGCCCATCACTTTCTGTAGGTATTTGATTCAGTGAATGACCTTCTATTTTATTTTATTTTTGCTTATTTTGCCTGAAAAGGGGAAAATCCAATCCTTTCACGTGAAAGTAACTCAACGATTTATTTCTAGGAGTAATCAAAATTTATGTATATCCAAGAATCAGTCTTATTTTCATTTTTGAACAAAAGGGTAAATTGAACGAAATCCCTGAAAAAGATGTAAGTAGGTGTATTAGAAAATATGCAACCCGTTGAAATTTATTATTCCTAAGATTCCAGATTTACCAAGGATTTTCATATCGGCAGTAAGTAGGTATAATACATATTAATGAAAATTTTTTTGGTTAATGCAATTTTTGGATACACAATTTCGCCTATTTTGTCGAAAATCTTACTGACATTCCTAAATTTTAATAATATTTAAACAATGAGTTTGTACATGGTTGGTGCATGTAGTTGGAGCGCAGACTTTAACTCGGGAGATTGCGTGTTCGAATCTCGGTGCTGACGATGTATTTATACTTCAAGGCACAATCTTTAAGCTTACTGTAAATTTTGCATTTGGTATTTGGGTTTGTGTTCGTAAGCCTAAATCCTTTAATACATTTAAAAAAATGCCTTATTACTATAACTATTCTCACGAGAACACAGGAAAATACAAGGTTTTATAAATCAGGGTAATTTAGAGCATAGTGAATTGTCAATGAAATTATAGTAGAATTGTAATTCATTTTCCTCCTAATTGCTTTCTATAGAATTGGCAATATTTAGGCAATAAATTGACTCTGTAATTTAACATTTATCAAAATGTTTAGGAATAACAACAATAATAGCATTACAGCTAAATCGATTATGTAAATAAACTTAAATTATTACTGGCAATTTGTCAGAGCTTTTGATAGCTGCAAAGTACAAATTCAAATTAATATTTCGTTGCCTCGTTCTGCGGGAACAAAGTCTATGTAACTTCTATACCTACTTCTTGATTGATCAGTTTTATTATGGAGTACCAACCCACTCGGCTCGACAAATTAATCATCTGACCACAATACAATAATCAAACTCCAAACGAATAATAATGGGACTTATTTGTTTACTTGGGTATCTCTGGATCTGCAATTTTAATTTAAGAGTATACATACCGGCATTTCAAAAATTTCTAAAAACGGGAGACCTTATATCTCGACAACCGTTACTTAATATGCGTTGGAACAAAATAGGATAGATGCATTGAACCTTTATCTAGGGAATAACCGTAAAATATTTTTTATATCTTGTATAGATTTCTCAAAAAAAAAAAAAACTTAAAAACAACTCTGATCTTTTTTCCGAAAGACGGAGACTCGTTTCCCGAAAGTCGCGGAGTAAAACTTTTTTTTGTACAGATAATAAGCATTGAAATCTAGGTAATAGCCGTAAAAAATTTTTGATAGACGCAAAATTAACCCCAAAAATGGTAAAAAACGCTATTTTTACCATTTTATCATGCGATTGTCACGCTATTTTCAACCTTAATGCCGTGGGAAAAGACTGTGACGTCATTCTTGGTGCCAAGCCCTCAACCGTTCTCTTCGGTTGATTCTACATTTTGATTTGAAATTCTATTTACGAGATGACGAAGCTATTTCGATTTAAATAGGTATCTTACGATGTTTGCTCGTAACTCTTTCTAGGGGCATATCGAATACTAATACCTTCTCTTATCCATTCTTATCGGGTGTAGGTACCGTGTGTAATTGTCGATGTTGTCGAGCTTTCTGCCCACTTGCTGGGGCCATCTTTACTACATTTTTCTATCATTACACTACACGGTACACCCGATAAAATGGAGAAGAGATTAACAAGGTCCCTGAAAATTCACAAAGCTAACTTACCTTCTTACTTTAGGGATCCGGACTTCAGTCACAGACCTTGCCAATTCAATGTGTAGTGAGAGACATCGGTTCTTAGTTTGCCAGTTCCTCAGTTTGTGCGTGCCTAGGGGTCGATTACTGATGGTCAGTCAATGACAAGAGTAAGCCAAAATGATTTAATTTAGGTACTTTTATATTTTATTGTTTGTGACGATCCCATATGGTGATTAAATATATCATTTTTGCTGTTTGTGATAATCCTGTGTGGTGGTATAGAAAAATACAAGGTGCCTTTGGGGCAATTTTATCGGTAAACGGTGCCCAAAATAGTACAATCATTATTATAGAAAATACCCGCAAATAAGACAATTGTAGGTAGGTATTTTGACTTTCTCTGCATCGAATAGCTTGACTTGAAAAAGAGAAATAAATCGGTAGTTATACATTTTTGATAATGGACTATCCAGATTTTCTTTTACAAAAACGTCTAACCTAATTAATAAAAATATTATCTTAGCATCTCTCTTCACGTTTGCCCCTTGGCGGGGATGGGTAATTAAGTAATTAAAAATAGGGATGAAAAAAGACCCTATCTCAAAAGGCTACTAAATAAATTATTCGCTTACCTAATAATGGGATCGGATGTATTTACTTACTTTCATTAAAAAAAATGTATAAGTAACTCCTTTTTTTGTAGGTAATGAGTCTCAGGATTATTTTTTGTGTTTTTTTTTGTAATCCAAATTAATCCTAGCTCGCCTCCACTGATATATCATTCAACAGCAAAGAACTCAAAAGTAATATTTTATGTAGAAGTAATGAGATTATACGCTTTGATTTATGTTTAATTTCAGAGCTACACATCAACCATTTTTAAAATATTTTATTATTACTTGTGCAGTTTAAAAATGGAAGATCACAAAAAGTTCATACAATCGCTAAATACAATTTAGAGTAGGCATATTAATATTTAAAAAAAATAGACCTCAGATCTAAACCACCTTGCTAAATATGGTTTGGAAAAAAAATATGGCAGATAAATTGAACCTTTATCTAATGAAAGACTGTGAAATATTTTTTTATATCCTGTATAGATTTATCAAAACAAAAGACTTTTTCAGAAGACAGCAACTTTTTTTCCCGAAAGTCGCATAGGAAAAACCTTTTTCGTACAAGCATTAAAATCTACTGAATGACCGTAAAAATATTTTTGAATGAAGCGAAAATAACCCAAAAAAAAACGCTATTTTTTACGTTTGGTCATGCGATTTTCAGCGTTAACGCCGAGGGAAATGACCGTGACCCCTAACAGTTTTTATTTCAAAATTGTTTAATTATTAAATCAAGCATGGAATATTTTCTGGCCATTGGGGTTAAAAGGGTGCGTAATGTAGTTCTTCTTTTAAATTATTATCATTAATTATTTAAATGGGTTTACTTTGAAAATAAAAGGTGAAGAAGTTTCCTTTGGATTTTTAAGGGTAATGAAGGCATAAGCTAACTCAATTTACTTGATAATTATTTTTATTAATTGAATCTGAAGTAACTTCTTTGTGGGTAGTTTTTAATCATTAATTAATATATGACAACCGTATTAAATAAATTATGTTATAAATTGATAAGATAAGAAATCAAGAGAAGGAGGGCCCCTACTGGACTCCGAGAAGGCAAGACTACTCGCACCACGACAGATTGTAAGCTACATGAGACACGTCGGCCTTGAAGGCGAGATGTAACATTGAAGGATGTCACAATAGACCTACTCTGGTAGCAGTGACGCAGGGGATAAATGGCCCCCTGACCTAATATGGGAAAAAAATGAAAACGCCAAACAAAAGTTGCCGAGATCATGGATTGTGTTACAAAACTCCAATGGCATTGCGCTGGACATACGGATCAACAAATGGATGCTAGATGGGCACCCAGAATTCTATAGTGGAGACCGTGGGCTAGTGTCGGAAGACTTCCCAAAAGGTGGTCTGGGACATAATTCAACAAACCGGGAGATGCGAAGGGGGAAGAGCAGAAGTGAATGGAAGGAGATGGAAGAGGCCTATATCCAGCAGTGGAGGGAAGAAAACTGAAAAAAAAAGAAAATAAATTATGAACAAATATGCGATAATACCTAATATAATACATATAATATGTTAGGTAGGTATTTTTTCCCCGCGAAATTCTTACTATGTGTTATTTTGTGCATGGTATATAATTCTTGCAATTAGGAGTAGGTATATCTATATAATATTATGTTTTAAAGAAATAAAAATGTCCTTTAATTTTCATTTACTCACTGAATTAAAAAACCTTGTTCGTAAATTATAAAACAAGATAATAAAAATACATAAATTATTATTTTTTCTCCTTTTTCAGATTCAGTCATCACTTCCGGCGAAATGGAGGAAAAAAATAAACGAAGATAATTTATGATACAAACAACGGATAATATAAATAAACACTTTGTTAAATTACGAATTAAAAAAAGAGAATTTAATTGTAAGGTACTCGTAATTTCTAGATAGTCGGCGCTCCACTGTCAAGCGGATGGGCGGGGGTTCGATTCACGGTATCAACTTTCTCCAATTCACGAGACGAGCTCTTTTGTAGCTTATTGGATAGTGTACAAAGATGTAGCTACGTTTGTTTCAATAAAAGCCAGATTGTTTTTTTTAGTACCAAAGAAAATATTTAAATTTGAACGCCAAGGGCAATTGAATATCTGAGAAATATTGACGCGGAGCTCTGTCTCAGACTCCCAGATCATTTGTACAATGGTTGTATTCGCATACGAAAGAACAAGAATTTGTTATTTAATTAATTGCCGGAGGAAAATTTTTCGAAAACTATTACGTATTATCCTTACTAAATATATATATTTTTAAATTGTAGAAGATGTTTAACAAAATATTCTCTCATACCTATTTGTTTTTAGTTATCATAGTTTCATTTCATAAATCTACTTGTAGGTATATCTAACATAATATATCTACATACCTAAATTAATTCAGAAATAGCTAGAATGTTTTTACTTGATAGATTTTTAATTAATCATAGTTTGAAAGTACCCTGAAAGCTCGTAATTAATTACTATTAAATTTAGCTTAGAAATAATTAAAACATAACAGAACAATCAACACAAAAAAAATAAATTCAACTGTGATAAATTTATAGTTCTATTTTAGCGATGTAATAAAATATAAAAAAAATATAATATGAAGTGAATATATACAGAAAAAAGTGAAGTGTTTAATTAATAAATTAAACCAAAGAATGTGATTAAAAATAAAAAAAATGTGGTCTATTTCATGATAATAATACATTTTAAATTTAAATTTATTTTAAATCTTGTTATACTTATTCAGGAGGATCGCAACAACTGAATAAAAAGCACAATGGACGGAATGAAAGGTGAGTGGAAAATGTTTAATCATATTAGGTATTTTCAAAACAATAAAATTATTTACCTGTGTGCATTCGATATTGCAGTTGCTACGTACTTCAAAGTTTTTAAACTCTGAGAGCTTTCTACAATATTGTATTTTAAAGCACAGTTCTGAAGCTCTCTTGATAGTTATAATAATGTAGTTTGAACAAAATAATATTTCTGCATCTCTCATACTCGTAAATGCAGTAGTTGCATTGAAACATTATTGTTAAATGCAATGTATTGCCATTTTTTCTACAAAGTTTGTTTTGTGAAACTATACGCACCTGCAACCAATTAATTTACCATCCTGCAATGTATATCCGCTGTGATAATATAATATTCTATACTCTATTTTTTTTTTTATTTTTTTTTATAAGTATCTGGGCTTGCATACACAAACCCAAATACTTTCCTGCACACCTTGCACTAGGCTAAAAGCCTGTATCGCAAAGTGTGGAATACATCGCCAGCGCCGGGGTTTGAACCTGGCACCTCTCGCTCGAGAGACTGTTGCCTCAACCAACTGCGCCAACCATGTACTTATAAATGACGAACAACTGATTTTTACAGAAGACATTTTACATCTTGTTGGACATTGAAGTTCGCCATCTATTCTGAATGTCACATGGTAAATGTTTGAGAAAAGATTTTTATTCTGTACCTTCAACATATTCCTCGAGGTGGTTGTATTTGAATTAAAATGACTTTATTTTGGATGTTCTTTTTCGTTCTTCTCCTGTGGTAAAATTCGACATTGTGTATCAACACGTAGGTACTAATAATATTTGAAAAATGGTAGCTATAGCTTAAGAGCCGGACGCTCAAAATACGACCTATTTTATGGTTTTTGATTGAAGTGTGGTTTAAATGAATGTTTACGTATAGGGCCATACATTGCACTAGAGTTGCCTATTACAAACTTGGGACTAGCATAGGACTGGCGTAAGACTTTTATGATAGCTATGATTCAAGCTCGTGATTATTAGTCCTTTGTTTACCCTGTAAAGTATGTAACGGAATCATGCACGAAGAAAACATTGCAATTGGAACTACCATTGTAATTGGAAGTGTGTAAAAAAAGGATCAATGTCTACAATAAGTTCATCATTTTCCTCCATTTGAATTCCCAAAAGGCTAACTGTTATCAATGCTCAAAAGATTTGAAATAAAATGGGAAAAATTTGGAATATAAAATATAATATTTCGATGTGCCTTTGGTTATTAATAAGTACCCAAAAAGTAGACTTATTGTAAAATTTAAAATCAGAAAATATATTAATTTTTTTGCAAAAACTTTCAAAATAAATATGACTTTCAAAAATTCATACACAGATATAGGTATATCATATAGGTTCTGTAACAACTCCAATATCATACTTACTGGAAAAGTTGTTTTCTTTGGTGTTATTACCCTCAAGATATTTTCACGTCTGTAGAATATTAGGAAACGGAATCAGCTAGGTATTTTATTATTATATATTAACGAAAAACTTTTCATGTTATTTAGGCCATATCCTCGGGGAAGGTGTGTTACTATAATAATGGTACGTTTTGGTATATTATGTATGAAAAACTTTGCGCATTTTTTGCGAACATGTCCATGTTTAAAAAAGTTAGATTACTTCGTGTTTTACGTCAGTTTAATAGAAATTATTTTCAATAAATGGTTATAATAGTTTTTAAAAGATCGGGATCTAGGTGGACTTAATAGGAAGAATCAATAAGACGGGGATGATCGATATGAGCTCAGCAAAACTCTTGAAAGATATTATAGTTCGGTTAATCTAGGGATCGTTAGAATGGTGTTCGTACAATAATTAGCAGTGTGATATTTAATTCGCGAGGTCTTAGTCAATTTTCAGTGTACAGCAGCTCTTTGTAGGAAATTATCCAGGTAAAACCGCACCTGATAGAGAAACAGGCAGCGTGGAAAAAACACATTCGACTGACCGACTGAGAAAATCCAAAGAAAATGTTGAACGTATCCGCTATTCCTGTAGGTATGAACCCAAAATATCAATTCCTTTACAATTCGAATTTGCGAAAAAATGATTGCACTGTGCTTTCCGTTGCACGATCAACATTATATTGGAAGGTAGGGGATGAATAGCGCCGATTAGTTTTGTCGACCGTCCAGTTAGTCTGTGCATGCGATACTGCATTGTTTTGTACATCAAACAATACTAACATTCATCAGTTATACTACAGTGAAAAATCACTAGATTATCACGGATGGTTCCAAAGTTACACCTTTTTAAAAAAGGGTCCATCTTTTTCGATGACCCTTTATTATTGTAGCTATAGACAATAGTACATTTTAGATCTTAGATGTTTTAGATTTATTAATAGTATTCAATAATTCAATCAGATCATAATATACCACATTCTCAGTTACAATCTGAGACACAATTCCAAATAGAAGTTTAGCATCATTAATTTTGCATAACGTCTGAAAAGTTTTACACAAAGACTGATATCAGTAACAACATTATACCTAATAATGCCTAGGGATGAAAAGATTCAGTTTGTAAATGTCAAAATTAATTCCAAACATACGATCGAGTTATCTAATTTTACAAGGTTAGCGTAGGCGATAATTTATAACATTACCGATAACAAATTCGATTTTCTCTTCAAAAACTTTCATTGTTGACAGCAAATCAATATTTTCAATAATTCAATTATAAGTATTTTGTACTAGAATTTCTACCACCGCACCGCATCGCCGGAAAATTCCCATAGGCTCTGGTGTTTTCCCACGTACTTTTCTTAATAGAACTTGTCTTCGCTCTACTCTCGTATGTACGAGTAGTTTCAGTAATATTGCAACCAATATTTTTCTTGTAATAACCAAGGTGCCTTAATTATATTAAAGTTAATAATATTGGAAAATGTCCAGACACTTTTGAGTCGTTTTCTGTAGGCAATAACATCTTCTTCTTCATACATATAAAATTCGTTGATTGGAGAGTTTGAAGATGCGCTTATTTTCTATCTAAATGAAGATCGGGGTTAAATTGAAGAATTGGGGTTAACTGGAAGAAATCTCAGTTCTGCGATAAGTTCGCCTTAGTGAACAACGATTTATAATCTGTATTGTGTATTTATTTTTTATATTTATATGTGTTTGTTGTTTACTTTAAGTTTAAATAAATAAATAAATAAGATCAAAAATGCGCGCAGATATGTGGTGATGAATTGCGTTGATAGGATCATGAATGGGGTTATTAGAGAGATGAGTGACTGAGAGACATTGAAGGAAAATCCCGCGGCCCTCCACATCCCGGGGTAGCTCAGGCGCATTAATAGCGACCTCTTTACCCGCACTTCTAGGCAAATCTAATTTAGAGGTGGGCCCAGGGTTAGCCTATAAGAGCCCTCCGTCAACTGTAAGACAGGTGTTATGACTTGAATTCAAGGTATTTTTAAAGAAAAGAGAACGAAGAGGTGTGAGGACGCGTGGTCATCCAAGACTAGCCTGGGCCGATTATATTGACTAGATTCTTAAGAACGGATGCGAATTGGGTAACAGAAATTTATATCAACAGCAGTCACAAATATAAAACCCACCAAAAATAAGTCGTAATAAAATTTTAATATTATGAGTACCTACACCTAATTCAATCATGATCTGACGCGTGAAAGATTTACATCAGAAATCAGAACCAATCTAATTGAAATATTCGTCAAGCTTTAAATTATAATTAGATTTATTGATTATTATTATGATCTCCATTCAATAAGTTTATCGATGCTGTAGAAATACAAAGCCTTTGTGTATTCTCAAACTTTTCTATTAGCTGGTGCCATTAATAATTATATTATTGAGATCGAGAACGTATTCAAAAGTTCTTCAAGAACTTTTCAAAAGCATCTCTCGCTGTGCTTTTATACAATATTTGTTATTATTATTTTCTTGTTCTCAATATAAATTAAATTATACTATTCGGTTTTATCGTAACACTAGAATTGCTATATTGTGGCAATATATAGATCGTTAATAACAATAATCAAAACAAGAGAAGGTCCTATGGCCGTACATATTTTAAATAGGTTTTAGTAAAAATACAGCAGGTTGAAGAGAAGGGTCACTATTTAGTACGAAAAAATTGGGGACTTAACTACGTACAATTTATAAATTTCAGCGCGTAAAAATATTAAGTCATGGATTGTCACGGAAAGAGTTCGATTTGCATTCCCTACCAATAAATGTGCTGTACAGATTCCTATAAATTTATGGATTTTGCACTACACCAGGCAAAATAGTACCAACCTTTGGAATAAAAAAATCATGAAACACACTAGCAAAGTTAGTATTATCTAGTTCACCTCGAAAATTTTCGAGTTCGTAGGATTCCTGAAACTTTAAAGATGAAATCCTTGACGTGACCATCAGTAAATTTGTCTAATATGGAGAATTGGTTGGTGTAGTCTTAATCACCTATATTATAGGTGTTTAAAAAACCTTGGTACAGTAATATTCGCATCATCATCATCATCATTGGCACTACAGCCCGCTGTGAGCCCTGGCCTCCTCCAACTGTCGTCTCCATTCCTCCCTGTCCTGGGCTGTGCTCCTCCAGTCCCTGATGCCAACCACTTGTGCATCCTTCTGCACTCCGTCCAACCATCTGAGCTTGGGTCTGCCAACGCTGCGTCTACCTTGGGGTTTGGAGTAGAGCACCTTCTTAGGAACTCTCTCCTCACCCATTCTTGCCACATGTCCCACCCAACGCAGCCTTCCTATCTTGATCTGCTGAATAACGTTGGGCTCTCTGTACAAGCTATAGACTTCTTTATTGTAGCGTGCTCTCCAAGCTCCGTGTTCCTGTATGGGTCCGAATATCCTTCTGAGTATTTTCCTCTCGAATACTTGGAGGGAAGATTCATCCTTCTTACTCAGCGTCCAGCACTCAGAACCATACGTAAGGACAGGCCGTAGGAGTGTCTTGTAGATGGTGAGTTTGGTTTTTCTGGAGAGCAAGCGAGATATCAGGTGTTTCCTTAGGCCGAAGAAGCATCTATTTGCAGCGAATATTCGGCGTTTGATCTCGGCAGATGTATCATTATGGTTGGTGACTATGGATCCCAGGTATGTAAAGCTGTCCACATGTTCTATTGTGTGTGTACCTATATTGATTGTGGTAATATTCGCATAGTCACCAATGTTGAAATTCTTGCTTTCTTGTAGTTGATATTCACTTGTTTATTACAGAATTACATTGTATGCATTTAGGTTGTTTGAATAAAAAAAGGAATGAATTTATTTCACTTCACTTTACATTTATTGAACAGATTATTATTACGTATCGAGACAACACATTTTTATGGAGGAAATATCTATCACTTAATCTAGTGAGCTTTGAGCTAAGAAAGAGGTCGTTTCTTCTATGATATTTCTATATATAAAAACAATAAATTCAAACAAGCGCTCACCTTGAAATATTCGCAAAGCAAAACTAGTATTATCTTAATTCTAGTATGCGCAAAGTCCGTTAGCTAAATTACGTGCCTTCACTTATTGAGCCTTCAAACTAATTCCACAGATGTCAGTGTCGTGCTGATAAAACTATTTCACAATTTTGACATAATGCCCACCAATGCATTATAATGAATTAAAAACATATTTGAATTACTATAATGCATGACATAATTAATAGCATGATAAATTGCAACTCCAATTGAAATTTGAAATCATAAAAAACAATTAACAATTTTAAAACCTGTTTGACTAGACCTGAAATAAAGGCAATTTAAAACCTTTGTTGACTAGATTTTCAATAAGAATAATTTAAAAACAATGTTTATATAAGTCATATGATAAAATGTATAAAAACTGCTCACTTTGCTCAGATTTCTAAAACTAAATATATGATGTAAACTATACAATGTTAGACCTATTTCCTCCGTTCTAACATATAATGATAATAATATTTGATTACAATGATATAATGTGATGCTTGGGTGAAAATGCTGATAAAGATGTAAGTAGGTATGTGTAGTATAAATATTGAGTATTCGGTATGGATTCAAAAACGTAGATAAAGTGTGTATGTATGTATATCGAATCTTGAGGTTTTGAGTACAATAATGTGAATATGTAGAGTGTCCTTCAAATTAAAAAAAAAAGGCATATATTAGTTGTCTTCTTGTATCGGCAGAAGTGCTAAGGATCTGACGTTTCGCTGGTATTCTCCTTTGGCAGTTCTAAGTGTAACTACTCGTACTTTGTTGTCAAGCCCTGGATGCGTAGCTGTGATTCTAGCGGTTGGCCAACACATGGGTGGAGTTGACTCCTTTACCAAGACTAAATCGCCGACCTGCAGTTCCCGTTCAGTACCCTTATGCCACTTCGTTCTCCTTTGTAAGTCCGTTATGTATTCCGTACTCCAACGTACCCAGAACAAATTAAACATTTTTATTAGTTTTTGATAGTAATCCAGCCTATTGGCTGGAATGTGTTCTACGTCGTGATCTGGTAAAGCTGTTAACGGCTCTCCAACAAGGAAGTGCGCTGGGGTGAGAGCTTCTAAATCCTTTACGTCAGTACTTAATGTGTTGATAGGAGTTGAGTTCAAAATACTTTCTATTTGGGAAATTAGAGTGTTGGTTGAATCATAGTCTAGCACTGTTGAGCCTAAAGTCTTTTTTAAATGGGTTTTTACTAGCTTTATGTGGCTTTCCCATAAGCCTCCGAAGTTTGGAGATAGTGGAGGTATGAAATGGAATTCTATTAGATTTTTGGAACAGAAATTGTATATGTCACCTTCTGAGGAATTTATAGATTTGGCAATTTCCTTAAGTTCATTGCAAGAACCCAAAAAATTGGACGCATTGTCACAGTGTATTTTTTTTGGAATTCCTCGACGGTAGACAAAACGCTTAAGCGCGTTTAAGAAGGAATGAGTGGATAGAGAGGTGACAAGTTCTAAATGAATGGCCTTTGTCGCAAAACAAATGAAGAGGCATATGTAGGCCTTGACAGCCTTTGAATTTCTGTACAGTCCAGACTTAACATTGATAAAACCAGTGTAATCCACCCCACATATTGAAAATGGTTTACTTACAGTAATTCGGTCTTCTGGCAGATCTCCCATCAGCTGATGCGACAGTGTAGGTTTGTACCTAAAACATACCATACATTTCTTTACAACATGCTTTACAGTATCTTTACCTCTTAATGGCCAATATTTCATTCTTATTTGGCCGAGTAATCCTTGAGTTCCGATGTGTAAGTGTTTATAGTGATAATGTCTGATTATTAGAGTTGTTAGTTTGTGTTTTGGTGGTAAAAGTATTGGGTGTTTTTGTTCGATGGGCATCTTTCCTCTTGAGAGCCTTCCGCCCACGTGTAATAACCCGTTGATTATCAATGGGTTCAGAGATTTTATACTGCTGCTTCCAGCCACGTATTTTCCACGTTCCAAGTCTCTTATTTCTGATTGGAAATAAGAGCTTTGTGCCATCTTTATAAGCACATTGTGAGCGTGTACCAGTTCTGAAACAGCCAAATTTCCCTTTATTAAATTGTTTTTGTATTTAACATTGTGTATGAAACGACATATGTAAGCTGTGACTCGTTGTAATTTGTTCCATGATGAAAATTTACTAAATAAATCTAGCGTTTCTTCTTGATTAGTGACTAATGAAGTATATGATCGTTCCTTTATTTGTGAGTTCACTGGTGATTCTTCCGGCCACTGAGATATATCTTTCTCAATCCACTTCGGACCATCCCACCACAAGCTTGATTTAGCAAGCTCTTGCGCTGACATACCCCTAGAGATAATGTCTGAGGGATTATTTTCCGAGGTGACATGTAACCAAGTATACCCTTCACTACTAGATTGTATTTCTGTTACTCTATTGGATACAAAAATATCATTACTTGTGTATAATTCATCCTTTATCCAATGTAATACTATTGATGAGTCTGTAAAAAGTATTACTGGAATATCCTTGTATTCTGAGGATTCCTTTACCTGGTTCACAAGCTTAGCAAGTAGTAAGGCGCCACACAATTCAAGCCTTGGTAGTGTAATACTTTTTAAGGGCGCTACCTTTGATTTTGCACATATCAATTGTGAATGAATCTTACCAGTTGCCTCCTTGGTTCTCAGGTATATTGCGCAGCCGTAGGCCTTTTTTGACGAGTCTGAGAAACCCACTAGATGTATTTCCTCGGGTGTTTCTTTACCTGTCATGATTCTTCTAGGTATTTCCAAGGTACTCACATTCTTGAGGTCTTCTTGATAGTTGATCCATGTGTCAATGATTTCCTTCGGCAACTCGTTATCCCATGATATCTGTAATTGCCATATGTTTTGTATAAGTAATTTGAATCGAATAACTACTGGTCCAATTAAACCTAAAGGATCAAATGTTCTCGATATATCTGCTAAAAGACTTCTTTTTGTGTATTTTTGTATATTTGACTCTTTGATTTTGAAAAAAAGTATATCCTTTGTACTGTCCCAGTGTAGACCTAGTATTTTGTGTGTGTCGGAGTTATCTAATGTTAGTGATTTGCATGCTGAGTCATCTTCTACATTGCTAATATCAGGTATGTTTGATTTCCATTTTGTTAAGTTCATCCCTGCCTTTGAGAGCATTATTTTTAATTCACTTTGAACCATTTTGCATGACTCTATTGTATTAAATCCGGAAATGAAATCATCCATATAAAAACAGTTCTTTAGTTTTTCTGCTGCTATAGGATAAATATTATTGTTTAATGTACTTATCTCTTCGAGGACTCGACAGGCGAGGTATGCGGAGCTGGCTTGTCCATAGGTCACTGTGTTCAGCCTGAAGTGCTGGATTTCTCCTTTCGGATCGTCTCGCCACACTACTCTCTGGAAGTCCCGCTCTTCATGATGTATATTTATAGTTCTGAACATTTTTTCAATGTCGGCAGTCATCACAAATTGGTACTTCCTGAAATTTGTAAGTAGGGTGAATAAGGTGTTCTGTATAATCGGGCCTTTCATCAAGTGATCATTGAGACTTGTTCCGTTTGAACTTTTACAAGAAGCGTCAAACACTACACGAATCTTATTGCCCTTGAAAACTGCATGGTGGGGTAAATAAATGTAATTACTATCTAAACCTGGATCACAAGGAGACATATGTCCTAACTGTTTGTATTCTGACATGAATTCTTTGTATTTTATATGCAATTCATGATTGTAATTAAACTTCCTTTCCATACTGTATAGCCTCTTCTTTGCTATTTCCAATGAGTTTCCAATTGCTGGTCTGCCATGCTTGAACGGCAAACTGACAGAAAATCGACCTGATGGCTCGATAAAATAATTCTGTTTGAAATGAGTTTCGCATAAACGATCTTCCTTTGATCTTATAGGTACCCGTGGTACTTGTTCTAAGCTCCAGAAATTTTCTAAGTTTTTGTTTATACTATTTAAAGATAAGTGGCATGATACTGGCCTGTTATGTTGTGAGTTTTCCTCCTGTGGAATTCTTGCAGACACTATCCATCCGAGTTGTGTGTTTTGAAGCAGGGGTTGCTGGTTCTTAGCTGGTATCTGGTCCATCAGCAATACGTCCCAGAAAACTTGTGCGCCTAGCAGAATGTCTATTGTTGAAGATTCGTTGAACTTGGGATCTGCTAGAGTTATTCCTGGTGGTATGTTCAGTTGATTTCTCTTTATGGATGTCTGCGGTAGTTGGTTGGTTATCTCTTGAAGTACTAGGCATTTGATTCCTTCTCTGTAATTAGAATTTAAAGACTTTAGTTCAATGTTTACAGAGTGTTTTATGTGTGATATTTTCTTGTGCAGTCCTGTGACTGGTAGATTTATGTTAATTTTTTTGTTACCGATTTTGTCGGCTAGTTGTTGTGTGATGAAATTTGATTGGGACCCTGAATCTAACAAGACTCTAGCCCTAAGTTTTTTACCATTGTTGCATACTATCTCCACTACTGCAGTGGAGAGTAACACCTCATCACCTTCATTCGCTACGTTGACTACGGTGTGAGACGATGATTTTGAAGTTCCCGGTTCACCGTTCGGTTTTTGTTCCTTTGGATTGTGTAATAAGGTGTGATGATTTTTTTGACATTCTTTGCATTTGAATGATGATTTACAAGATTGTGTAAAGTGATTTTTTCTCAAGCAATTGCGGCATAATTGCTTGGTTTTTACTATTTCCCAACGTTGGGAAACAGTGAGGTTTTTGAATTCCTCACAGTGGGCCATTCCGTGGTCACCACCGCAGGTTGAGCATTCCGCTTGAGTGTGAAAGCTCGTAGTTAGGTATGTACCTGTTTTGTTTGTTATGTTATTGGGTTTGTGTATTTGTGGTCTATTGTTCTGTGCTGTTTCTAGGATGCGGGCTCGGTTAGATAAGCATTCTATTAATTCGGCTAAGGTTGGTAATTTTTCTTTTAGTACGTACGTTTCCCACGCATTCCTGGAGATTGTATCTAGCTTACTCGCTACTATATGGATCATTAATGCGTCCCACGAACTTGTAGGTAAGCCCATGCCCTCTAGTGCTCTTATGTGTAACTGGGTTTCATCTATTAACCTTCTTAAAGCTACGTGAGATTCTGCTTTGATATACGGTAACGTAAAGAGCGAATTAATATGCTTATCTACTATAAGCCTAGTGTTTTCGTATCTATCCTTTAATAGGTTCCAGGCAATAGTATAGTTTTGCTCGGAAACTTCCAAAGCTAACACTATTTTTAACGCATCGCCCCTTAATGAGCTGAGTAGATAATGCATCTTCTGGATCTTGTTTAATGAGTTGTTGTTTTCGATTAGAGATTTAAATGTATCTTTAAAATGCCACCATTTTTCATATTCGCCAGAAAAATGGGGTAACTGTATGGGTAACAATTTCAAATCGGATATGGCATTCGTATTAGTTGAGGTATTTTGCTTTAATATCGATTGGTGGGGATCGGGCTTTAATATCGCACATGTTGAAATTCTTGCTTTCTTGTAGTTGATTTATTACAGAATTACATTGTATGCATTTAGGTTGTTTGAATAAAAAAAAGGAATGAATTTATTTCACTTCACTTTACATTTATTGAACAGATTATTATTACGTATCGAGACAACACATTTTTATGGAGGAAATATCTATCACTTAATCTAGTGAGCTTTGAGCTAAGAAAGAGGTCGTTTCTTCTATGATATTTCTATATATAAAAACAATAAATTCAAACAAGCGCTCACCTTGAAATATTCGCAAAGCAAAACTAGTATTATCTTAATTCTAGTATGCGCAAAGTCCGTTAGCTAAATTACGTGCCTTCACTTATTGAGCCTTCAAACTAATTCCACAGATGTCAGTGTCGTGCTGATAAAACTATTTCACAATTTTGACATAATGCCCACCAATGCATTATAATGAATTAAAAACATATTTGAATTACTATAATGCATGACATAATTAATAGCATGATAAATTGCAACTCCAATTGAAATTTGAAATCATAAAAAACAATTAACAATTTTAAAACCTGTTTGACTAGACCTGAAATAAAGGCAATTTAAAACCTTTGTTGACTAGATTTTCAATAAGAATAATTTAAAAACAATGTTTATATAAGTCATATGATAAAATGTATAAAAACTGCTCACTTTGCTCAGATTTCTAAAACTAAATATATGATGTAAACTATACAATGTTAGACCTATTTCCTCCGTTCTAACATATAATGATAATAATATTTGATTACAATGATATAATGTGATGCTTGGGTGAAAATGCTGATAAAGATGTAAGTAGGTATGTGTAGTATAAATATTGAGTATTCGGTATGGATTCAAAAACGTAGATAAAGTGTGTATGTATGTATATCGAATCTTGAGGTTTTGAGTACAATAATGTGAATATGTAGAGTGTCCTTCAAATTAAAAAAAAAAGGCATATATTAGTTGTCTTCTTGTATCGGCAGAAGTGCTAAGGATCTGACGTTTCGCTGGTATTCTCCTTTGGCAGTTCTAAGTGTAACTACTCGTACTTTGTTGTCAAGCCCTGGATGCGTAGCTGTGATTCTAGCGGTTGGCCAACACATGGGTGGAGTTGACTCCTTTACCAAGACTAAATCGCCGACCTGCAGTTCCCGTTCAGTACCCTTATGCCACTTCGTTCTCCTTTGTAAGTCCGTTATGTATTCCGTACTCCAACGTACCCAGAACAAATTAAACATTTTTATTAGTTTTTGATAGTAATCCAGCCTATTGGCTGGAATGTGTTCTACGTCGTGATCTGGTAAAGCTGTTAACGGCTCTCCAACAAGGAAGTGCGCTGGGGTGAGAGCTTCTAAATCCTTTACGTCAGTACTTAATGTGTTGATAGGAGTTGAGTTCAAAATACTTTCTATTTGGGAAATTAGAGTGTTGGTTGAATCATAGTCTAGCACTGTTGAGCCTAAAGTCTTTTTTAAATGGGTTTTTACTAGCTTTATGTGGCTTTCCCATAAGCCTCCGAAGTTTGGAGATAGTGGAGGTATGAAATGGAATTCTATTAGATTTTTGGAACAGAAATTGTATATGTCACCTTCTGAGGAATTTATAGATTTGGCAATTTCCTTAAGTTCATTGCAAGAACCCAAAAAATTGGACGCATTGTCACAGTGTATTTTTTTTGGAATTCCTCGACGGTAGACAAAACGCTTAAGCGCGTTTAAGAAGGAATGAGTGGATAGAGAGGTGACAAGTTCTAAATGAATGGCCTTTGTCGCAAAACAAATGAAGAGGCATATGTAGGCCTTGACAGCCTTTGAATTTCTGTACAGTCCAGACTTAACATTGATAAAACCAGTGTAATCCACCCCACATATTGAAAATGGTTTACTTACAGTAATTCGGTCTTCTGGTAGATCTCCCATCAGCTGATGCGACAGTGTAGGTTTGTACCTAAAACATACCATACATTTCTTTACAACATGCTTTACAGTATCTTTACCTCTTAATGGCCAATATTTCATTCTTATTTGGCCGAGTAATCCTTGAGTTCCGATGTGTAAGTGTTTATAGTGATAATGTCTGATTATTAGAGTTGTTAGTTTGTGTTTTGGTGGTAAAAGTATTGGGTGTTTTTGTTCGATGGGCATCTTTCCTCTTGAGAGCCTTCCGCCCACGTGTAATAACCCGTTGATTATCAATGGGTTCAGAGATTTTATACTGCTGCTTCCAGCCACGTATTTTCCACGTTCCAAGTCTCTTATTTCTGATTGGAAATAAGAGCTTTGTGCCATCTTTATAAGCACATTGTGAGCGTGTATCAGTTCTGAAACAGCCAAATTTCCCTTTATTAAATTGTTTTTGTATTTAACATTGTGTATGAAACGACATATGTAAGCTGTGACTCGTTGTAATTTGTTCCATGATGAAAATTTACTAAATAAATCTAGCGTTTCTTCTTGATTAGTGACTAATGAAGTATATGATCGTTTTGTTTCCTTTATTTGTGAGTTCACTGGTGATTCTTCCGGCCACTGAGATATATCTTTCTCAATCCACTTCGGACCATCCCACCACAAGCTTGATTTAGCAAGCTCTTGCGCTGACATACCCCTAGAGATAATGTCTGAGGGATTATTTTCCGAGGTGACATGTAACCAAGTATACCCTTCACTACTAGATTGTATTTCTGTTACTCTATTGGATACAAAAATATCATTACTTGTGTATAATTCATCCTTTATCCAATGTAATACTATTGATGAGTCTGTAAAAAGTATTACTGGAATATCCTTGTATTCTGAGGATTCCTTTACCTGGTTCACAAGCTTAGCAAGTAGTAAGGCGCCACACAATTCAAGCCTTGGTAGTGTAATACTCTTTAAGGGTGCTACCTTTGATTTTGCACATATTAATTGTGAATGAATCCTACCAGTTACCTCCTTGGTTCTCAGGTATATTGCGCAGCCGTAGGCCTTTTTTGACGAGTCTGAGAAACCCACTAGATGTATTTCCTCGGGTGTTTCTTTACCTGTCATGATTCTTCTAGGTATTTCCAAGGTACTCACATTCTTGAGGTCCTCTTGATAGTTGATCCATGTGTCAATGATTTCCTTCGGCAGCTCGTTATCCCATGATATCTGTAATTGCCATATGTTTTGTATAAGTAATTTGAATCGAATAACTACTGGTCCAATTAAACCTAAAGGATCAAATGTTCTCGATATATCTGCTAAAAGACTTCTTTTTGTGTATTTTTGTATATTTGACTCTTGGATTTTGAAAAAAAGTATATCCTTTGTACTGTCCCAGTGTAGACCTAGTATTTTGTGTGTGTCGGAGTTATCTAATGTTAGTGATTTGCATGCTGAGTCATCTTTTACATTGCTAATATCAGGTATGTTTGATTTCCATTTTGTTAAGTTCATCCCTGCCTTTGAGAGCATTATTTTTAATTCACTTTGAACCATTTTGCATGACTCTATTGTATTAAATCCGGAAATGAAATCATCCATATAAAAACAGTTCTTTAGTTTTTCTGCTGCTATAGGATAAATATTATTGTTTAATGTACTTATCTCTTCGAGGACTCGACAGGCGAGGTATGCGGAGCTGGCTTGTCCATAGGTCACTGTGTTCAGCCTGAAGTGCTGGATTTCTCCTTTCGGATCGTCTCGCCACACTACTCTCTGGAAGTCCCGCTCTTCATGATGTATATTTATAGTTCTGAACATTTTTTCAATGTCGGCAGTCATCACAAATTGGTACTTCCTGAAATTTGTAAGTAGGGTGAATAAGGTGTTCTGTATAATCGGGCCTTTCATCAAGTGATCATTGAGACTTGTTCCGTTTGAACTTTTACAAGAAGCGTCAAACACTACACGAATCTTATTGCCCTTGAAAACTGCATGGTGGGGTAAATAAATGTAATTACTATCTAAACCTGGATCACAAGGAGACATATGTCCTAACTGTTTGTATTCTGACATGAATTCTTTGTATTTTATATGCAATTCATGATTGTAATTAAACTTCCTTTCCATACTGTATAGCCTCTTCTTTGCTATTTCCAATGAGTTTCCAATTGCTGGTCTGCCATGCTTGAACGGCAAACTGACAGAAAATCGACCTGATGGCTCGATAAAATAATTCTGTTTGAAATGAGTTTCGCATAAACGATCTTCCTTTGATCTTATAGGTACCCGTGGTACTTGTTCTAAGCTCCAGAAATTTTCTAAGTTTTTGTTTATACTATTTAAAGATAAGTGGCATGATACTGGCCTGTTATGTTGTGAGTTTTCCTCCTGTGGAATTCTTGCAGACACTATCCATCCGAGTTGTGTGTTTTGAAGCAGGGGTTGCTGGTTCTTAGCTGGTATCTGGTCCATCAGCAATACGTCCCAGAAAACTTGTGCGCCTAGCAGAATGTCTATTGTTGAAGATTCGTTGAACTTGGGATCTGCTAGAGTTATTCCTGGTGGTATGTTCAGTTGATTTCTCTTTATGGATGTCTGCGGTAGTTGGTTGGTTATCTCTTGAAGTACTAGGCATTTGATTCCTTCTCTGTAATTAGAATTTAAAGACTTTAGTTCAATGTTTATAGAGTGTTTTATGTGTGATATTTTCTTGTGCAGTCCTGTGACTGGTAGATTTATGTTTATTTTTTTGTTACCGATTTTGTCGGCTAGTTGTTGTGTGATGAAATTTGATTGGGACCCTGAATCTAACAAGACTCTAGCCCTAAGTTTTTTACCATTGTTGCATACTATCTCCACTACTGCAGTGGAGAGTAACACCTCATCACCTTCATTCGCTACGTTGACTACGGTGTGAGACGATGATTTTGAAGTTCCCGGTTCACCGTTCGGTTTTTGTTCCTTTGGATTGTGTAATAAGGTGTGATGATTTTTTTGACATTCTTTGCATTTGAATGATGATTTACAAGATTGTGTAAAGTGATTTTTTCTCAAGCAATTGCGGCACAATTGCTTGGTTTTTACTATTTCCCAACGTTGGGAAACAGTGAGGTTTTTGAATTCCTCACAGTGGGCCATTCCGTGGTCACCACCGCAGGTTGAGCATTCCGCTTGAGTGTGAAAGCTCGTAGTTAGGTATGTACCTGTTTTGTTTGTTATGTTATTGGGTTTGTGTATTTGTGGTCTATTGTTCTGTGCTGTTTCTAGGATGCGGGCTCGGTTAGATAAGCATTCTATTAATTCGGCTAAGGTTGGTAATTTTTCTTTCAGTACGTACGTTTCCCACGCATTCCTGGAGATTGTATCTAGCTTACTCGCTACTATATGGATCATTAATGCGTCCCACGAACTTGTAGGTAAGCCCATGCCCTCTAGTGCTCTTATGTGTAACTGGGTTTCATCTATTAACCTTCTTAAAGCTACGTGAGATTCTGCTTTGATATACGGTAACGTAAAGAGCGAATTAATATGCTTATCTACTATAAGCCTAGTGTTTTCGTATCTATCCTTTAATAGGTTCCAGGCAATAGTATAGTTTTGCTCGGAAACTTCCAAAGCTAACACTATTTTTAACGCATCGCCCCTTAATGAGCTGAGTAGATAATGCATCTTCTGGATCTTGTTTAATGAGTTGTTGTTTTCGATTAGAGATTTAAATGTATCTTTAAAATGCCACCATTTTTCATATTCGCCAGAAAAATGGGGTAACTGTATGGGTAACAATTTCAAATCGGATATGGCATTCGTATTAGTTGAGGTATTTTGCTTTAATATCGTTTTTGCTAAACCTATGGTTGAGTAGTATAATTGTTCAAAGGCTTCTCTATAATTATCCTCTTTCTTATCTAAAGATTCAATTTCCTCCTGAATCGCCTCAAAGGCTGTGAACACAGTTTCAGCTTTTGCTATGCGTGTTTCCAATTCACAAATATTGAGGTTAGGTTGGTTCATCCAATTTGCTAAACGTGTTATTTGACCTTGCAAATTTCCGCGCTTATTAATAAGCATTCTGACACTATCACTGCTTGTATCTATAGACATTTTTCAATTAATTACTGTTAGCACAATTGCAAAAAAATGTAGGTAGAACAATTTTCTTCTGAAAATTTAATACGATATGAATTATTTTTACTACCGCGCGTAATCTATTAATTCACTGTCAGCTGATTGCAAAAAAAAATGTGGGTATGTAAATTTTCTGCTGAAATTTAATACGATACAATTTTTTTACTACCCTAACCTATCAATTCACTTGTCAGCTGAAGGGTTATCTACCAGATTTCTGAAACATAAAAAAACAATGAAATGTTAATAAATTGTTGTATTATTGTTTAATACAATGCTTGCTTTGTTTCGTGTGTGGATTTAAACAGGCTTTTATCAGTTTGGAATGAACTGAGAAGAGAAAATTTTTAACTACGTAATGTAGGTAGTAATTTTTATAATGGTTTGGCAAATTTTAAGGTTATGTAAAACTCAGGTTTGCAATGCCAGAACTATGATTCTAAATGGAAATTGTGATCGATAATTGCTAAAGAAAAAGGAATTTAATAATGGAAAGGTATTTTCACGTGTCTTATGAATCCATTCAATTCGCTTTCACAGGGGTCACCATGTTGAAATTCTTGCTTTCTTGTAGTTGATATTCACTTGTTTATTACAGAATTACATTGTATGCATTTAGGTTGTTTGAATAAAAAAAAGGAATGAATTTATTTCACTTCACTTTACATTTATTGAACAGATTATTATTACGTATCGAGACAACACATTTTTATGGAGGAAATATCTATCACTTAATCTAGTGAGCTTTGAGCTAAGAAAGAGGTCGTTTCTTCTATGATATTTCTATATATAAAAACAATAAATTCAAACAAGCGCTCACCTTGAAATATTCGCAAAGCAAAACTAGTATTATCTTAATTCTAGTATGCGCAAAGTCCGTTAGCTAAATTACGTGCCTTCACTTATTGAGCCTTCAAACTAATTCCACAGATGTCAGTGTCGTGCTGATAAAACTATTTCACAATTTTGAATTTTGTTGAACAAATTTTTCTTTCACAGGGGTCACCATGTTGAAATTCTTGCTTTCTTGTAGTTGATATTCACTTGTTTATTACAGAATTACATTGTATGCATTTAGGTTGTTTGAATAAAAAAAAGGAATGAATTTATTTCACTTCACTTTACATTTATTGAACAGATTATTATTACGTATCGAGACAACACATTTTTATGGAGGAAATATCTATCACTTAATCTAGTGAGCTTTGAGCTAAGAAAGAGGTCGTTTCTTCTATGATATTTCTATATATAAAAACAATAAATTCAAACAAGCGCTCACCTTGAAATATTCGCAAAGCAAAACTAGTATTATCTTAATTCTAGTATGCGCAAAGTCCGTTAGCTAAATTACGTGCCTTCACTTATTGAGCCTTCAAACTAATTCCACAGATGTCAGTGTCGTGCTGATAAAACTATTTCACAATTTTGACAACAAATAATGGTGTCAAAAATTCATAAAATAATATTATTAACATAGGGTAGGTAATGGAGTACAGTTCAGTTCACGTGTATTTAATTAAGTGAATACACGCATATCATAATTATTATTTACTCGTTCGTATTGCGAGTGCATTATTTTCATTCAGTCGGATGTTTGTTTGATCATACTTTTTCTCTTGAGAATAGGAGAACCCAATGCGATATGGTCTACCTCTTTAAGATTATAAACAATGAAGTTAACTCGACTAGGCTTTTGGAGAAAATACCATTTCACTGCCCCACCCGTAATTCTAGGGTAAAGCACTTGTTCCGCTTGCCACGGTGTAGTACTAACTATGTGCAGAACTCGTTTCTGCAGCGCACATGTTCTCTATACAACGTATTTTTTCGGAGTCTCGATATGTTCGTTTTGACTAGGGCCGATTTCAGGACCAAGGTCATGCGAGCACTTTGCTCCTCCACCGTTCCCTGAACGACTATGATGTCCGTTCCCCTTTTCACCTTTTCCCCTTTTTCCTTTTCTCGGATCTGTTTCGTTCGCCCCTTCCCCATTTGCATTCTTGCAGGGTCAAATTGTCTTTTAATGTTGTGTCCATGTTCTGTGTGTATGTTTGTGTGTGTGTGTTTCTGTGTGTGTGTGTCTGTGTGTGGATTGTGTGTGTGAGGGAGTGAGTATCTGTGTGCATCCCTTATTAATTTATCGTACATACATCATTGAATATCATTTTACCTGATTTGTTCTTTTTGTCTATACATACATACTTAGATTATATATAATTCTATGCATACATATAATATTTCTTTACTTATAACTAGTTTCTTAAATTTAATTTGTTTTAACTTATAAATGTTTTTCTGGTAAAATTGACGGGCCTTCACTGGTTTGCTTTCTGTTTTTGTTTAATTGTTGATATGTGCCGTTATAACTGTTTGTGCCCATGTGATTAAATAAATAAATAAATAAATAATAATTAACGTGACAATGTGCACGGTTCTGGGATTAATTTAGTATGAGCGATTAGCTGAAATGCTGCATACGATACTTGTTCAAATAATAAATATTTTGAATTCACATCCATAACGTAAGAGGTATTTCATTATATTTATTTATTTATCTATGGTACAAATACAGTCACAACAGTACAATTAAACAGGAATATGTATTGACAAATCTGACCAATTACATTTGTACACAAATAGCAACACACAAACACAGTAACACAAACTTAGACCTGTTTTGCACTTATACCTGTAATAAAATAAAATAAATAAAATAAAATAAATAAAATAAATACATACATAGCAAAAACAACTTAACTAACAGATATTCTGATTATACAATATATGAATATATGAAAGGATAGGATGGGAATGGAATGAGGAGGAGGAGAGGGATTGGATTGGGGAGGAAATATCCTGTGAGGTACAATTCCAAATAATAACAAACCCATATTGCATAAATTCATGGATGGTCTAGTATTTTATTTATTTTTCTTCTTCTTGATGTGCCCTGTCAGGTCCCCCCGATCACTCTGGCGAAGGCTGCTCTGTCTTGTGCGACCCGGAACAGCTCATCCACACGTCTCATTCCAGTCCAGTTTCTTATACTGCGCAGCCAAGACGTTTCCCTTCTAGCTGAACCACGTTGTCCCTCGATCTTCCCCATGAGTATTAGTTGGAGTATACTGTATTTATCCCCACGCAGAATGTGACCAAGATATGAGATCTTACGGACCTTAACAGCTTCAACATAACATTATTTATTGCTACATTAAAACACTCCACCGCACGAATTATTATTATTGTTTATTGTTGTATATCTTCCCCGGTCCCTTATTTCAGTTACTTGGGCTCGTCAAATTTATACACGTAATAATACCTATGTTTAATAATTTATGTACGAGTACATAGCAATACATAGGATTATTATCGTATCCATATAATCGTACCCTGTTATTATTTCGTCTGCAACACACATACATAGGTCATCAGAGGATGGAATAATTAAGTAGGGAGCAGACGCGAAACTACCTATGAACACGATTCCCATCAAGTTACCTTTTGGAAAAAAATGACAGGTGTAATAGTGTCTTATCTGACGTAATCCCATAAGAAATGTTAGCCCCGGCTTCCCTTCTGCAGAAATCCACCCTTCCCACTGGTAGGGAGTATTAGAAGTAGGTGACTACCATATACAAATGAGAGTACATGGTTGGCTCAGTTGGTTGAGGCAGCAGTCTCTCAAGCGCGAGGTGCCAGGTTCAAACCCCGGCACTGGCGATGCATTCCACACTTTGCGATACGGGCTTTTAGCCTAGTGCAAGGTGTGCAGGAAAGTATTTGGGTTTGACTATGAGTGGGTGTTGATTTAAGGTATGTTATTTTTATCGCCCTAAAAACGAAAATTGTTATTTTAGTACCGTTATATTTATAACAAAGTCAATGTTAAACCCTTGTATCATTATAGTGTGCTTTGTAATCCTATTATTCTGCGTCAGTTGCTTGTAAAATAATCAGTGACCGTACGACGAGCATGACGTCAGCTCTGCAGTGACGTAAAAACTATGGAGGAAAAATTATGTAGGTATTTAGAGTTCTATTTAGACGAAGAACCCAAGTTGTCGACGTCATGGATCGTAGAACAAGACTTAAATGGCAATGGGCAGGGCACATAGCAAGACAAGACGAAAACAGATGGACACCCAGACTCGTAAAGTGGAGGTCATGGGAAAACAGAAAAGGTATCGGATGGCTCCAGAAAGTATGGGCGGACGACGTGACCTCGGTAGCGGCTAGGAAGTGGGTCAGAAAGGCGAGGGATAGAAAAGACTGGAAACAAATGGGAAAGGCCTATATCCAGCAGTGGAGGGACCAAGGCTGAAGAAGAAGACTCTCTAAGGCTACAAAAGTACTAAAATTTGGTATATAATTGGGTGATCGAAGAGGTGTGAGACTAGACCTGGAGCGATCATGTCGAGCAGATCCTTAAGAATGGACGCGCTTTGAGAAAAGAGATATCGTAGAGCGTGTATGACAAATTGCATGAATGTGAGTGTGTGTAAGTGTAGGGCAGTCTAGCCTTCTATCCTCTATTCCTACTCTCAAGAAAAATGTGACCTCCCTTACCCACTGATGAGTAAATGGAATAGACACGTAGGGATGACGAATTTTTATGAATTTCGTGAACGTGACGGAAGCAAGGAGTGTGTGCACTGTGCAAGGATAGAGAAGTGTGGCTTTCTGTTCTTTCTGCTTGCGTGAGGAAATAGTCTTCTTCTTTCTTCACGTAGATCCTAGGATCTCTTTATGCCGCTGTGTTGGCCTCCTGTGATATGGACTCCCAGCTGTCACGCCATCGTTTCGGGGCTCTTCCCGGTGGTCTTCTTCCGTTTGGGTTACCATGAAGCACGATACGTGGAAGTCTGTTATCTTGCATTCTATTTACAAGCCCATTCCAGTGTCGTCTTCTTTGTCTTCCCCATCATTCTGACTATGTCTTCCGTACTACACATCCTTCTAATTTCTGTGTTTCAGTTTGTTTCCGGTTATGCATCTTAATGTCTTCATCTCGGAAGTTCTTTAGAGATATTTTGTTCGTGTTGTGTCTAGAAAATATGTAATGTTTAGTATAAATAGTCTATCTCCATGTAATATGTATCAAGAAATCCTCGCAGCATGGTATTACCAGGAATTATATAAAACCACATGTTTAAACTTTGATATATTGTTATTACCTAAGTACATTACATCCTTAGTGTTGTGCATTATTCATTCAGTTCTGAGATATATTCTCTATGTTATTATCCCTACCTAGCTTCTCTTTACTCTACCTACAATAGAATATGTAGGTAGATAGAACATTCTCTGCTTTATTTATGCCACAAAATAAGCCATTTTTGAATATTCGGGCTTCTTACCCGCCAAGTATCTGGCCGTCCTCAGGCCTGATAGGTGATACCTGCTTGCGGCGTAAGGACCAAAGGACTAGCTGTTCATTTTGGGGTCTCTAGCGCACTAGAGACGTAAAAAAATTACTATTATGACATCGATATAAATTGTAAAAACAGTGGATAATCCGCCGCCGCTCCACGTCCTATATGGTTCAACACCGCATTGCACATTATACTTTATTTGACACCTACCGCCATCTATGTAGGTGCAGAATAGTGATGTGATAAAATATACATTTTTGTCAGGTATTCTACCATCTAACCATACTTTCTTGGAGGAATACACTGTGCATACATTTTATATGTACGTATATCCCAGAATCAATTTTACACCGGAGGAAAGGCCGCTACCCTCTAACTCTAATTATTTAGATTTCTGTAATCTACATAGGTTGTTAACATGATATATCATTGACACGTCTAAACATTATTGTGGAAATTATAATTATTATTTGTAGAAATTTAGGTAGTTTTATATGGATGAAACCAGAGTTTTGGTATTGGATTTTTATTTGTGAATTGTGTGGAATATGTTGTTGGTGATTGTCGTGTTGTATTTCTGTTAAAGGCTTCGGCCGTTTATGAATGAATAAATAAATAAATATATAAATTATGTCGTAAAAATACGAGATTCACCCCTAGAAGCTACTCTTTTGAATTTTTCTCTTTTCTTTTATATCTTAGAGCCATCTATGAAATACTTTCATAAGCTTTATAGTTCTCCACAAGCATTCTGAATTAAAAAAATATTATTGCTGAAAAACGTTTCACGAATAACTTAGGAGTGTAAATGGTTGGAGACTTTGCTAAGTTTTCAGCTTATAGCTATTTGGTTGATTCTAAATATTCACGATAGATGGCGATGCATATTCGAACCTCTGTATTTGAATGACGGCAAGTAGATTACTGAGAGAGTGAACGAGAGAACTTCCTCTGCAATCTTCTTAGGAAAGTCATTTGTTTATGGAATAAGTTGGTTAATGCTTCGGTTTATTTGAGAAAGATGTCGTGGGCCTTAACTCTTCGTGGGCTCTTTTTACGCGGAGGCATGACTTTGCCAACACATTTCTTAGTATTATCACCCAGAAGAGTCTACATATTATCATTCATGATTCACATATAAACTCATCAGCCTAATACTGGGAAAAATTCACATATCCAGATATCACGGATATCACAGGATTAGGCTCAGATGCGCGGGGCCTAAAATACAAGCATTGTGCCTGAAATATCAGTATTTAGGAATCGTCTTACAATATTGCAAGAATTAATAATGACCGATTTCTAGATTTTTATTTTCTTCTAGAATTTTATCTTCCTATAACTTTATTATTGTAATGCCCCCGCCAGACGCGCGCGAGCCACCACGATATTTTTGTGTTCACGAGTAAAAAGGCGTGTGGATAGAACGTTTGTCTTGACGTGTACGTAATCGGCCGTTGACGCCTTTTTACTCATGAACACAAAAAGCTCGCGATGGCTCGTGCGCGTCTGGCGGGGACTAACATTATTGAGTGTGCCAGACGAATCATTTTATCCACAATCTATACGTTAACATCCTAACGTATGTAGATACTATGCTGTAAGTATGGAGGTAAATCCACATTATTTTTTTATGTTTTTTCGAGTGTCCTGTAAAGTTTATTGTTTATTTGTTGTTTATTGTTCATTATCGTCTTTAGCCTCTAATTTCGGGCACTTGGAATCGTGGAATTTGCAAGGTCGGGTCTGCTCCTAAAATTTTCCCAAAATATTTTTTTTTGTATCCGGTTTAAAGTTAATAAGGTTCTCCACCCATTCTGAATGTCACACTAATGTTTACATCAATGTCGTGTGTGACTCGATCACACAGCAATGACTGGTTACTGCATTTTTACGGAATGTACCGTGGTAATTACGAATGTAATTGCGTTTTGAATAATTATTAAAAAAAAAAAACAATTTCGAAATAATTTCCCTGGAATGTAATTCAAAAAGGTTATATCTCCACATTCCATATTATTTGACCCGAATAATATTATTATTAATCCCCAAATGAATTGCTCGCTTTATAGCGGTCCCATCTTGGTATTTAAAGCCGTTATAGTTCGTTAAATTTCCTAATCCGATTTCAGAACAATGACGCAATAAAACGTGCTCTTCCTCCCATCGCATGCTCGTGGTGGGTTCCTAAAGCGGATCTGTTTGGACAGTAAATATTGAACCAATGGTATTTAATAATATAATCTTCATGAATGGACTGACATGTTTTCAGTGTCGACACAGGGGAAGAAACAGCCCCCTTGAAAAGAGGATAACAATATTAAAATTTCATGAATTAAAAATTTAGATTGTTGTTGTTGGCACATGGTGGAAGTTTATTTTTAAGGAAAAAAAATGAATAAAAACTAAATATTTAGAATCCACAAAAAATGACTTTTGCTTTCGCGACTAATATTCGAGGATTTGCACCCTAATCATCAGGCGATTGTAAATAAAGTTTATTTACAACATTTACTTTATTCACAATCGCCTAATGATAAGGGTGCTAATCCTCGAATACTAGTCGCGAAAGCAAAAGTAATTTTTTTGTGGATTTGAATCTAAATATTAAGTTAACTCCCTCTAGTGCAGGGATTATTACTTTAATATCTCACTAATATCCAAAACTGTGAATTCGATATTAATGTCGAATCTCCAGTTACAGGTATAAGACTCCTCACACACGTCCTGAAGTTCAGTTAACGGAATCGCGCGTTTGGAAAAAAGCTTCGACCAAAACCTCTTTCTGAATTCAAAATCTGGGTAACACTGAATTCAGAGAGAGGTTTTGGTCGGAGCTTTTTTTGCAAAAGCTCGATTCAGGTAACTGAACTTCCGGATGTGTGTGGGGAGCCTAATAATGTCTAACAGAAAAATCTTACATATTTTTTTTTTGTTTAAGAGTAAAGAGTGCTGATAATATTCAGTCTTTTCCATATGTTTGTATTTAGATATATAATTCGCTTTATTGTCATGTTGATTAGCATACATTTGATAGGGTATCTTATCATTTGAGCCATGGGACGTATTAATTGTCATCGTGGGTAATTATCACGTCGACTTACGTATATAAGTACGACTCACTATCAAAAGCATACACATTCCGTAATTAACTTTGTCTCTGTAGCAAACATTCACGTTTGGATATTATTCTAATATAAGACGAGAATGTCGTAAAATGATCTCTAAGGGAAATGTCAGATGCGAGAAATATTCTACGAGCGTACTATTATAATAGAGAGTGCTTTCGTTTAATTAATTAATCCATGCAAATCTAGGAATGTTTTATACATGATAAGTTATGAGAAACGTCAACCATGCCTGAGTTTTCATACATTTTACCAAAGTATTATCTTTCCAATGCGATGTGCGTCTTAGGTCAATTATTGTAGTCCACGTATTACTGAAAAATCTTATAACATGAAGAGCTAAATGCATTATTTATTTATTAAAATGGTCAAAAGAAGTATATCACATCCCCCAAAGGAAAAAGTTTGAAGGTTGGACATTGGGCAATGATAAATTTCGCAAGCAAGCGTGGTCGTCAGAAATTAAATTGAACGTTCTTTATATATTCAGTCGCTGGCTCATTCAAGTAAAGGAAGTCATCAAAGGTCCCTTCGTATGCGAAAAGCATTGATGTAATTTCATGCAATTGAAGAGCTGTCCGGTCTTGGCGTTGCATTTTTTTGTGTATTGCTTATGAATCCGATGAATTTGTGTCAGTTCTTTTTTGTGTCCGTTTAAAATCAAATAAGACGCCGTACAAAGCACTTATTTTCTCAGCTGCGGATGGGGCTGCAATAGTACCTACAAGAGCACCTAATTACCAATACTTATACATTAATGTTTCCCAAGTATTCGAAAATTCTAATCGATCCCAGCGTGATATAAATCTCGTGCTTCGAGGAAGAATTGTCAAAGTACTGCAATTAGTAGCTATAATTTACATTGTATAAGGTATCTTGTAATCGTAAAAACTGTCTAAAAGAAAGGATTTCGGGTCATTGTTGCATAATTAAGTCTTTTTTCTACCAGCACGTGCTGCGTAACTGTGCCACGACTTCGATTTTTAGAATTGTGAATAAAATAAGGCAGAATGTATAAGAGGGACGTTTTTTCGAGTTCAATACCGTAATCTTCTCATTTTCAATTCCACTTAAGGAAGTACTGACTTATCCTATCTTCATAAATCGTTTAAATGTTTTCAATAACTCAATGAAATACTTATTTTTTTGGTTGGGCCTCTCATCAAAACCAGCTTATACACATTTGGAGAGGTGATAGCAAAATTGACGTGATCCAAAAAAATACCTATGATGAGTTAACGTTGTAAAAAATTATGCCAATAGTTATTGGGTTTTATAAAATAGAAATGTGTGCGAGGAGAGACTGTGGTTGGAGTGGCCATCAGAGGTCCTGGAAACTGCAAGTGACAGGGGCGTACCGTATTTTGTTGCCACTGAATAAGTGACATTCCTTGAAACTATACAATTTTAGGTAAGTGCTCGTCAATGATGCTACCGTGCACATGATAATAGGTGCACTTATCATGTGCTACCGGTTTCGAAATCTTAACATAATGATAGTTAGGTACCTACTACTTTGCTACTATTTTGTGGTAGGTATAAAAATATAGTTTACAAAAAATCACTTCAAAATGGTGTGTACAAACCATAAACGAAAGATTGCGCTTACGATGAATTCACTATTAAATGTCTTATCACTATATTGGCGCTTATTTAAGATTCATATGCACGTGACTTACGTCATTTTTCCTCTCACCGCCTTAAATTTTAGGAACGTATCCCATTTGAATTTATCTCGCATTGGGTACATGTTGAGCTTTTTTAAACTTTGTCTACGAATCCTCATTTGCGATTCACACACCGTGGAAATGTGTCTGTATTCGCTGAAACTAACCTCCGAATCTATTACTTCCTCTTTCAGAATTTATGTACGCTGAATAAGCTAATATACTTACTGCCTGTCGTAACTTCGGTAATATTACTACATACTCTAGAGGAAGCTTTTCCAGTAGATGTGGATTTAACTTAATTTGCATTGATAAAACGTTTTCTCTCACAATTTCGTAATGTTTTCAGCATGTTTGCTCTCAGTTTAATTTAGAATTTTTCTTCATACTTTCGTTATTTTTTTTCCTCATGATCAACGTAAAGAAAATGGGAATATTTTTAACAACGCAAAGAAAAAAAATATTCATAACTTAAAAAAATAACACATAATAATTTTACAATGAATAAACAACGTTTCGGACGTCACATAAGTACACTTTTATACGCACATTATGTATTTGTATGATTTTTCAAGTGGTTGTTTGGCAGATATTGCCAATGGCAATAAACCCGCCCTTTGGTTAATGCATGTCATTATATCAATAAAGTTTTTTATTATTATTATTGCACTCATCCGGTCTTTCACACAGGTTGTCACGTTACGTTACTTTACCTATGGTAATTTAATTACTATTAAGGCCTTGGTACCAAGAATGACGTCACAGTCATTTCCCACTGCATTAAGCTTCAAAATCGCGTGAACCATCGCATGATAAAATCGTAAAAACAGCGTTTTATCCATTTTTTGGGGTTAATTTGGCGTCTATCAAAAAACTTGTACGGTTATTACCTACATTTTAATGCATACCTATAGTACAAAAAAAATACTCCGCGACTTTCGGGAAACGAGTTTCCGTCTTTCGGAAAAAAGATCAAAGGTGTTTTTCACAATTTAATTTGAGAAATCTATACAAGATATCAAAAATCTTTTACGGTTATTACCTAGATAAATGTTCAATGCATCTACCCTATTTTGTCCTAAAGCATATTTTGTAACGGTTGTCGAGATATAAGGTGTTTTTAGAAATTTTTGATATGTCGTTATATGCATACTTTTAATTGAAAAAAAATCTGCGATTGTCATCAATCGGTTGAATGCGGGTTTGATCCCCAGCAAAGAAAATTATTTCAATTTACGACACAATATTGTGTAAAGTGTAAAGACAATAAATTTTAAGTATATGTTTTTTTTTTGTGTTTATTCTGATAAATACAGATTCTATTTACATAACCGAAGCAGTATCTATGTACGTTACAAAAAATACGAAATATCTGCTTAGCAACCTACGCAAACATTCAAGTCCCACGCAGTCTGGTGTTCGTTTTTTCAGTGAAATCCTTTTCAACCTTTGTCTGTAGCAGAGATCGTAGATAATATAATATCTACCTATGTAGGTAAGTGAATATGTTCCGCGCATATAAACAAAACCTATTCACTGAGATTGAATCGCATGACTATGTATAATATACACTTATCTAGTGCCTGTATTTTTATCACACTTGTGTAAGGATACATAGATAAAAGTAGATCTTCAAATTTAAAGTTGTTTTATTTCAATAATAAATTTCAAACAGTTTAAACAAAACAGGCATTTCTTCTTTCTTATCGTTAAAATGTTTCGAGATACTTACTCAATATACCTACACACATACCAAATCACTTCCGGATAATGGGTATATGGTTGGCGCAGTCGGTTGAGGCGACAGTCTCTCAAGCGGGAGGTGCCAGGTTCGAACCCCGACGCTGGCGATGTATTCCACACTTTACGATTCGGGCTTTTACCCTAGTGTAAGGTGTGCAGAAAAACTGGTATTTGCAGTGGTGTATAAGTCCATATTCTTAAAAAAAGTAGGTACCTTATTAAAAATAATGTATCATAGAGTGTTTAATTTTTGAGTTGCCTTATTAAAAATAATGTATCATTGATGAATTTGATGGAAGCAAGAAGTGTGTGTAAGGGTAGGAAAGTCTGGAGATTTGTTCTCTCTGCCTACCCCAATAGCGACCTAGCATTAAAAAATATAAAAAAAAACACTCAGATAATAATTAGCAATTTCTCCAGACAGACATTGTTTACATGGGTGCCAACGTTTCGCCAAATTCTTCATTTGAATTGCGAAGCCTTAAGACTTCACTCTATTGTCAAACGGAAATGCAATGCAATACGGATGCTGTACAATTATCCCTTAATCCGTTTTATAACCTATCAAGTCTCTCTGTTTATATTAAGACTCCCGTAGGCGTTGTATGCAGGTTGTTATTAGAGCTTGAACAAGAGGTGTGCAATGATGAGATCAGCTCGTGTTGTGAAGTAGGAAGAGGTAAACTCATAGCATGCTCCACGGTTGCAAGCTTAATGGGCTCACTCAAGCCGTGATGGTCTCTTAAAAGGTTATTCAACTTACCTACTTCGTAACAACGAGAAAACGTTCATTGTTTCTCTCATGCATAGTTTAAATCTGTACCTCGGAGACGTAAAATGTCATCCCATTTTATTCCTAAAATGTCGTTTAGTATGGATTTATTAATTGATTGGATTTGTAGAACTCCGTCATTAGTTTAATGCCAACACTATACAACGTGGTTAAATTCTACTTACATATTATGTTTTTCTTGTTTACATGTTTCAGCTTATTAGGCCATTCTAAAAACTTCTTACTTCAACTACACCATCACAACAATCACTGTTCACCTCAAATTATTATATTATTTTCTCCAACACATTCTATAGTGGTAGCAATAAACTATTTAATATGGTATGGTATTTTTTTGTGAATAAAAACAACCTCTATACACATATTTCAACAAATAACCAAAACCAAACCCTTTTATTTAAAATATGCATTAAAAATTCAATCAACAAATGTTATTATTATGTTGGTAAAGTTGTCAAAATGGACATGACGTTCTTGGTGTCCGAGGTACAGTAGTTTTTAGGTTTAATTCCTGTTGTTTTATCAAAATTAAAGATGAAAATGACGTCACTTAGAAAGGACGTTGAAAACTAGTTTTAAATTGAAAATAGACCACGTAGAAACCCCAAAAAACTTGTAATGGTTAATATGAATTCAAGAAATAATGTAAAATAATATAATTAAGGAGGTATGTAAGTAGAGGAAAATATTTATTTGTTGTTGTTGTTATCGTCAGTATAATTAATGTTTACCTAAACCCATTGTAATTTCCTGTCTGTTATCTTTCAATTAATCCTTTTATAATAAACAAGGATTCGGTTTATATACCAAACAAAAAGGGACAGATTCATTTCAATAATACTCGTATATCAAATAAAATAATGGCAGTCCTTATAGTCCAAGAGCCCGCTGCATAATTTATGACGTATCTGTTTTTTGATCGAAATGTGGTATAAACGATAGCTTACCAATAGGGTATTACATCGCACTAGGGTTGCCTATCAAAATCTTGCCGCAACCCCCCCTCTGGGGCAGGGGGGGTTGCGGCAAGATTTAAAAATTTATTTATTATAAAAGGATTAATTGAAAGATAACAGACAGGAAATTACAATGGGTTTAGGTAAACATTAATTATACTGACGATAACAACAACAACAAATAAATATTTTCCTCTACTTACATACCTCCTTAATTATATTATTTTACATTATTTCTTGAATTCATATTAACCATTACAAGTTTTTTGGGGTTTCTACGTGGTCTATTTTCAATTTAAAACTAGTTTTCAACGTCCTTTCTAAGTGACGTCATTTTCATCTTTAATTTTGATAAAACAACAGGAATTAAACCTAAAAACTACTGTACCTCGGACACCAAGAACGTCATGTCCATTTTGACAACTTTACCAACATAATAATAACATTTGTTGATTGAATTTTTAATGCATATTTTAAATAAAAGGGTTTGGTTTTGGTTATTTGTTGAAATATGTGTATAGAGGTTGTTTTTATTCACAAAAAAATACCATACCATATTAAATAGTTTATTGCTACCACTATAGAATGTGTTGGAGAAAATAATATAATAATTTGAGGTGAACAGTGATTGTTGTGATGGTGTAGTTGAAGTAAGAAGTTTTTAGAATGGCCTAATAAGCTGAAACATGTAAACAAGAAAAACATAATATGTAAGTAGAATTTAACCACGTTGTATAGTGTTGGCATTAAACTAATGACGGAGTTCTACAAATCCAATCAATTAATAAATCCATACTAAACGACATTTTAGGAATAAAATGGGATGACATTTTACGTCTCCGAGGTACAGATTTAAACTATGCATGAGAGAAACAATGAACGTTTTCTCGTTGTTACGAAGTAGGTAAGTTGAATAACCTTTTAAGAGACCATCACGGCTTGAGTGAGCCCATTAAGCTTGCAACCGTGGAGCATGCTATGAGTTTACCTCTTCCTACTTCACAACACGAGCTGATCTCATCATTGCACACCTCTTGTTCAAGCTCTAATAACAACCTGCATACAACGCCTACGGGAGTCTTAATATAAACAGAGAGACTTGATAGGTTATAAAACGGATTAAGGGATAATTGTACAGCATCCGTATTGCATTGCATTTCCGTTTGACAATAGAGTGAAGTCTTAAGGCTTCGCAATTCAAATGAAGAATTTGGCGAAACGTTGGCACCCATGTAAACAATGTCTGTCTGGAGAAATTGCTAATTATTATCTGAGTGTTTTTTTTTATATTTTTTAATGCTAGGTCGCTATTGGGGTAGGCAGAGAGAACAAATCTCCAGACTTTCCTACCCTTACACACACTTCTTGCTTCCATCAAATTCATCAATGATACATTATTTTTAATAAGGCAACTCAAAAATTAAACACTCTATGATACATTATTTTTAATAAGGTACCTACTTTTTTTAAGAATATGGACTTATACACCACTGCAAATACCAGTTTTTCTGCACACCTTACACTAGGGTAAAAGCCCGAATCGTAAAGTGTGGAATACATCGCCAGCGTCGGGGTTCGAACCTGGCACCTCCCGCTTGAGAGACTGTCGCCTCAACCGACTGCGCCAACCATATACCCATTATCCGGAAGTGATTTGGTATGTGTGTAGGTATATTGAGTAAGTATCTCGAAACATTTTAACGATAAGAAAGAAGAAATGCCTGTTTTGTTTAAACTGTTTGAAATTTATTATTGAAATAAAACAACTTTAAATTTGAAGATCTACTTTTATCTATGTATCCTTACACAAGTGTGATAAAAATACAGGCACTAGATAAGTGTATATTATACATAGTCATGCGATTCAATCTCAGTGAATAGGTTTTGTTTATATGCGCGGAACATATTCACTTACCTACATAGGTAGATATTATATTATCTACGATCTCTGCTACAGACAAAGGTTGAAAAGGATTTCACTGAAAAAACGAACACCAGACTGCGTGGGACTTGAATGTTTGCGTAGGTTGCTAAGCAGATATTTCGTATTTTTTGTAACGTACATAGATACTGCTTCGGTTATGTAAATAGAATCTGTATTTATCAGAATAAACACAAAAAAAAAACATATACTTAAAATTTATTGTCTTTACACTTTACACAATATTGTGTCGTAAATTGAAATAATTTTCTTTGCTGGGGATCAAACCCGCATTCAACCGATTGATGACAATCGCAGATTTTTTTTCAATTAAAAGTATGCATATAACGACATATCAAAAATTTCTAAAAACACCTTATATCTCGACAACCGTTACAAAATATGCTTTAGGACAAAATAGGGTAGATGCATTGAACATTTATCTAGGTAATAACCGTAAAAGATTTTTGATATCTTGTATAGATTTCTCAAATTAAATTGTGAAAAACACCTTTGATCTTTTTTCCGAAAGACGGAAACTCGTTTCCCGAAAGTCGCGGAGTATTTTTTTTGTACTATAGGTATGCATTAAAATGTAGGTAATAACCGTACAAGTTTTTTGATAGACGCCAAATTAACCCCAAAAAATGGATAAAACGCTGTTTTTACGATTTTATCATGCGATGGTTCACGCGATTTTGAAGCTTAATGCAGTGGGAAATGACTGTGACGTCATTCTTGGTACCAAGGCCTTAATAGTAATTAAATTACCATAGGTAAAGTAACGTAACGTGACAACCTGTGTGAAAGACCGGATGAGTGCAATAATAATAATAAAAAACTTTATTGATATAATGACATGCATTAACCAAAGGGCGGGTTTATTGCCATTGGCAATATCTGCCAAACAACCACTTGAAAAATCATACAAATACATAATGTGCGTATAAAAGTGTACTTATGTGACGTCCGAAACGTTGTTTATTCATTGTAAAATTATTATGTGTTATTTTTTTAAGTTATGAATATTTTTTTTCTTTGCGTTGTTAAAAATATTCCCATTTTCTTTACGTTGATCATGAGGAAAAAAAATAACGAAAGTATGAAGAAAAATTCTAAATTAAACTGAGAGCAAACATGCTGAAAACATTACGAAATTGTGAGAGAAAACGTTTTATCAATGCAAATTAAGTTAAATCCACATCTACTGGAAAAGCTTCCTCTAGAGTATGTAGTAATATTACCGAAGTTACGACAGGCAGTAAGTATATTAGCTTATTCAGCGTACATAAATTCTGAAAGAGGAAGTAATAGATTCGGAGGTTAGTTTCAGCGAATACAGACACATTTCCACGGTGTGTGAATCGCAAATGAGGATTCGTAGACAAAGTTTAAAAAAGCTCAACATGTACCCAATGCGAGATAAATTCAAATGGGATACGTTCCTAAAATTTAAGGCGGTGAGAGGAAAAATGACGTAAGTCACGTGCATATGAATCTTAAATAAGCGCCAATATAGTGATAAGACATTTAATAGTGAATTCATCGTAAGCGCAATCTTTCGTTTATGGTTTGTACACACCATTTTGAAGTGATTTTTTGTAAACTATATTTTTATACCTACCACAAAATAGTAGCAAAGTAGTAGGTACCTAACTATCATTATGTTAAGATTTCGAAACCGGTAGCACATGATAAGTGCACCTATTATCATGTGCACGGTAGCATCATTGACGAGCACTTACCTAAAATTGTATAGTTTCAAGGAATGTCACTTATTCAGTGGCAACAAAATACGGTACGCCCCTGTCACTTGCAGTTTCCAGGACCTCTGATGGCCACTCCAACCACAGTCTCTCCTCGCACACATTTCTATTTTATAAAACCCAATAACTATTGGCATAATTTTTTACAACGTTAACTCATCATAGGTATTTTTTTGGATCACGTCAATTTTGCTATCACCTCTCCAAATGTGTATAAGCTGGTTTTGATGAGAGGCCCAACCAAAAAAATAAGTATTTCATTGAGTTATTGAAAACATTTAAACGATTTATGAAGATAGGATAAGTCAGTACTTCCTTAAGTGGAATTGAAAATGAGAAGATTACGGTATTGAACTCGAAAAAACGTCCCTCTTATACATTCTGCCTTATTTTATTCACAATTCTAAAAATCGAAGTCGTGGCACAGTTACGCAGCACGTGCTGGTAGAAAAAAGACTTAATTATGCAACAATGACCCGAAATCCTTTCTTTTAGACAGTTTTTACGATTACAAGATACCTTATACAATGTAAATTATAGCTACTAATTGCAGTACTTTGACAATTCTTCCTCGAAGCACGAGATTTATATCACGCTGGGATCGATTAGAATTTTCGAATACTTGGGAAACATTAATGTATAAGTATTGGTAATTAGGTGCTCTTGTAGGTACTATTGCAGCCCCATCCGCAGCTGAGAAAATAAGTGCTTTGTACGGCGTCTTATTTGATTTTAAACGGACACAAAAAAGAACTGACACAAATTCATCGGATTCATAAGCAATACACAAAAAAATGCAACGCCAAGACCGGACAGCTCTTCAATTGCATGAAATTACATCAATGCTTTTCGCATACGAAGGGACCTTTGATGACTTCCTTTACTTGAATGAGCCAGCGACTGAATATATAAAGAACGTTCAATTTAATTTCTGACGACCACGCTTGCTTGCGAAATTTATCATTGCCCAATGTCCAACCTTCAAACTTTTTCCTTTGGGGGATGTGATATACTGTGAATTTCGCAAGCAAGCGTGGTCGTCAGAAATTAAATTGAACGTTCTTTATATATTCAGTCGCTGGCTCATTCAAGTAAAGGAAGTCATCAAAGGTCCCTTCGTATGCGAAAAGCATTGATGTAATTTCATGCAATTGAAGAGCTGTCCGGTCTTGGCGTTGCATTTTTTTGTGTATTGCTTATGAATCCGATGAATTTGTGTCAGTTCTTTTTTGTGTCCGTTTAAAATCAAATAAGACGCCGTACAAAGCACTTATTTTCTCAGCTGCGGATGGGGCTGCAATAGTACCTACAAGAGCACCTAATTACCAATACTTATACATTAATGTTTCCCAAGTATTCGAAAATTCTAATCGATCCCAGCGTGATATAAATCTCGTGCTTCGAGGAAGAATTGTCAAAGTACTGCAATTAGTAGCTATAATTTACATTGTATAAGGTATCTTGTAATCGTAAAAACTGTCTAAAAGAAAGGATTTCGGGTCATTGTTGCATAATTAAGTCTTTTTTCTACCAGCACGTGCTGCGTAACTGTGCCACGACTTCGATTTTTAGAATTGTGAATAAAATAAGGCAGAATGTATAAGAGGGACGTTTTTTCGAGTTCAATACCGTAATCTTCTCATTTTCAATTCCACTTAAGGAAGTACTGACTTATCCTATCTTCATAAATCGTTTAAATGTTTTCAATAACTCAATGAAATACTTATTTTTTTGGTTGGGCCTCTCATCAAAACCAGCTTATACACATTTGGAGAGGTGATAGCAAAATTGACGTGATCCAAAAAAATACCTATGATGAGTTAACGTTGTAAAAAATTATGCCAATAGTTATTGGGTTTTATAAAATAGAAATGTGTGCGAGGAGAGACTGTGGTTGGAGTGGCCATCAGAGGTCCTGGAAACTGCAAGTGACAGGGGCGTACCGTATTTTGTTGCCACTGAATAAGTGACATTCCTTGAAACTATACAATTTTAGGTAAGTGCTCGTCAATGATGCTACCGTGCACATGATAATAGGTGCACTTATCATGTGCTACCGGTTTCGAAATCTTAACATAATGATAGTTAGGTACCTACTACTTTGCTACTATTTTGTGGTAGGTATAAAAATATAGTTTACAAAAAATCACTTCAAAATGGTGTGTACAAACCATAAACGAAAGATTGCGCTTACGATGAATTCACTATTAAATGTCTTATCACTATATTGGCGCTTATTTAAGATTCATATGCACGTGACTTACGTCATTTTTCCTCTCACCGCCTTAAATTTTAGGAACGTATCCCATTTGAATTTATCTCGCATTGGGTACATGTTGAGCTTTTTTAAACTTTGTCTACGAATCCTCATTTGCGATTCACACACCGTGGAAATGTGAATTAACATTCACTAACATACGTGAACGTTAAAAATAAATTTCAACGTGACAATGTTTTGTCATGTGTAAAATTTTTAACCACGGTTAGTTGTCACAGATTAACGAATTAATGGAAGAAGCAAAATTATTTTACAGTTTTATTATTTCATCAGCCTTCTTCCCTCCACTGCTGGATATAGGCATCTTCCAACAGTTTCCACTCGTCTCTGTTCTGACCCTTTCGCATCCAAGTTCCTCCAGCGATTTGGACAATGTCGTCGGTACATCTCTTTGGTGGCTTTCCGATGCTCCTTCTGTCTGTCCAAGGCCTCCACTTCAATATTCGTGGTGCCTATCTGGTGTCACCCTGTCTGGCCATATTTCTGCCCGTTGCCACTTTTGTTTTACAGTATTGTCTTGCAGTTGTATTCCTGATGTTGAATACATTTTCTCCTTTTATATATTGTTTATACTATCTTCAAACTAATGCATGTGTTTCATTGTGTAATTAGAAGAAATTTAGTTATATTGTTTTAGAACTAGTGAGAACTAGTCCTGAGTATAGACAGTCGAAAACTGTTATCTCATCCTTATTCTAAAAAATCTAAAAATAATATTTTAATATATTATGCGCCACGTCGGAAAAAAGAATAGGCAACGATGGTATTTATCTGATTATTATGATCTACCTGTATCAATTTCAATGATTTTAATATCTATGCAGACTTTCCCAGTGAAGTAGGTACTTACTTTTTTCAATAAGTTCAGCGACAATGCTCACCACTCGTTAGAATCTGCACAAAATTATGATGTGATGAGGTATTAGTGTTTATTTTGGAAATCACAATTTCAGGTTTTTGTGAGAGCATCGGATTTTTTTTACATGTTTGTAGTTTAACAAGTAGTTATAATAAGTTACACTAAGTGTAAAATGAAAAAAAATAAGCCAGCCGACGATCAATCATAATCCTGATGGAAGGTCCATCCTATGCTGTGTATCTGTTGAGATATAACTTCTAGACATTAGTGTGTCTTACTGTTTCTGCAAATGTAACGTAACTAGGTCGCTTATTTTCCTACATTAATTAGAAAATAGTTGTGGTATTTGTAGAGAAAAATAAGACAATAAGTATTGTATAAGACACATCTTTATATTCATTATTCAGCGATACCTTCTGTTCATACATACCCGCTGTTCGTGTGTAATTGCGCGAAAAAATGGATTTATCTAGTGAAGTTTTAGTGTTAAATACGTTTAAAAAGCTCTATTGCTGTAAGCTGCTGTTAGAAAGCTACCTACAAATTATTGTTACAGGGGTTACCGTAATAAATCTCCAACACTAAAGAACAAAACGTTTTAACATTATATTTTATGAAAACCATCGTATAAACGCTTAAAGCGCCTACCTAAGGTTAAAACGCAACCTCAATAATAATTATTTTTTATGAATGCAAGGATAGTTAACAAAGAAAGCTTCTTTTACGTTTTGAAAAGCTAACACGAACTTATTTTTACCAGCATTTTATTTACCCACATTGATGTTGATGTCTGAGACAAAATTTTCAAAAGCAAATTTCAAAAAGGTACCTAATCTATTTTATAGGGCCTATCATCAAAGTCGGGAAATACACGTTATACTTGTAGTATAACGTGTATTTACTATTTAAGATGCAAGTCAGTATCTAAAATACCGAATGGTTAGCAATATTTTTTTTTAAAAGGTTTAAGTAAATAGTTAAGTAGCAACCATATTCTTAAAATATCATAAATTCTGTGTTATTTGACATTATAAAGTAAGTTATGTTTTTTCCATGTACTTTTATGTAGGTAACTATAACACTCGCCTATTCCGCCCATGTAAATCATAAAGATTTTACGTAAGAATACTTAGAAAATAACGAGTACCTATTACAGTGAAGTGCTTTATTTAATAAATTCGTTGTAGTTGTCGGCGTTTTTGCTCGTTGAAAAAACTTAGATAGCCTACAAACTTTAATTTACGATGTTTTTTCTTCAGAGTAGTAAATTAATCTTATCGCTAATAAAATAAAATTGATTTTAGATAATATCTTTAACAACTATGTATATCTCCTCCCTCGTACATAGAACGGCATCATTAAAATGGAATTGGGCTGGTCAGATATAAGAACTACGGATGATAGATGGACTAAGCGAACCCTAGAATGGCGACCGAGAGCCGGCTACAGAAATCCAGGCAGACCACAGGCGAGATGGTCTGATGACATCAAGAAGGTGGCAGGACAGCAGTGTTACAGACTGGCGACAGATAGGGAAGTGTGGAAGTCGTAACGGGAGGCCTATGTTCAACACTGGACAACTATATCTTCTTTTTATCTTCTTCGTCAAGTACCAGACTGTGACATTTTTTTATTAGAATTTTTATTTATTTATGAATTTCAGACCACCGGATGGATTGACACTTGGGAGTCGACATCGCAGGAGGCTAATCCATCTTCATAAAAGCCTACAAAGCCCATATTAAAAACAATAAGAAGAAGATGAATAAAATGCTGGGGTTTGGTTTAAAGTATGGCCCAGAAACAAGAAATAGAAGAATATTATAACGAGAGAACTTTACATGGTGTATAATAGTCCGAGAGCCCGCTGCTTAATTTATGACGTATCTGTTTTTTGATCGAAATGTGGTATAAACGATAGCTTACCAATAGGGTATTACATCGCACTAGGGTTGCCTATCAAAATCTTGCCGCAACCCCCCCTGCCCCACCCTGCCCCCCCCTAAAAGGTCCCTCTTCGCGGGTTTTCGCATTTTATAGGAATATGGTAAGAGATAGGAGAAAGTAGTCAATGACAAAAATATTCCTTGCTAAATTCTCTACAAAAAATGTTAAGTCAATTTTTTCATAGGACTAGTAGTTTACCCGTAATGGCCGGTCAAAAAACAGGATATTTTTTGAAAAAATAAAAAAAAAAGTTTGACTTTTTTTCTTTCACATTCTTCCACCCATTATTACTAACATTTTATGGAAAAAAAATTTTGGCCTGCGGCGCTATATCACTGGTCATTTTATGAAAAACTAAATTTTAAGAATTTTCGTCACTGAGTTTTATTGCAATAAATCCGAAATTATTAAATGTATGAACATAAGTTATAGCTCGTTTTGTAGCTAAGACTATGGTTATTAATTCTTTCTTTGACTATTTTCCTGTAGCTCTTGTCAATTTTCAACCAATTTAGTTTAAATACATTTTTTTTGTATTTGTAATGAATTTCGGTTTTCGGCCGGCCATTGCGGGTAAACTGCTAGTTCTACGAAAAAATTGACTTAACATTTTTTGTAGAGAATTTAGCAAGGAATATTTTTGTCATTGACTACTTTCTCCTATCTCTTACCATATTCCTATAAAATGCGAAAAACCGCGAAGAGGGACCTTTTAGGGGGGGGCAGGGTGGGGCAGGGGGGGTTGCGGCAAGATTTTGATAGGCAACCCTAGTGCGATGTAATACCCTATTGGTAAGCTATCGTTTATACCACATTTCGATCAAAAAACAGATACGTCATAAATTAAGCAGCGGGCTCTCGGACTATTATACACCATGTAAAGTTCTCTCGTTATAATATTCTTCTATTTCTTGTTTCTGGGCCATACTTTAAACCAAACCCCAGCATTTTATTCATCTTCTTCTTATTGTTTTTAATATGGGCTTTGTAGGCTTTTATGAAGATGGATTAGCCTCCTGCGATGTCGACTCCCAAGTGTCAATCCATCCGGTGGTCTGAAATTCATAAATAAATAAAAATTCTAATAAAAAAATGTCACAGTCTGGTACTTGACGAAGAAGATAAAAAGAAGATATAGTTGTCCAGTGTTGAACATAGGCCTCCCGTTACGACTTCCACACTTCCCTATCTGTCGCCAGTCTGTAACACTGCTGTCCTGCCACCTTCTTGATGTCATCAGACCATCTCGCCTGTGGTCTGCCTGGATTTCTGTAGCCGGCTCTCGGTCGCCATTCTAGGGTTCGCTTAGTCCATCTATCATCCGTAGTTCTTATATCTGACCAGCCCAATTCCATTTTAATGATGCCGTTCTATGTACGAGGGAGGAGATATACATAGTTGTTAAAGATATTATCTAAAATCAATTTTATTTTATTAGCGATAAGATTAATTTACTACTCTGAAGAAAAAACATCGTAAATTAAAGTTTGTAGGCTATCTAAGTTTTTTCAACGAGCAAAAACGCCGACAACTACAACGAATTTATTAAATAAAGCACTTCACTGTAATAGGTACTCGTTATTTTCTAAGTATTCTTACGTAAAATCTTTATGATTTACATGGGCGGAATAGGCGAGTGTTATAGTTACCTACATAAAAGTACATGGAAAAAACATAACTTACTTTATAATGTCAAATAACACAGAATTTATGATATTTTAAGAATAAGGTTGCTACTTAACTATTTACTTAAACCTTTTAAAAAAAAATATTGCTAACCATTCGGTATTTTAGATACTGACTTGCATCTTAAATAGTAAATACACGTTATACTACAAGTATAACGTGTATTTCCCGACTTTGATGATAGGCCCTATAAAATAGATTAGGTACCTTTTTGAAATTTGCTTTTGAAAATTTTGTCTCAGACATCAACATCAATGTGGGTAAATAAAATGCTGGTAAAAATAAGTTCGTGTTAGCTTTTCAAAACGTAAAAGAAGCTTTCTTTGTTAACTATCCTTGCATTCATAAAAAATAATTATTATTGAGGTTGCGTTTTAACCTTAGGTAGGCGCTTTAAGCGTTTATACGATGGTTTTCATAAAATATAATGTTAAAACGTTTTGTTCTTTAGTGTTGGAGATTTATTACGGTAACCCCTGTAACAATAATTTGTAGGTAGCTTTCTAACAGCAGCTTACAGCAATAGAGCTTTTTAAACGTATTTAACACTAAAACTTCACTAGATAAATCCATTTTTTCGCGCAATTACACACGAACAGCGGGTATGTATGAACAGAAGGTATCGCTGAATAATGAATATAAAGATGTGTCTTATACAATACTTATTGTCTTATTTTTCTCTACAAATACCACAACTATTTTCTAATTAATGTAGGAAAATAAGCGACCTAGTTACGTTACATTTGCAGAAACAGTAAGACACACTAATGTCTAGAAGTTATATCTCAACAGATACACAGCATAGGATGGACCTTCCATCAGGATTATGATTGATCGTCGGCTGGCTTATTTTTTTTCATTTTACACTTAGTGTAACTTATTATAACTACTTGTTAAACTACAAACATGTAAAAAAAATCCGATGCTCTCACAAAAACCTGAAATTGTGATTTCCAAAATAAACACTAATACCTCATCACATCATAATTTTGTGCAGATTCTAACGAGTGGTGAGCATTGTCGCTGAACTTATTGAAAAAAGTAAGTACCTACTTCACTGGGAAAGTCTGCATAGATATTAAAATCATTGAAATTGATACAGGTAGATCATAATAATCAGATAAATACCATCGTTGCCTATTCTTTTTTCCGACGTGGCGCATAATATATTAAAATATTATTTTTAGATTTTTTAGAATAAGGATGAGATAACAGTTTTCGACTGTCTATACTCAGGACTAGTTCTCACTAGTTCTAAAACAATATAACTAAATTTCTTCTAATTACACAATGAAACACATGCATTAGTTTGAAGATAGTATAAACAATATATAAAAGGAGAAAATGTATTCAACATCAGGAATACAACTGCAAGACAATACTGTAAAACAAAAGTGGCAACGGGCAGAAATATGGCCAGACAGGGTGACACCAGATAGGCACCACGAATATTGAAGTGGAGGCCTTGGACAGACAGAAGGAGCATCGGAAAGCCACCAAAGAGATGTACCGACGACATTGTCCAAATCGCTGGAGGAACTTGGATGCGAAAGGGTCAGAACAGAGACGAGTGGAAACTGTTGGAAGATGCCTATATCCAGCAGTGGAGGGAAGAAGGCTGATGAAATAATAAAACTGTAAAATAATTTTGCTTCTTCCATTAATTCGTTAATCTGTGACAACTAACCGTGGTTAAAAATTTTACACATGACAAAACATTGTCACGTTGAAATTTATTTTTAACGTTCACGTATGTTAGTGAATGTTAATTCCGGAAGGGAATATAATGGTTTACGTACCTCTAGCTGTAGTGTTAACTTTTTATTTATGTTCGTACTTGCAATAGCTTTTTACGAGTATATTGTACTTGCAGTAGCTTTTTACATACTTACTACATATTATTAATTTATCTGCCTATCCCATTAGGCCGCAACCCTTTCGGGGTAGGTATAGAAGGGGCAGAGCGCCTCTGTATTCAAATTCTGTAGTTCAAACCACATCCAGGACAACTATTTTGCATCAAAACCAATTGGAGGGTGTCTTTCTTAAAACAATAGAGTCAATCGGTAGCTGGGTTGGAAACGCGCTTGACTGTCAATCGGGAGGGCGCAGGTTTGATTCCTAATGCTGACACACTCCACTTCACGACACAAACTTTTCTAATTTCCTGTATGAAGAATGTACAAAATGTATTTGGGGTTATTTCGAAAAGCTCAGATATGTTTAAATAAAATGTACGCAAACTTATTTCAATTTTTCGCGACTTCTGAAAAATATGATTTGTGTATTTTTGACTTGCAACAATTGCGATTTGTCTTGCAAAGAAGTCATATCGGGGCAACGGCAGTGAAGTACCTATAGTAGTTGTATTATTATTACGTTCATACTGTACTGGGGGGGTAAATAATGTCTGAAACCACCCCTCTTGTCAGGGGATGCTGAGACGTCACATCCCTTTCCAACACATCACACCAGCGAATGTTTTATCTCTTTCGTGAGGTTGATACCATATCATCCCCCTTGTATCCCGTAATGTTTGTGGCAGTTTCTCTCCGTGTGCTGAGGGGAAAACTGGACCGAAAAATTCTTTCAGCGCGGTGACTTTTTGTGAATAAAATTGTTTTTGACGTTTATGATTTTTTTAATGCAGTGCACATAATTGTTATTTGACACATTGTAGTGAATTGTGAATAAAACTCAACCATTCATTCTATAAGTTTAATTCTTTAAGGTTGCTGTCGAAATGACATAAGCTTAAATTTGTCACAATGCAGTGAACTTTGAAATAATCTTTGAAAAAAATTAAATTTTTTCTTCTGGTTTCTTGTTCTAAATAATTGCAGTTAGCTACCAAAATTAATTAGAATATTTTATCACTATATCATATATCTTGTTCCTACATAAAAATAAAATATGTGTATTTTCATTATGTGTTATGACGTAGTGAAATATTAAATAAACATGAATTTAAATGTAGGTAGTTATTATTTTAATTCAATTTTCTAAAGTAGGTACCTATGTTAATAATTAATTATATCAGGTTCTGTGGCATTTTCTTATAATAAAAAAAGAAAATATTATTTGATAAATAAAAAAACGTTTTGGAAAAGCGTCATAATTTGATTGATGTACTGAATTTTCTGTTGTCTTATAAAAAAATATTACGTGACATATTATTTTGTCGCGGCTAAGAAAATAAAAGCAAAAACGAAGCAAAAAAAAAAACAATATTGCGATAATAAACAAAAGGTACACAATATTTTGTGAGTTCAGTGAAAAATGAATGATTTTTGTTTGTGAAATGTGTTTCTTTGGAGCAAGATGTGACGTTGAATTGACAATGATGTCCGAAGAATAAAAATGGTAACAGCAATATTAATTAACTAATGATTTTTATTGTTTTTTCTTAATGTACCTAAGTTATTTTTTTAACTGCGCCTTTTTCTGTTGCATTTTAAGGTCCTGCAGTATGGTATCATTTGTAATGAAGGGTGGTAGGAATCGTTACACTCTGTATAACTTTTCAGAATTTTTATTCCAGTGAGAAATTAATATTAGGAGTGAAAGGCATCCCTAATAACCTAAGATCCTACCGCTAAAAATATGAGCATGTGTTTTTTAATTGAAATGCGATTTAAATTAAAGTTTTCACATAGGGTCATGCATCGCGACAGGCTGACGAACCTGACGGAAGCAAGGAGTGTGTTTAAAGATAGGATTGTGTAGCATTCAGTTCTCTTTGCCTACCCCGCAAGGGACGCATGAATGAGGGAATTGTATAATAATATTATATTCGACATGCCAACCTAATTAGGTGAACATAATCCTTGTCTATAGGTATTGTGGCTCATTATAAAAATACAACAAGGTTGTTTTTTTTATTTATTAAACATAAAAAAATAAATAACAAGTAATAACGGGTATTATGAAAAATTGTTTTGATCTCAAATCCTTACATAAGATCAGATAATCCACGGAAAAATAATTAATTGGATGTCGTTTTTATTATCCCCAAAAAAAATCAGGTAAGAAGATCCTGCCCATGATTAATTTCTTTTTCTTCTGCAGGTTTCTTTCAATTACCAGTGCCGTAACACTACGGTCAAATATTCTTTGAATGCACCCTAGTGAGCCTTAATAATAATTGTTTTTAGCACACATTTTAACCACACTTTCTTCGTCAAATTTTAGTATTTATTTATTTTATTTATTTATTCAGATAGTACACACACAGACAGCAACATATATTATATACAAGATGGTAAACACAGTACAAAGAAACATCATTACTGCCCTATTTAAGGTGCACACATATAGTTAATCATTATAAGTCAATTTATATTATTCTATTCTACATTATAACTAATTCAATAAACAAAACTAAAAAGGACAGCACACACAAACAATATTAAATTCATTGGTCATAGCAGAGACTAGTAATTTCCCAACGTCCCAGCACTTTCAAAGTTCAAATACATAGTTTTAGGTGACGATTTTAAATTTTAGTACTGTTTTTTCATAAACAAGTTTCAATTCGCAAATTTAAATTAATTACCTCTTGAGAAACCCATAGGCGACGGTGTATGAAATTCTAAAAATTACCATACCGTTACCATTTTTTATGTGACGAAATATTCCATTTCGTCACGTCAACTTGGTGTACCTATACCGTGACGACATAGATAGATTTTTGCATTAGATACGACAGGATTATAAAAAAATCACCTACTTTAATATGGACCGGTATGTTTGAGTTTTAACGAAATGAGATTTTCTTGGCAAAGGTAGAATATTTTCTGTACGTGAAATCATTTACTAAATAGCTTTCCTACGTTTTCCTATAGATGGCATCACACATTTTGCCTATTTATATATTTTTTTGCAAAATTTTATATACCATGTACCATACCAAGTATGTAGGCACATATTTGTACTACACACTATATACATATACCCTCACGCCACCTCCCTTGCGGTTTGGCAGAGAGAACGGATCGCCAGACTTTCCTATACTTACACACAGTTCGGGTCACATTCATGCAATTCGCCATTCACATTCTACGATTACTTTTACTCAAAACACGTCCGTCCTTGAGTATCTTGTCAACATGGTCCAGCCATGTGGTTCTTGGACGGCCGCGTTTCCTTACACCACTTCTTTCACCCAGGTAAATTTTCCTTTTTATCCTTTCGTCGTTCATTCTCTCCACATGCCCCAACCATCTCAACTTGTTCATTTTAATTTTATTCATATTTTTCAGTACGTTCATGTGTGTTTTATGTTTGTAATAATTGTATACGTGTTGTATTAATTATTTATCTATGAGTTTCTTCTTAAATAAACAAATGCTTTCATGACTGGCGCGGCTGATTGAAGAGCGGACTCCTAATCAAGAAATGCCGAGTTAGAATCTCGTTGCTAACGATATAATGTTCTGCACTTCACGTCTAAAACTTTAAGCTTAGTGCGAAGTGTGCAAGAAAGGATTTGCGTTTGTGTGTACACTGTACAAGCCCAGATTATTTTTAGTATTTATATGATAGGTAATCACAACCTCACTGGTGAAAAAAAGATAGGAAATATTACGAACATCAGACTCTAACAAGACGAAGGAAATTTTGTGTTGTAAATTTCTTTATTTTGTTATTTATTTAAGTAAACTGAGCTAGACACAATCTTTTCATGAAATATGTTTTGAAAAAGAAATATTCGTAATGGGTACCAACCTACCTACCTACATATATTATTTTTGTTAGTTTTTTCGATTTCCTCACAATCAGATTTTCATTTTCCGTAAGAATTACTATCACCGTACATATGTAAATATATTTATTTGGGAGAACAAATCTACGCAGAGATTCATAACTCATACCTTTGAAGAATAAAATAAGCATATTTTTTTGTCGGGTAAAAAAATGTACGTATTGTATGAAAGAAACTAATCTTGTTTTCTCTCAATTTATTCCGAGTATTTTTTGCACAAAAAATCTAATTTACGTCAACAAGAAAAACACATGTAACTGATTTCCTTTGTCGGTGAATTTAACAAAGAGTTGAGATTTTGGAGTGAAGGTAAGGGTTGATATATTTTTTTGCCGGTACTCAATCCGGATGTCAGTTTTCTGAAGAGGACTGTCAGATCTTTTGACTCGATATGTAAGTTTAAACTTCTATTGTAAAAAAATACCATAGTTGCTTATGTCATAAAAAACCTACCTAATGCCTATAGTGACCTGTTTTTAACCTTTCTTCAACGTACGTCATTCAGATGTCAAGACAATATTATAAAAAAGTAGTAGGTACCTACATAGTTGGCGCAGTTGGTTGTAGACAGGACTTCTATTCGGGAGGTGCTGGGTTTGAATCTTAGTGCTGACGATGTATTCTGCATTTCACTACACAAGCTTTTAACTTACTATGAAGTGTGCGGGAAAGCACTTACTTGGGTTTTCATACACAAGGCGACAGTGTTAGAATTTAATATCTGTAGTAATAAAAAAATATGACAGGAATAAATAAGTAAACGGTTTCATTCCAAACTGCACTCATTGGATAAATTTTACGACTTTACTTTTTTCGCGTCATTTTTTTTAATATGTGAATTATTAGTGAATGGTTCCACCACTGCCTTTAATCCAATTTTCTAACATTATGTTTTAATTCCGTGTAAGGCCCTAAAACACCCCGATATGTCAATGTCGATTCGTAGATAAGAAAGGTTTCACCCTCAAATTGTGGGCAATTTATCAATATCTTCTTCGATTTGATTCAGACCCTTAATGAGACTAATTTCTCAAGTTTTATCCCTAGCACTTTTTTTGTAACTTTCCAAAAATTATTAATTTTCACAACATCATCATAAAGAGCTCGTTATTTTTTTTATTCTGGCTTTTAAAACTTTCAAAAAATATTTCAAATCTTTTTCAAAAATGATGTTCGTCACCCATTTTGACAATGTGATTAAAATTTGCTCAGAAAAAAAAAATTACCACATTCACTACTACAGGAAATACCTACTGTTTACTGAGTTGCAGAAATTTAAACATCCTCAAAAACCCCAAAAATACATTTTCGCGTGTGCTACATTTTTTTTGTACAACAAAATAAGCCGAGGAACATTGAATAGTATCATGTCACATATTTGCATCAAAAGCACTGCTTCAAAGTATGCTATGACGCGGATCCGCGTTATTAACATGCAACGTGAACAAAATACAGAAATATCTTAAAACATCACAAATAGACACTCTAACATTTGTTCACTAAAGCGAGCTTATCGCAATGCTGTGATCTCTCCCAGCTAACCCCAATTAACTCATTACTATAATATTATAGAACATATGTACTTGATACAGTACCAATATTAGTTTTTAACTGTATTTCGATGCTTTTTATTTATTAATTTATTTATCTTCTTCTTCTTCCTCTTGTCCTAGGTCGGGTGACCTGTTTGTGACGGCGGGCTGTCCTGGGATGAGGAGGTCCAGCTGTCCTTCCATCTCTTGGGTGGCCTTCCGGGTAATCTTCTACCAGTGGGGTTTTCAGTTTTTACTATCTTTGCCAGTCTGGTGTCGTCCATTCGGTCGACATGGTCCCTCCAGAAGCGTCTTCTACTTCTACCGCACCTTACTACATCCTCGACATCGCAGTCAGAGCGTATAGTCTCATTTCTGATCCTATCTCTGAGTGTTCTGCCCGCGACGGATCGTAGGGTTTTCATTTCGGCTACTCTGACTTTTTGTCCGGTTGGTATCGGCTCTCGCTTCTATCCCATCTATCCCTATTTATTTATCTATGGTACAAATACAATCACAACAGTACAGTAAAACAGGAATATGTATTAACAAACCTGACCAATTACATTTGTACATAAATAATAACACACAATTAACACTTGATCGACTAAAGGCAAAACTCCCCAAGTTTTTATCCTATTGCAAATATAATAACTTCAACCAAGACTTTCTCTTGCACCGCGATTTTCTCTCAAACGGGACATTTTTGTTTTTGTTTTCAATTACTTTCGCGTATGACGGAGTACAATCTCACGGAACACAATACAGAGTAATCGATATCAAAAGACAAATACAATATAAATGGGTTTCGATGAAGTAATGTATCTAATACCTATACATTATTTATAGAAACAACCATTATCCTCACGTATTGGTAAACAATAAAAATATATTGAGAAAACATGTTGTCATTATGTGATTTTTTCTTCTTTCATATGTGAACGACAAAGTATTCTCTTGCTCTTAGCCCGACCTCATGGTTTTTCCCAAAATCTCTTCTAATTTCTTATTTGAACCGTGCCCACAATGGAAGACATTCACAACTTGCCTCCTTAAGCACTTACATACCTGCATTCTTAGGAACTTAATCACTGAGTCCGGTCACTCAAATGCTATATGATGTACAACGGTGCCCCATAATGTGATCAATTTATTGATTTTCTAAACGGATCTAGGGTTATTTTCACAAACCCAAATACTTTGGCCCTTGGCTACTGAGTATATACATACTGGGCTAAGAGTGTCCACAAGTCCTCTTGAGGAAACATGCTCTCCTACAGCTTGTAGTGGAGGAGAAGATAGAAGTTAGGCGGGGTGTAAAAAGCATCTTTCTAAGGGATCTTCGGCAGTGGTTTGGAATACCCGATTCAGTGACTGTCGTAAGATTAGCCCACCATTAGGTACTTGGAGTTTCTGATGGTGTTCGCCATCCTCTGATAGGAACAAAACAAGAAGAAGAATAAAAGCTTGTACTCGACCCGTCATCCAATCAACTGCGACAACCTTACCTATTCTATCATTAAAATAATGTGATAACTACTTTTACCCCAGCATGAAATCGATTACAAATTGAATAACTCACAACTAACCAATAGGTAGGATTAACTTCATTTCATTCAATTCAGATACACACTAACTCACAGCATTATTTACCTACGTGTGTATTGTGGTATAAAACAGTATAATAGAGTTCACTCCACATTTCAATAGCTGAATAATAATGATTATACGTGTGAATTCGTACCTATTTCCTGCAATTCGCTCGACCGATGCAATGCGATGCGCAAATTTCCTAGGCGTTTTATCAATACAAATGTCCGGGACCTACTTGCATTATGTACAAGCTCCTATACTGGGCATTGCTCGGATAATAAGTCGACAAAACAAACATGTTAGTGATGAACTCTTTCACAAATACATAAGTACAATAAATTCCCACTGCCAAACAAAAACATTTACTCTAACTTGTAGTTGTACTTATAATACAGGATCATCGAAAAATATGGACTCTATTTTAAAAAGGAATAACCTTGGAAGTATTCGTGTTAAATGAGTTATTCTTTCACTATATGGTATCTGATAAATGTAAGTTTTGTTTAATGCACAAAACAGCTATTCATCTATCACCTTCAAATATAATGTTGATCGTGCAACGGAAAGCTTACGTTATTTTTTTTTTGAGAAGCAATTGTTTTTTTTTTGGTTCCTGATACAAGAAAAGGAATGCGTTCAACATTTTCTTCTGATGTTCTTGATCGGTCAGTCGAATGTGTTTTTTCTACGATGCCTGTTTCTCTATTATGTGCGGTTTCACCTGGATAAGGTCCTACAAAGAGCCACTCTGGTGGAAGGGTTTACCATTTTAAAAGAGGGTTCATCTTTTTCAATTGTACTTATACGACTACTACCATTTTCCTCGCCTTCGTCTTCGGCAAGTAAGTATGTCTACACTTTGAAAAATATCTCACACAATTTCTCTCGTTGGCTCTCTAAGTAAATTATTATAAGTAAGTAGACATAAGACGCAGAACTTCTGAATGAATTTCCCTGCATTTTACTATTATAAATGTCATTTCTCTTTCAGAAATTATTCCAACGAATGATTTAAATTGAAATGTTTTACTTCAGTTCGTCTCTTTTAGTACTTTTTTATTTAGTTTGAAACTTCTATAATAGGACGATTCCAAATACCCAAGAATTTTATGGGAACTATGAGTTTTTAGAAGCTGGGGAAAAAACGTACCCAAAAACCATAATAACTATGAAGAATCCTCTGGTTAAGTAATGAATTCGCGGTTTCCTAAACTAACTGAAAGCAGCCGTATCCAGGGGTCATCTTATGATTTTTAAATGGACAAGGGGGTCTTGTGGGACATATATTGAAGGTCCCTCTGCACACCCGAATAACACAGGCGCTAGTTAGGCGCCTTTTTATTCGCTCTTTCAGCCCAAAGTTACTCAGACGGCCCCATGCAGGGTTTGCCGGCATCCCCCAGCAACACCGTCCGGAATGACACCTACAATATCTTGTCAGATATAGAGAAATTATTGATCTTTTCACAAGAAACATTTTTTTTGGGAAATTATTTTGATATTTTATAAATATAAAAATATTAATTTATTGTGGCTCCTTTGTTCCTTCTAAAATTACATATCAAACATCCTCGTCATAATATACCTACTAATATATTCCAGATTTTACCGAGATGACCACAGTTCATACAGTTACCTCCGGATGGTTTAGAAAACCGGATGTTACACCTTACCTAATAATATAATTTACCCTTTCTATTAACATATTGAACTTAACGAATATGTAAATTATTTCGCCACAGGCAAGCTTCAGGTTTCTCTTAATTTACTCACTTGGTTCACCGCACTAACAAAATAGGTATTATTTCAATGGAAAGGCGTCAATGAAATTTACAGTGAATTTCGCGTTAGAAGTCCACTGGTGCAAACTTGGTTTAGTGTTGCTTGATGTGATAAGAAGATATGGGTACATTTTTTCGTTACTTTCAATTTATATTTCAGAACTGTTGTTTAAAAAAAAATGACAATTTTCGAATTGTTAGAATAAACTGGCAACATTGTTTTTCTAACTTGTGATGGCGTCTTGAAGGGATTATCTGAGTATTTTTTCTTTTTCCAACTCGCAAAAATATATTTTCTTTAAAATGATTTCTCTAGCGCTACTCTGTAATATTTTCGGCGTTGCAGGTTACTTTTAAAAGATACAATGTGAGAATATTGCGAACCTTGACAGATCTTATGACGAGATTCGGGCTACCAACAATATAATCTTGAACTCCACTTGCAGCTAATTTCCGCACGGTGGCCAAGATAAAGGAAACCTTTTGTAGCTCCTCACATGCTTGGCTACAAATGTAATAAATTATTATTGATTAAGTTACGTATTTCGTTAAAAGTTTCGACAACCGGCGATAAATTAATATGTTGGTAGGTACATAGGTCTTTAACATTTACCATAGACATATTAATATCTTTATGGACTGTCAGCCTGAGCTGGTACAGGAACGAATTCGGGTGGAAACATCGTTTGTACTGGAAGGGTCACGTGACCGTTGGCAAGAAATTTGGAAAATTTGAATTTTATCACTATAACCGATAACGGTGGTCGGTAGCCTGGTTGGTAACGCGCTCGACTGTTAATCCAGTGGGCGCGGGTTCAATCCCCGACCTGCTCCACTTCACAACACAAGCTCTTAAGCTTTCTGTGAAGTGTGCGAAGATGTATTTGGGTTTATTTCGATAAACCCAGATTAATTAAAAAAAAAAAAAAATATTTTCCCATAATATATCTTCTCTTTACCAAAAATAACCCTTACTTCACATTTTCTTCTTCTTCCTCAGCCTTCCTCCCTCCACTGCTGGAGGTAGGCCTCTTCCATTTTCTTCCACTCATCTCTGTTTCTCCCCCTCCGCATCCAGGTTCTTCCGGCTTGCTGGACTAGGTCATCAGACCACCTTTTGGGAGGTCTTCCGTCACATCAGCTTATAATAATGCTGAGTTAAACTTGAGTTAAACAACGCCAAAAAACTTCTTCCAGCGATCAGCTGATGCGATGTTTCAGGCTAACGGTCCATAGATAAAAAGTATATGACTTTTACTGACCTCGTTTTCATCACTTTTCTCGTTTCCGCTTCACAATACAGGCTTTGTTTTGTTTACAGCTGAAGCGATGTTGTAAAACTAAACAATACGTCATTTAAACGTGCGCTCGGTTGAAACTCTCTTGAAAATTTTAATTACTTACGTTTATTGAAATTTTGTTACAAAACAATTCATTAATTTCAACCGTTTTATACTCGTTTATACCTTGATGGTTTTATAACGTCGTGGTTTTGTAATAAAAACATTGTGTTTGTCTAACAGAATGATACTACAACGTTATTAACATTGTGAACAATATGAGAGAAATACTGAGAAAATTAAATTATGTAAGCATTCAATAGGTACTCAGTGAAGAAGGGTCCTATACGATTCCCATTGAGTTACTTTTTTGATTTAGGATGATTAAGCCGTTGTTGTTGAAATGCATTTTAAGGCGCAGGCCGTATATGTCAAAATAAATAAATAAATAAATATGCCTAATCATAAATAATGCAATAAAAAATGTTAGGTATTTAAACATTTTTAGCATGCTTAGATGTTTTTTTTTATATGTGACACCTACAGAGATATCGACAATCATTAACATGACTTCAAACTTTTTCCTTTGAGGGATGGTATATTCGTACTTCTTTTGACCATACGATAAATAAATAGGTACATGAATACATTATCGTACAAAAAAAAACATATCATGTAGACTCTCCAACTAAGGGCGCCCAAGTTCCATGGCGAACAAGTTCCGTACATTTTTGAAAATCTTCATAATAATATACAATACAATTTTGATGAAATATTTTTCAAAAATACTACAAATTGGTCCAAGATGAGATTGCTGTTGTAAGTATACATAAGACTCAAATGAAATACAAGTTAAGTATATAAAATTATACAGAATGGTGCTCCAGTTTCGAGAAGTTCTTTTCTATCCCAACAATTATCTGTAGAAGGTTGTGAGAAGAAAAGTCGGATAGTTGATTGAAGTTTAGTGAAACTAAGTGAAAACACGTTGTGTCTAAGAGTAATACGTGCAGCTTCGTTCGATCTTTATAATTGCGATACTAGCGCCAAACGGGGCACAAATGCGGCGCGAGATGAAAGCTTTCGAAAGAGATCAGCCGTTCAATACAAACTTCATACAAATCATTACTTTAAAAATATTTAAAAAATGAATAATTTTGTTCATATTGAAGAATTGGAAGTTCAAATCACGAGAAATATAAATCCTCTATTCATCTTCAGAAGGATATATCACTCATAAATGCAGATTAAATGCTGTGGGAGGATTTAAAAACTGTTTGATTTTCCCGAGCTGTCCATACAATATCGTCGCTTCAGTTCTTATTTTGGTCACGCGCCACTAACCAAACTTTACAGGAGAGCATTTTTTGTGTTTATGCGAATAATTTCACATATATTTAAATATAAAAGTATGTCAATAACAAGAAGGGCATAACAAAAATAGAATAACATTTATTTTTTCGAATTTCAAAATCAATTAAAGCTGCTATTTTAATTCTTGTGTGGATATGACCAACATCTACGAAACTTCAGTTCACTTCGGTGGCCGTGGCCCAATGCATAGCGGATATGAACAACTTCCTTTTAAAATTTGTTCAGTTCTTGTTTGGGTCATACGCCATTTCAACGGTTATTCTATATACATGGTGTCTTTTTTAATGGACTGATTTTGTTATGATACTCGTATGAGTACATTATGAAGATATACTTGTAAGTACATTACATACCATCTTTTTTCACCCTCACTGTTCATTTCGAGAACATTAGATGCACCATTCAGAGTGACATTTCGCAATCTTTCCATACAATATCCAAATTCATATCACGAGATTGATATGTATAAAATTTAATGAAATATTGTTTTCATTGTAATAAAAAAACCTTGGTGAAAAAATATTGTACTTACTTCTACTACTATTATTGAGTACTTCAGAGATTATTGTAAAATGTCGGGAGAAAGTCGGACGTCGGAAAGAGGGACGCTTTATAATGAAAGAAGGTCTTCCAGTAACTATTACATATGCTTTTATTCTTTGACGTCATCCGTAATCAGAACAATAATAAAAAAGTCGGTGCTTATATAATATACCTACCTGTAAACTTATGTTACGGATAAATTTTAATTGTTGTTTCAAGTATAATTAAATTTCCTCCAATCTTCAAGACAATATAAGTATTACAAATTTGTATATTTTAACCGAATATAATATAATACATAATGTACTAAAAAAACGATATAATGTCGATTGTCAATCAAATACAAAGTTTAGCGCGTTACACAACGCTTTGACAATATAACTAAACTAATAGGGACATTTTTTTTAAACAAAAGACCCTAACATAAATCAATCTAGGGGTAGCCATGACAATCATCTTATGCCCACACAAAGAGACAACACAATATAAATGGGACCAAAATTGTTAATTTTATGTTGGTACCATAAAACTATTTAGCGAACATAGAATAATGAAGTGAGGTTATAAAATACTTAGAAGCGTGCCACTGTGAATTATGAATGACCATATTGTTGACTAGAGCAATAAATTGCATATTATGTTCATACAGGTTCCCTAGTACTAGCTGTAACGCGTCAAAAATGACCCGGTTTTTGGGGTAAGCAGAGAGGACAGATCGCAAGACCCTATCCTAACGATTATTGTACGTTTATTCTTATGGCAGATTGCATTTTGATTTAGATTTTTATGTTTACAGTATTTTCTATTCTACAATAACATTTTGTGCTATAATATTTACCAATTCAATTTACAAATCAAAATGTGCAAATTTAACATTCCCGCGCTTCTAAATGCGTCGAAATCAGCTACCGATAATCATTCAAAAGCATTTTGTAGTCCTAATTATTTTACGCAATATTAAGTCAATGAAAAGTTCTATGAGACGAAAATTTCTCGACTGGTGAGGTGAGAGCGCTATGATCACGAAGACGTGTTTTAAATTCCGTACATGTACCTATATTCAAACAACTTGTAAAAGTTGCCAAAGGTCCTACGTTTCATTGATACCCGATTTTCACCAGAATTATGCAAGTTGATTAGCATGTTTGACCAAGCTAATCAATAATCATTAATCAACTTCATAGAATTATAATATAATCTAAGATCAACTTACATAATTCTGTATTTTTCCGGCTCAGTCAGGAACTTTTTTTACATATTTTGCCTAAAAAAAATCCACTAAAAAATCTTCTGTTGAAATTTTATCACTGAATGAGAATAATAATGGTAATAATTATTTATTCTGCGATAAACTTCATTAGCACCTCTTTTTTACAGGGCACTATTTAAAAAAAATCAAAAGCACGTGCGAGCCTATTCTACAACGCTGGTGGGGCGCTCCGCTTCTACAATAAAATAAAAATAAAAAATAAATTAAATGTTATTTACAAAAAGTGATCATGCTGTATAAATTCTTAGATGTTTCATGTTCAGTTGTAATATCTATCGAAATATGTATTAAAACTCATGTAACTTGCAATTATTCTTTCCAAATGTATCTGTTTTACTTCGGGAAATAATTTAGACATTTTTTACTCTTAAAAAATATTAAATAACACAAGAAAACAGTGAAAAAGCACTAGACAAAAATTCAAATTGAACGTTGACCGCTTGAAATAACAACCGTGCCGCTCCCTGATTGGATGTCACACAAACAAGAAACCAATGAGATCATTTATTTCCGTACAAATTAAGCGCGAAGCGTCCTGATTGGTGGATGTTAGCCGTGACCTAAATAAGAACTGAAACATTATTACGATGTTGGATATGACAATTTTAAAAATGTAAAAAAATACGTGTTAAACACAAAAAACTCGGGTGTTTTTTGGCTGAAAATGTGTGGAATTTGATTCTCTACATCACTCCATTCATAACTCATTTTTGACAAAAATGGTCTGTGACCAAAATAAGAACTGAAGCGACGATATCTATGGGGGGGATATTTACTTTCATTACGGTTCGCTAGATGGCTCTAGTAATAGTATGATCGCTACTTTGTATTGTAGCTGCACGTATTACTATTGTTATACAGTATTTGGTCTAAGTGATGTGACGATAATGAAATGAAACACTTCAATGGATTCAACTTCCCGGGGAACATAAATAAACCCTTACAAATGTAGTGAAGGCACCCGCTTGGTATTTTAATTTAGTCTCTCGGATGCCATTTTTTATCTGACCCGGTTAGGAGACAAGGGGAAGATGTATTAAGTACAACTGCATTACCATGCAATAGAACTTAGCAGTTTTATTTTGGCTATTTATTTGTCTATTCTTATGAGCACAAACTGTTTTACTATATGGCAGATTTTACTATCAAGCAAGTGCACAAGATAAACCACCAAAGGCTCGCTAATAGATTAGTAAAATTGCATAGGTTCATTCCATTTTTTGGGGTCAATTTCGCTTCAATCCAAAAACTTTTACGGTTATTCCCTAGATTTTAATTTCTATTATCAACACAAAAAACGCAACTTTCGGGAAACGAGTTTCTGTCTTTCGGAAAAAAGATGAGAGATGATTTTCACATTTTTTTCGAGAAATCTATACAAGATACAAAAAATATTTTACTGTCATTCCCTACTTCCTAAATAAAGGGTCAATGTATCTGCTCTATTTTTTTTCCAAAGCATATTTAGTAACGGTTGTCGAGATTAAATTTTTCGCTTTTTTTTGTTTTTTTTTTTTAACTTAATACGCTGAGCTTTAAGGTCTCACGATTTTAGAAATTTTTGAAATGTCAATGTGCTCACTCTTAAGCAGTAATATATGTACAATGTACGAAAATTATGCATGAAAATGCAATTACATGAACACAATTAACCCAGTTCCGAAGAGTCTGAGTTTGTTTTTCTACTAATCCTGCACAGTCATTACGACCGCACAACAATTATTATTATAATGAAAAAATGCTGACGGTATGTGAATATCTCTGTACTTAAAATGCAATCTACACAAGCGGAGTTGGATTTTAATTGCTCCGTGGTGAGAATTATGTAAAAATAAAGTCTAAAAATACTACTGAACCTTTATTATAAAAATGTAGTTTCAAATACGTACTATATGGTTCCCGGATAAAAAACCCATAAGACCATTGCTCAACATGAATAGATTCCAAAAAAGACAAAAGCGCTTCAGAAATATCCTCAACGGATAAAAGTCCAAACTTTCTAGTAGGATTCCAGTAGATGAATTATTTAAAAAATATTGTCATTTTTTTTCTATCCCATTTTAAATGCGCTTATTTATTTGTTTATTGTCTAATCTATGGTAGTTTTTAACACACTGAAAGAAATCATATGCTAATAGGTAGATACAATTAATTATTTTCAAAATCCTATTAGATTTCAGATTTTGTCCCTTGGCTCGTGAATTTTTGTTTCTACCTTTCGTGTATTCGCCATATCCACTTCATCAGTTACGATGGAGACAGTTGGAAAAGTATTATAACAGTCGATAGTATTTTTAACTTTTATCTTCCCACAATCGTAGAAGATAAAAATAACCTATTGACCAATTTTATAGGGATAATTGTAAATTAGATAGTCTTAATGAAAACCGTTATTAGACTAAACGTATACCTTTGGGAAATTAGAAGAAATGACCTTAAATAATTCTTCAAATAACCCAGTAACAAAGTAAGAACTCTATAAGCCAAAAAGTCCATACAGGGAAAGATAATTTGGAACTACAACTCCCTAGGTTCCGTAAACAAACATTCAAGAGGTCAAATGAGTATGGGATTACTTCATTCAAACCCTTAGCGACCAAAACAAATCTAAGTAGGTACTTACCTAGTTTGTTTCTAAATTAAAACAAGGGACCCAACTATGTGGGTCATTTCCCACGGGGTTATAGTTTCAAAATCGCATGATAAAATGTAAAAAATAGCGGGTTTTTTTTCAATATATACTTTTTGGGGTTAATTTCGCTCCAATTAAAAAACTTTTACAGTCATTTCCTAAATTTAAATGCATATTTTCTACATAAAAAAAAATTTCTACGATTTTCTGATAAATATTCACAGATAAAAAAATCTTTTATGATCATTCACTGGATAATATTAGTTCACGGCTGAGAAAGAAGAAGAAGAAGAAATTACCAAATTAATTTCGTTAAAACTCTACGGGTCTCTAATTGAATCGGTTATTTTGAAAAGGGCGGAAGTCACACTTTTTGGACAAACTGATTTAAGTATGAGGACTTTCTCCTGTATCATGTAGGAGAATATCCTCATACTTAACTCAGTGTGTCCAAAAAGTGTGACTTCCGCCCTTTTCAAAATAACCGATTCAATTAGGTACGTTGTTTATCAATGAAAAATAGTGTGATTCTTGGACGGCCGCGCTTTCTTACACCTCTTCTTTCACCCAGGTATATTTTCTTTGTTATCCTTTCATCGTTCATTCTCTCTACATATCCCAACCATCTCAAATTGTTTACTTTCATTTTAGTTTCATCCTACATAGGTAGGTATGTACATTTAATTGTGTAAAACTGATGGCAAAATTTTCATAAAAGAATTATTTCAACAATCACCAAATAAATCGTCCAGAGATTCATCCGGTTTGTAACTGTCGCCTCCTTTGTGTTATTTTTCCTTGTATAATAAAGGGGAAAGAAAAATTATTATGGAAAGATATTAAACTGAAAAATTACATAAGATTTTATGCTAATGAAAAAAAAAATTTTAGAATGGAGAATATGACTTCGTCGTTTGACAAAGATATATTTTTTAATAAATTAAGGATCTGAGTTTGTTTACACAAACAAAAATATTTTTCTGCTCAATTTATACTGGGCTTAAAAACTATTTCGTGAAGGAAATTCCCGCGTGCTTAAGGCCCTCCACATCCCCGGGTAGCTCAGGCGCATTAATAGCGACCTCTTTACCCGCACTTCTAGCAAAATATTATAAAGAGGTGGGCCCAGAGTTAGCCTTAAGGAAGCCCCCGGCAAACCCCACCCCTGAATTACGTTCCTTCAAAATTCTTGTCCAAGGAGGTTACAAAATTTCACCTATTACTACAATATTTCAAACTGTATCTATACTTATATGTAAGTCTTTCTGTATGTGTACTATTTCGTGAAGTGCAGAATTCATCACAAGCCCGGGATTCGAATCCAGCAAATCCCACTTGTAGTCCCAATTTATAAAAATTATATAAAAAAGAAGCTTTTACTTCGATGCTTACTTCAAAAATTCCAGATTTTCTTTCAGTTCACAATATTATATTAGAAAAAAAACTTTATTCATTAAACTTGAAACTTTTCAATATTTTATTTTCGATCCCTCACTCTGATTTTACTCACCAAATTATATTGGAAAATGATCTGAGAATTTGAATAAAGACTGAATAAGAAAATTCTCTTTTTGTGACTGTGGTGCTATCCACAAAGCACGTTTATTCTGGTATTCCGATGACGAAGCGGAATCTGACCTTCTAGTTGTTTAATTAAAAGCCAGAATATTCCAGTGTATTTTAATTTAAAATATCTCAAGAACAAAAATAATAGGAAAAAGTGTCTGAAAAGATCTGAATAATTATGTTTTTATGACACCCTTTGCTTTGATTTTAAAATCGTCTTCTGTTAAGAAAAGCCTAATTTGTTTTCTATTTTTATACTCTCAAAAAACAACATTAATAACGGGCTACTTTAAAACTCGACGAGCGTCCTTTTCTCATCTATCATTACGAGTAAAAGTATAGCATCATCCCTTAAGCGACACCCAAACTACCCACGGTTACATTAAACCCTTCTCAATATCTCCTTAATCGATTTCACATCCATTGTAGTCGGGGGCGAAATTGAGAAGAAATCCTATGAAGATTATTGTAGCGCCGAAAAACCGATTGCTTTGAATATTATTAATAATTCTCACTTACAGAATTCATGGTATACAAGCAAATATTAAATGAAAGTACTTATATCCTTCGTTTCTAAGTGTAAGGTAATATTGAGGTAAGGCTAAAACAATTTTCAGAAATACGATTCTCATCGAACTTTCGCAGATGAATCTTGGTGATGGTTTGACCATTTCGGGGAAAAAGAAGTCGTCTAATGGATAGATCATTGAGAAAAAAAAATTGAATTAAATCTACCACTAGCACCATCTATTGGGAAGAGTTTGCATTTTGAATGACGACAAACTGATGCAGGTACACATCTTGGTACAAATTTTAACTGATAGTACTACCTAGAGATCATTCTGTCAAGCCATCATAATATGAGAGGGTACTCATTTCTTTAGTATTGTATATCTTTTGTCCTGTAGATAACCTATTGTGTCGTTTAATATTTTACTCTCAACAATAGAAGCGTCATTTGGAAAATTGCTTGCAGAGGGGAAACGAGACATGGACGACGAAATATTGACTTTGAGAATAATACATGAAAGTAAGAAAGATGAATTACTCTTACAACTTTTCATATTATTGTGTTCATAACTAATAATCTATATTCTTCAATGTTCCTCGAAGAAACATTTGGAGGAAACAATAAGCTTCGTCCCTGCGCTTCCCGTGAAACCAATTCTGTCTTACATTATAATATATGGAGAAATATAAGTTTGATTCTAAAAAAGTTTTTTACTGGTGCTTATTTAGAGATTAATGTAACTTATTATTACCGTCTGATATTTATGATTTTAATTTCTCAACAACTTCCAAAATAAGGCCGTCCTAATAAAGAACTGCGTAAAAACCAAAATGTTGAAACTGAGATCCGATAATCGTAAAAAACGTTTTGTATGGCCCATAATATAACTCCATACATTTGCGTGACGTTGCGTGCCTTGGAAAATTGGGATTGCGTAGGGAAACTCAGACTTTTTATGATTGAAATAGATAGATCTAAGGTTGAAATACTTATTCGATCAATTAAAAACTTCAAATACTCCCGTGGCTTGTACGCGGTTCTTGCTTCGGACGGGAAAAAAAGGCCATGCATACTTGTGATGGTTGTAGTATGCATTATGTGTAATACTGTTTTATCTCTTTATTTTTAGAACTTATTGATATCATCAGTCGTTCAATATCCAATTTTTGTGAAACCTTTTATCTATTCCAACCCAGTAAATTTATACTGCATTTTATATGAGCGTCACTAGATACAAAAGTTATTCATCAGTTACTGCGAAATTGTCATTTTTTCCTCTCAACAACAACGTGAATTGCAAATGATTCATGAATATTGAAATGGGTGACGCTTTTCAATGCTCTCTGTCCATAACAGACTCAGTTATTCTGACTATTGCACGTATTATTTGTTTCAATCGAATTAAGCCTAGGCATATTGACATTTAAAAAAAAAAACGGGAGAACTTAGATTTCAACAATCATACTAAATATGTTTTGGAAAAAAACAGAGTAGATACATTGAACCTGTATCTAGGGAATGCCTGTAAAATATTTTTTTATTTCTTGAACAGATTTTTCAAAAAAAAAAGTGAAACACCTCAAATGTTTTTTTCCGAAAAATAGCAACTCGTTTCCTAAAAGTCGCAGGATTTTGTTGTAAATATTCAATGGCCATAAAAATTTTTGATTGAAGCAAAATTAACCCCAACAAATGGGAAAAAAAGGTATTTTTACCATTTTGTCATGCGCTGGTTCATGCAATTTTGAACCTTAATGCCGCGGGAAATGACTGTGACGTCATAGTTGGATCGGGAGTTTTAACAATACGGATCGTACATCTATGAAGGTACAATACACGACATTTATAATTAAAATATTTCGACCTTTTGTGAATAAAACACACGTGTGAAATGGTTCCTGGAGAAAAACCCATAAGAATATTGCTCTACATGAACAAATCCCAAAAATAGGCAAAAGCCCTTCAGAAATAATAATATGCTTGACTGATAAAACCCCAAACCTCCTAGTTGGATTCTAGTAGATGAATTATTTATAAAAGTTGACTATTTTGTTGTCTATCTCATTTAAGATCCCCTTATATATTTGCTTATTATGGTAGTTTCTATCACACTAAAAGAAATCGTATACTAAGAGATATAATTATTATTTTTTTCAAAATCCTATCAGACTTGAGATTTTTTCCCTTGAGAAAATTTCTTAAAAGCATTCGTCTTTTTGGGGATTTATTCATTTTAAGTAATATTCTTATGGGTTTTTGTCCGGTCAGGGTATGAAATATGACTTGAATAATTTATTGACGGGTATATAATTTTTTAATTAAATTGTGAATACGGCGGGGCTCTTTAAACAATGGGAAACCCGTGTAGATTTTTCTATTGTGTTTTTTTTTCGATGTTGCCACCGGATTTCGTAAAATGTTTTTATTGTATTATAATTTAAATCGTAACATTCTACAAACAATTATTTTCTGTTGCCAAAAATTGAAGTTAAAAATTCACAGATTTGTTTTCTCTTCAAAGGCCTGAAAACGAGTTATTATACCTACCTACTAAAGTGGTGATTTAATCTTTCATCATTCGCATGGTGGTAAAGAAAAATATAAGGTGCCCTTGGGGCGATTGTATCGCTGAATGGCGCCCAAAAGAGTCCAATTATTATTAAAGTAATATATATTTTGCGTATGTTTTTGGAATGCCTACACAACATTATACTCGTATTTAAATAATTAGTGCCTTAAGCGTAGTGCAAGGTGTGCAGGAAAGTATTTGGGTTTGTGTATGCAAGCCCAGATCCTTATTAGAAAAAAAAACTACTCGCTAAAGGATATAAAAAGAGAACATGATTGGCCCAGTTGACTAGAATGAGAACTTCTGATCTGTAGGTGTCGAATCGGAATCTCGCGTTGATTATGTATTCTGAACTTCACGATACAAGTTGTTAGCTAACTGTATAAAAAAGTAAATCTTTATTGGCTTTAAATAAATTTTAAAGAAAAATATGCATAACTAATTTCAAAAACAAGACAATATTAGTATGCCAAAAGGCGGACTTATTGCAAACGCAATATCTAACACTAGACCCTGTATAGTATAGCAAGAAAATATTTAGGTTTGGTACAAGCTCAGCTCGGTTAAAAAAATAATACGAGCCGTATAATTTGATTAACAAATAACATTTAAAGAGTAAAAATTGAGTTACGTAAAGCCATTGTTGTTTTAAATTAATTTATAAAGTCGGTGAAACAGGTTTAAACAGGTTTAAAAACTCACTACGTATAATTCTATTATTAGCCTGAAACGAGATAATTTTAAATCAAAACACAATGTAATGCTGTAGGTACATCAAGCACAATATGGATTATACTTAGCATATAGGATGTGTACCACGACGTGCTACGAATAAAATATTTACAGTATTAATCCACACGTAGAGGTAGTTTCGTAGCGCCGTAGCCTCGTAGCACCGCATTACTAACGTGAATTGTGCCGCACGGTCCACTACGGTCATATTTTATTGTAGCTACATGTTTCACATTCATGTTGATCTCCTACAACTACATAATTTAGTATATTACCTGCGGAAACCACGATGCACGGATCTTTGTCCTTTGAAACGAAGAATGTTTCGAAAAATAACATTGGGTGAATTAAAGTAAATCTAAAATCCAATGTGAGGAGACCTCTTGCATTGGGTAGAAATACCCTGGCCATCGATAATCATTTCCTTAGTTTAAGAAACATAGTGAAAGCAAAAGTACTTATAATATAGATAGAAATACCTGTAAACAGTTCGAACAAACAACTGTCAGAAATGACAGACAAGCAAGAAAAACAGCATACAATTTACAGAGCGCATACAATCATAAGTACAGAAATAAAAATCAAAAAGTAAACGAGATAACAAATCATAAGCAAAAATTAAAAAAAAATGTAATGTAAACGTTAATAGGAAATAATAAAAAAAAATACAGGCACTCAAAATAAGAAGAAATATTTTTTTTATAACTACATAAGATACAGTAACAATTTCATATATCATTATAATATTCTCACGTCTTGACAAACACATCAATTCGTAGACATTGCTTTAAAGGCGGTAAGCCAACTGCCAACAATGAAGCAATGTTTATTTTGCTGTTGCTAATACGTGTATTATAATATTGTAGCAAATAGTGTTGGTTGACCTATATAACTCAGTATTATTAAGACCGATATATGTTCCAGCTGCTATTTAGTACACAGGATATAGTTCAAACCATATACTGTTATTTCAGAGAGTCATTGCTTTATAATTTTATTTGAACAATAACTCCATTGTTGCGGAAACCGTAGGCGTCGGTCGAATCGATTTCAATGGACGCTTTTTTTATCATTATTTACAAATACCTAATTTTATCTATGTGCCTCGCTTTGTTTCAGTATTATGTGATAAATTTCTAAATACTTTTATTGACTATTGTGTGAAAAACTTAGACCCACAGCGGCTGATAAATTTCAAAATAACATATACGCCTTTCATTGTTGTATAAATTTATACCATCTATCACATAGTTCAAGTTTTATCTACATTATACACGACGGTAAGATTGCTAACCAAGTATCCGCTAGTCGATAGTAGCTAAGCTGGATAGCTGACTAGATATTCGATAACCATTATGTGGTTTATCAAGTTAAGATTATAACTCAACTCACCTCTCATGTGCATTCTATATACAGTTTTGCTCTGTATATAGCTTGCAGGTAAATACGTGAAATTGGAGCTTCAACCGTAGCTTGTAAATGGTTTTATATTATTAGTTGACGCGGTTACAGGACGATAGCCCCTGGCCGTACTATAATAATATGGATTTGAAACTTGAAATATCTCTTTGCACTGGTTACTTTTAGAATAGTGCAGGAAAACCATGATATTTACTGTGAGTAAACGAGTAGTTTCTTGGAGCTCCTGAGGGATTCGTGCTAGGCTCATTGCTGTATGTATGTATAGATATCGTATGGAATTGGAGAGACTATAGAGTCAAAGATCAAGATCGCGAAGGCTCAGGAGACAATTAAGTTATGAATGACTTTCATTGTTCCTCTTAACCTGTGATTTGGGGACCGACATTCTTCAACAGTGTGGTTAAAAGACTCCGCGCCACCATTGTGGCATTTGTTGAAAAATATTTAAAATGTAGCGATACTCTAAAAATAATCTAAAAAGAGTGGGGAGGGGGACATATTACTGTAATCTTAATAATCATATATTTGGTAAAGAGATGGACGTGGGAAAAATCGGACGCAAATATCTACAAAAAATAGTAGGTACCTATACTTACATCATACGGTCGGTTCGGCCTTACGCAACAAAATTCTTTGTGACAGACAATTGTCGGATCATGTTGTTGGCATGACACATGTCACCACCCGTTTACATGACATATTATTATGAGAGATGACAGTTAGCGTCAAAAACAACACGGGCGTATGACGTATAACATTAATTGTTACTGAAAAATGTATACCTACCTCATTTACAGGAATAAAACACGAGAGATTACTTACCGTTGGGGAGAGTGTGAGGGAAAATGTTAAGTGGTATGATAAGGATGAGGTTATTAGAGAGATGGGTAACTGTAAGACAGTTGTGTGATTAGTACGAAAGTTAATAAACTTAGACGGTTTGGGCATGTTGAGAGAATGAATGATGAAAAAATATGCATGAGTGAAAGAAAAAAGGCCCGGGCTACCGACATATTTAATTTCAAAGGATTTGAAAATTATTTTAATTCGATTCAGTCGTTTCAAGAGTTTCAATTCCATAGGCATAAATTCAAATTGTAGCCAATTTATTGACACAATAGTATCAAAATGCTCAGATTTTTTTACCTCTCACTTCACCAATTGTCAACAATCGATCTTAATAATTTTTATACCTAATAGTGTTAAAAATACACCGTCTGCACCTTAATATTACTGAGTATTAATATCTTATTATCACACACTCGTACCTTAACACACATTATTTCATGACCCAAGAAACCAAATTCGGTCGCGAAATTTGCAATTCAGTCACAAGTGGCCACATGTGGTTGCCGTGTCGACACAGTGTGCACACAAAAACCCGGTCACAAAACACACACATTGTGTACGCTTTGCGACCAGATTTGGTCGCGGAGTGTACACACTGTGTGGTGAATGTGTCCGAACATAACTTGGTCGCGGAGTGTGCACACTGTGTGGTGAATGTGTCCGAACAGAACTTGGTCACAAAGCGCACACATTGTGTACGCTTTGCGACCAGATTTGGTCGCGGAGTGTGCACACTGTGTGGTGAATGTGTCCGAACAAAGTTGGTTCAAATTGTTCAAAATATATTAGTCCACGCTATAAGTAGTTCTCAATCTGTTTCTTGTTCAGTTGTGTTTGTAGTGTTGAAGCGAATAGAATCCATGGCTTTTTCATATGTTGGAATATCTATAACTTTTATTCGGCATTTTATGCGCATCCAACCACTTTCAGGCACACTGTCCTCGTTTCTCCTGGCCTCTTCCAATATAGTTTTCCGTATAAATTTTGGCCAATACAAAAGACCCTCCTTCACCCAACCACTAGGAACAGCAGAAATCACAACTGCCGAATTTTCCTTTGTTGCGACGAGCGTATACTGCATTTTGTACAAAGACTGAAGACGTTCTGACATGAGGAGCGGAAACTGTTTGAGAATAGTAGATCAAGAACTATGGCGGCTAGCTAATGAAAAGCATTGTGACCGCTTTTGGTTACATTCGGTCACAAAGCGGTCACAACTGGTTACAAGTGGTCATAAGTGGTCACATTTGCGACTACTCCATATTCTACGAAATTTTGATAATTATGTTCATTAACATGCATGTTTAATCGTTTTAAAGGATGAAATTTCTTTGGATTATAGCGTAATAGGTCAAAATTAAGGTTTCTGCGAAACAATGGACTTATTGGAAGATGTATAGAATTTAATATAAATAAATATGACTATCACATTAATTTATTATTTGTTGTTAAAATTAATAATTAAAAAGGCGCGTTAAAAATAAGCCACCTACTTTACTAAATTACACGATAAGTTTTGTTTCGCAATGAAATTCGGATATTATTTAGCTATACCCGTCTGTTTTTATTTTCATTAATATTATATCATGGCTGTAAAGTATTTTGGTGTTAAGAATTTTGTTGCGCATCCATGTTAAAATTATAACTTTATATATTTCGCCTATACTGCGTCTCCACCGACTGGGCAACGAGTTCTCTGGTGTTGCTGACATTTTTGCGGTAAGTCTCAGCTCATTCAGGCGTCTCATTCTGGAGTCTTTCCGCAGTCCGTAGACATCTCACGACGTGTTCCTGATTCGCCTTGTACGAGGTATAACTCAAGATTTCCTGCACAAACTTTTATTTTTCTTCGTAGGTGATTGGTCCTTCGACCTTTATCAGGTTAATTAACCAAGTTGTTTTATTTTTATTTGTATAGATATTATATATTTATGACTTACTTACTTTGTTATGAACACTGACCAATTTTATATGCTACTGCTTTGTATTTTCTCTTTTTTTTTATATTCTTTTATTTGGTGACTGATTTGTTTTATTGTCAATGTTATATGACGGAAAATTTTATACATTGTATTTGAATTTGAATTTAATTTTTTTATTTTTTATTATTGATGCTGTGACTTGTTTTATATGCTGTGGCTGATGTTCTGTTTGGTCCGTTATTCTTATTGGTAATCTTTTATGCGATATGTGACTGATATTTAGTTCAACTGCTGATATTAATTGTTGCGTATAAATATTTACTTAGTATATTATATCATTTTATATATTTGAGCGCTTTTAATATTTTATTGTATTATTTTTTTACTGTCATGCTTTGAGGAAATATTAATTTATTTGTAAGATGTGTTTTTTGTATGTGGTACATATTTATGTTTGCATCTTTAAATTGAAAATTGTATCTATTGGTGGATTTCTTGGATACTAATTGTTTGAAACTGAATGTTTTTAATGGTGTTGTTATTATAATATTGTCTGTTTTTTGTAAATGGCTTTCGCCGTATATGAATAAATAAATAAATAAATAAATAAATAAATAAATAAATAAATAAATATTTATTTTTGCGGGAAACCGCAAATACGTACGCGCCAGCACCGGCGGGCCATTCAAGTGGTCACATTTTGGTTACAAATGCGACCGAATGCGACCGGATTTGGTCGCATTTGTAACCAGAATGTGAGCGAATGCGACCAGATTTAGTCACAAATGTTCCCCACTTTTGGTTGCGGTTCCGGAACTGTGTCCGAACAGCGACCGAATTTCCGATTAGTGTGCACACAGTAGTGTGCGAACGTGTGCGAACGGCGACCAAATTGCGACCGAAATGGTTTCTTGGGGATCCTTATTTTTATTACGGAACACCACTAGTAGGTAGGAGGGCAGTAAGTGTAGGTAAGTTCCATACTCAAAGGTTAATGTAGTGATTGAACCAGAAAGTTTAGTAAGTATCTTTTTATAACAATATAGTTTCACCTAGCAAAATAAAATTTAATAGGTAATTAACTTCGAACGATCAAAAGACACTAAAATACTTAATTTTTTTATGTACTACAAGAAATGTCAACACTATAAATCCGTGGTCACAGTCACAGTCACCTCACGTAACAATTATGAGGAGTCAGAATATGAACACTAAAACAAATTGTTTACCTATACCTATGGGGTTACCTAAGTTGGAGTGAAAAGCTATCATTCTTCGATAGTAATAATACTCAAGTTGTGAAAATTTATTTATTGCTCATAAAATGAGAAAAGGCACCCATAAAGCTTATTTTTTTTCACATCATACGTACCAATGATCGCACTCGTAAATCGGCACGGGTATCAACTATCTACGACCCGAACATGAACATAAACGGCTATAAATTATAATTACTTTTCGAAAGATATATAAATGCCTATCTGAATTTTTTGTAGGTAAAAGATACGTAAGTCATATTGGTAGTAAAAGTGGTATCCAGTAAATTCGACTAATACAAATTCGTAAAATACTCTTTGGCATTGCAGCGTACACGATTCAGTCGAATAAGTATTTATCGAATTAGCTATTAGTGGAATTAGCATTAGTCGAATTTACTGTTAATCGGTAAACATGCTTACCATTAGCTAAAATATTATGTTGTCTTAGTTGATTCGTAGTTGAACGCCAGCCTTGTCTAACTCACATAATATTATTTCCTCTTCATCTTCTGCCACGTTTGCTCCCTAAGTGAAGTAACGCGTCTCTTTCAGATATCATTGGGTAGGTGTTTTGATCAACTTTCTAAAACCTTTGAATTCTCTTTCATGTCACATTTTCTAATCTGCCTTATGTTTGAAATGTAGGGATTTTCATTTCTAATTCTCCAAATGCACTGCTTGATCTTTAGCATTCGACTTTACATCTTTATGAAAATCTGTTTATATCTTGACATTTTGTTCAAGATTTTTACAGGAGACACTCACAAAATAAGAATCTCAACTACTATTTCTGATACAGCTAACATATTGAAAGCGTTCGAATGAATCTGCTATTTCGTAAATTTATAAACACATCATTATCAAGCCAGCGAACATTATTGTGAATAATTATGTTTTTTTTCTCAACTCAGTTCATTTCCCCACTCGCCACTACGAGTTTTGATATAAAAGCATCCGTATTTTTCACAAGATTTCAGAGCCAACGTGTACCCATCTATTTTTTCTTTGCTTCTCCTAGCGTTTATGTGCTAAGAACGGCTGCAATTAATTTTAATTAAGTGCAGCGCAAAGTAATATGCCGTGTACAAAAAATAAACGTAGATATATTCGTAATATAAATGTACGTTATTTTCCTTACGTTTTTTCCATAACCATTAATATCTTATAGTACTTAATATACGGATATTGTAAAGTTACGAGTATCTCAGAAAGAACGATTATTTAGAAACTTAAGAAACTACGGGTTATAAAATTTGCCCCCTACTTTTTTCATATTTTCTGAGTTTCGGGAATATGAGATATTTGAAGCAGACCCCTAGCAAAAAGGGAACAGAAGGTACGTAGTTATACCATTAATGAAGTAAATAACTGGAATTTAAAAAAAATAGTATAAGTATCCGACTTAATCAATGTGTAACAAATACATACATATTTTATGGTAGTATAAAAGCTTCCATAGGAAAACTTTAATATTGCATTTCGTTTGAACAAATAAAATGAAAAAAAAAACGGGTAGAAATAAAAGCGAATTAAACTTTTGTAGTCTGGTGTACTTTGTGTACAATGAAGGTTGGTATAAAGCCTTGATTAAATTAGGTCTCGACCGAACAAAGTATCTAGGAAAGTTAAAAATGCACGTTAATAAGGGATTGGAAATTTTATAAGGGTTCTTCAACTACGATTCGCGTATCCAGTATACGTATAGGTAGCTTTTGTAAATTGCTGAAACAGCAATTTGTTTCGAACAGTTTCTAGTATCGTAAGAGAAATATGACACGAAAGGCTTGTTACAGGGTAATAATATAGAGCAACTTAAAAAAGATGTGGGAGTCTTTTTGTTTTCGATTTGATGAAACTGTCCATACTACTCGTAAATATATGGGATCCGTCGTTTCATACTGACAACTTACATGGTTAGTTGGAGGTCGGAATTCGAATCTGAAGGCAGTGAGTTTGAATCTCAGTGCTGACGGTATATTGTTTTATCTGTATTGACTAGTTGTGTACACATGTAATAGGGCATCGCTTGAACTTGATCTGTGTTGTCTTTTTTTTGTTTAATTTGTGTTTACATGTGGGTGATGTCTGTTTGTGTGCCATGAATAAATAAATGAAATAAATAAACTTCACGACACAAGCTTGTAGCTAGCTGTGAATTGTGCGGGAAAGTATTTGGGTTTGTGTACTTGCATACAGCTTGGGCTGGACTTGTGCCTAGACCCTTTAAAACAAAAATGGTTTAACTAGTGATTGTATCGAGTATTTTCGGTCCTTTTTGGATGACTTAAAATAATGACACCTGACTCAATGACCAAATCAATAAATCTCATATTAACAGCTCGTGTAAGAATCATCTTGACTGCAAATGGTAATCCTGAATTTCGAGGATGCCTAAAAAAATTGGTTCAAAAACAAACACTCTAAAATATATATATATATATATAGCTTTGTAGATTTTCACGGTTCTTGTTAATCTCTTCTCCATTCCTCTCGGGTGTACCGTGTGTAGATTGTCGATGTTGTCGAGCTCGACAGACAGTGTGTAGATTACACATGGTGCACCCGAGAAGAATGGAGAATACTCTAAAATATTTTGAGAATATCTTCATCAACGATCTGGGCGCTCCAGTGGCTATAACGATTAATTAGTTCGCATTGCAGTGGTGTACCGGCTTACTCTCCCTCGAGATACAACCATTATTATACCTACCAACCCTGTGTAACACAAATAGAAGGTAGGGTAAAGTCCCGCAATTCAGTGAGAGTTACATAAAAATCACATTTTTAAAAAAGTTTGTAGATATTCAATTATTTTAGTTCACCAATTATAAACTTAATATCTGTCACATAAAATGGTTAGTAATTATATTTAGAAAAATACGCATATTCTCCAAAAACTCACTTTCGTAAGACTCTATTAACTCACCTAATTTCGTGAGCGTCCATTTAATTCCGTGAAACCTACTCCCTATATGGTTTGTACTCAAATATACTAAATAAAAAAAATATATATGTTTTGTAAGAAAGTAGACTATATATGATGAAACCAAAATTAGTAAAAAAACAATACCTTCATATTAATTTTGATATTTTCTCTCCGCTTTGCACACGCCTAATTTCAAAATAGGTGGGAATCGAATGTTTTGTTTGTGTTTTGTTATGTTACCGCAATTGTATGCAAATCTAATGATATAGCATTGTTTATTGTTTAACCAATTACTGGCGCCATCTAGTGATTGCCATAAGAACTACACAGAGAGCTCGTTTAATTTCTTACAAGGATGCGAAGATTTTATCGCTGAATTAAGCGTGTCACGGAATTGCGGGAATTTACCCTACATATTATAAAGCTAGCAACACTACTCTAATAGCAATAGTGATGGGGGCGATAGCTGTGTGGTTAATCTTATTATCTGATTACTCACCAGGAATACATTTCACAAATTATCTTATGGTGTTTTCATATTACACCCTCAGGATATTATGAAGCGAATTTTGCTCAATATATCGCTATTAATTTGTATACTGATTTCCATATGTATTAGTCTACTTACTCGTATTGATTTTCTTATTCATGTTCAACTCCTAGTCGCGTTTACTCCCGAACATAGGTCTCCTGTACACCTTTCCATGTCAAAGGATTTTTGGATATTTGCATCCATACTCTTTCGGCACGTTTCGCAATATCTTCTCTCCATCTGAGCTGGGTCCTAAGGCGCCTGGGACGGACAGATAAAATATGTGTCTTTCAGGATACGTTCAACAATATTTTTTTTATGGTTATAGAGCTATTGGTGGCCCAATTGTCTACAGGTAAGAAAGTCGCTGATGTCCATTGACCACTCATTTTGATTGGGTTTATTTAGAACCCGTTTTTTGTAATGTCCTTGAACACTTTTCTCAAGAGAAAACAAACACAATTTTAACACCAAAAACTAGTGATTACAGCTCTAAATCGTTCAATAAAAGTTAGGCAAAAATAATACAACATTTTGACATTTTCTGTACTAAGTAGGGCAAACGAAATAGCATGAAATGAAAAATAAACATTTAGAAATATAGAAAATTTCCCATATTTATAATTACCTATTTACTTTGTGAACCTTTCCTGAATTTCCCGAAAAACCCAAGAATATTAATTTATTTATTGATGGAAGATTAACTTTATGGAAGGCCATTGTAAATTATTTGTAAAAATAAAACACTGTTTTTTACTTCCACTATTTATTTGGAGTACATATACCAAAGATCTTTCGAAGCTTCTTCTTCGATAGATAAAACAGTGTTTTATTTTTACAAATAATTTACCAAGAATATTAAATTAGATTTTTTGTAATATTGATATACCGTACGTAGGAGGCGACTAGCTAATTCATATTCATAAAATCTACTATGTGAACTTGAACCTTTTTTTCCAATTATTCGCAATAGACCCTTTTGTAGAAAATTATTATCGATATTAATTCACATCAAAAATAAACTTTATTGAAAAAAAACGCTCCGCATATGCTAATAAATATTTTACATAAAAATGTAATAAAATTGCCGTAAAAACCTCTGCTAAATTACGAGTATATCGACCAAGAAAAGGATGGAAAAGGTTTGATTTCATTATTAATACCTAAGGTTTTGTAAGCCGTTGTAGAACAGGAAAATGAATCAAAGAACAAACATAATTTAAATGTACCTACCCAAAAACCCCATAACGGTTCCTGATATTTTAGGTTTTCGTCAATTTAGGTCAGGTGTTCGTAATTTGCATACACAAATCGCATCTTTTTCAGCAATGAGGTTATCTACCTACTCTGATAATCATAAAAACGTTTTCACAATAGAGAATGTACTGACCCACTGCCTCCTAGAGTAGGTACTCTAGCCATGTTGTAACAGTTGGCAACATAGCAAAATGATCAAACAGGACCACTACTACTGTCAAATTTCGTAACAGAATATAATGCGTGGTCCATCATACTCGTTAAGGGACTGTTATTCCATTCATTTCCTTAGCGACGGTGATGGCAACGCTGAAAAACGAAGTGGTCTCAAATTTCTACAGCATGGCTTAGAGAAATACTCTAGGTGGCAGTGACTGACCTCATCTTTTTCTTGTACAGAGCATTTACTGGTTACCCCATTATCGGGATATAGCCATATTTAAATATATTATAATAGATATATCAGGATTTTTGTAATGGATTCGCTGACTGACGATTCAGTCGAATTTCATAGAATAATTTAAGGATATTTTTGGTGCTTTATTTTTTACGGTTCGGCCTTTCCTTAGTACTTCCACGATTCGTAAATTCATGTTTATTTATCATCGAGACATTTGCATTTCAATCAATACCCACGGTACCTTTGTCTCTATACTTATCAAGCCTTCTGTTGAAATGAAATCCTCTCGAAAGAGATTGCAAAAATTTATTTTATTCCGTTCAAATTTATTCTTTTCATTTCTATTGAGCCCCTGTGTCTCTTTGTACCATTAATATAAAACCAAGCGATCTATAAAACAAATTAGTATTCCGTATTATAATAACTGTCAAATTTTTGTTTAAGATAAAATTTATAGTTAGAAGCTACTCGTTGTACAAAAATAAGTTAAAAATATCGTGTTAGGCATAACCATAATTTGACGAGCTGATAAGGCAGCTTTGAAAATTGGAAATAGCACTTCTCCAGAGAGAGAGCTGTGTTTTCTTTCCTATTTAATTTCCAGGGATGATAACTCATAGATTTTTTCATTGTGCATCTTACCTATGATACTGTGATTCATTATGAAAATTAAAAACTTAAAAAACTTAGTTAAATTATACCGTTAATGACTTATCCATTTGATGCAGTTAGTAAGTGTTTATAGTAACGCGATTCAAACTCAGCATGTAGAAAGATTTAGGTTAACAAGCATTCGACACACCTTTTATGTGTATGTAACAGTAGATATCTGATACCTTGGTTTCAGGACAATGATCCTAGAACTGCTAGAAGATATACTTACCTTTTACTACGAGAAAATTCTAACTTATTCTTATGGCATGTAATACTGGGTATACTTTCTTGAAAGATAAAATAAAACAATGGGCTTATAACAAAGAAAAGTCAATGATTGATGCGTTTATTCTGATGATACTCGGGGGAAACATAACCTTGTAATGAAACTTTTATTCTACGAAGAAGCTAGAGAATAATATTTCCTTTGAAATGAATATTGGTGATCTATTTCAATATCTTCGGGAGAAACATAAAATAACGATAATTGGAACTCAACATAATAAGGAGACAATAGACAATAATCATTTACACAAGGCACAGACACGCAGTAAACTTTTTAGAGTGTATGAAATCAAGCAACGAATTTAGTACACCTGCTTCCCCTCCAGAATAAATACATTTACTCCGCTATTTGGTATCATATTTCTAAAAGATTTCACACAACACGTCTGCCTTATGTAAATGATTATCTTCTATTATATACTCATATTCCACGCATAGGCAGATAGGTATCCGCATAATATGGCAGATAGGTATCCACATAATATGTGGATACCTATCTGCCTATGCGTCATATTATATCAACTATAAAATCCAGGATTCTTCCAAATAAATTTGAACAAAATTAAGTATTTGTGAGAAATTCATTAGCTCTTGTAAGTTGTTTTTCACTGTGTACTGTGAAATGCTCACTCTTCAAGACTGACAAAGACCAATCACTTCGACCGGATCCTCAAAGAAGGACTCGTGTTAAGGTTAACTAGCTAAAAGGAATCGTAGAGCGCGTATGACACATTGCATGAATGTAACAGAAGCAAGGAGTGAGTGTAGATATAGGGCAGTCAGGCGTTCTGTCCTCTCTGTAGGCCCAGCAAGCGATGAGGCGTTAAGGGAAAATTAATTAATTAATTGATCAAAGTTTAAATTAAAAGTTTTCAATTTATTCAAAGTTTTAAACGAGCAATTATTGTTAGCAGATATTATCTATTTAGGAATGCTCACTCACATAACTCGTGTTAATTGCTCGTAAATTGAATCAAAGCTTTTTAATAAACTTTAAAAATGGTGGTATTATTATTACTCGTTGTATAAAAGTTCAACTTGAGTTAGGTAGATAGTATGAGGTAGGGACTTACAAATGAAAATAATTACAGGACTTTCACTCTTATTAACGTGTTGTGGTAGCGCCTTATTAAAAGCTGAGATTTATAAATGTTTTTATTCAGTGCAAAAGTTTATGTATTCACGAAAAGCTCATCAAGTATTCCGCTATGAAATATTATATTCAATTACTGCTTTACAGCTTTGAACATAATATTGCGGGGTATGCAGAAAGAACATAAAGCCATACTACCCTATCTTTACACACACTTCTTTGCATCCATCACATTCATACAGTTCGTCGTACTCACTCTACGATACATTTCACTCAAAACACGTCCGTTCTGTACTACATGGTTTATATGGTACAGCTAAGTGCGGTTGTTTGGCTCCAAAAATTTACAACTACCCGAGATCAATATCTGCATACTCACGAAATCTCGGTTGACCAGACTATGTTTATGCTTTTTGTAAGCCGCTTAGGTTTTTTTCCTATTCTATCCCCTCAGGTTAGGCAGAAAGAACAGGTCTACCCACCTTACTCACACTTCTTGCTTCCGTACACACTCTACGATTCCTTTTTCTCAGAACACGTATCTCCGTTGAGAATCTGGACTACACGGTCGAACCATGCGGTTATTGGATGACCGCGCCACCTTACACATATTCTTTCTCCCAGGTATATTCTCTTAGTCATTTCGACGACGACTTTGACGTTTCGTAAGGTAGGTACGCCATTGATTATAATTAATTATGCAAATCAATAGAAATTGAAAATATGAAATGATAAAATATCCCACATAAAATTGCGAAAGAAGATTATATGGTTTTGATAAGACTTATCCTTTGCGGACGTTCATTGTTGATATAATACGATACAGTCGTGGCTTGAAATATTATTTTCTCCTGAAAGCTACTGAAAATAATAAAATAACGATGCAAAATAACGAAATGACATAAAGCATAGTGCTGCAGGCATTTCATTTTGCTAAAAGTTCTGTGGATTTCTACAGAGCCGTAACTATTTTATTATCTGTGAATATAATTTATGCTGCTGCGAATGTTTTTCTTATAGTTGCATTCAGAATTTCACTGTAAAGAAATAATGATATGGATTTTTCACTAAACATGTCTCTCGTTAGTACTTTCATATTATTTCATTACCTAAGTAGGTAGTTCACATTGGACAAAGATTCGTTTTTTTATTCACAATTATCGACTTGTAAAAGTACCTAATCCATAGGTGTGGGAAGAACATTTTTTTATATTATTTTTTATATCATTATTTCTCCCCTATGCGATATTTTCTCTGAGTGATTTTTACCATCTGATATTTGCCTGCGTCATTTCTTTCCTATGCGATTCCTTTCCAACATGTTTCCCTTTATAAAAATAACAATAGTCTCACAAAACCTTGTAGCATGAGCGCATGTTTCGTAGATTATTTCATAGACATCAACACAACATGTCCCACCATTGCGTTTACCCCAATCGTCCCAGTATTTTTTAAACATGTCTTCACAATATTATAATCTATCATATTGGATAGAAAATTTCTAATGGCTGCATTGCCTTACCTTACACCTGTCATTTCACCGTCTGTAAGTTTACAATTTCCATACATTTTCCAGTCTACCCTTCTCTTGAATTCAGCACTGATGTTTTGTATTTCACTCCTAGTGTCTTTCGGTTGCGGCATGTTCCCTACGTAATGCAACTGTCTGATACAGTTTGAATAATACAATACACCGCAAATATGGGATGTGAGCTTTATAATAATAATATAGGTATACCGCCAACCACTGAATATCTGAATACAAAATTTGATAATGCTCTGAATATTCTGCTCTCCTGATAGCTACTACTGGATTTAGACACTTCAAATCTGATACAAAGCTATTAGATATTCACGATTTGTTTGACACACACCTGTGATTGCTCGGATGTCGCAAACTATTACATTATTGTTTGAAAATGATAAAATTCATTCTTCTTCTTTTTCTTGAATATGTAACTCCTGATCTGAAATAATTCTAACTTTTTCTTTGATTTTCTTTGATAATTCTTGTATGTGATTTTCTTTGATAATTCTTTCCTTGATAATTCTTGTATAAGTCCTGAAGAAGGGAACATTGTTTGAAAACAATATGAAGTGTAAACAAATTCATATTGTTTTAATTATAATTCTAACTTTCTTTCAATCTCTTCAGTGGTCTTCCGTCTCGATTTTCTCTTTAGCGGCACGCTGAGCTTTCGTGAGAAATATTACGAGGACATCGGCAGACAAGCTTTTAGTTAGGAAATCAGATTTATTCATACGATATGATCAAAATTCGTACGATTAAGCTGAATCAAAGGAACATTTGGATACAAGTATGGATATTATGTCGTTCAACTATCTGTATCGGCTTCAAAAACAACCATGGGAGAATGTGTGCTTTTACATCAACTTTTATGTAAAGTAATTAGTGAAAGGGCAAGAAATTTCTTGAAACATCACTGTATCGCCGTAGCACTGTAGCACCGTAGCGCTACAGTGTTCGCATAAGCGGGGGAATATGACACTATTCAGATGTACTCGTATCTATTTGAGTGAGTATTATAAAATTTGTTTATATGGCGTCAAACTATAGAGCCTTTACAACCCAAGCAGGTCAAAGATACTTACAGAAATTATAATGAGCAAAAGTGACGTAATGTATGGAAACTTGTATTATAACATACTTCGGTCATGCTATTGTGTTTGTGAATGAAAATAGTAAAGAACCCACCCTTCTTTCTACGTAAGATGAACTGTGTAAGTACCTATAGAAGTAGGTCACTGAAACTGTTTCACCCTTAGTTGTAGCGAAGAGTCCTATTATACAAAAGTATTACATTTACTCAAATGGACGATGGTTGTCGTAATAAAATGTAACCTGAACTGTAAAACTTGAGATGAAATTGTCGTGTTTCAACAATGTCACATTTCATGAGGTAAATTGCACAATGGAAAGGTAGGTTGGGTGATTCTTTCTTTTCTTAATTACGACAAAATTAATGAGTTTCTTTACTACTACTATACAGGTTGTTTGATATCTGTATCCATCTATCAAACACCCTATTCAACGAATAACAATATTATTATTAAGGTTAGATTATATTATGATACATGATGGAGTTAAGGCCCTTTTTAAATTATTTTCCAGGGAAATATTACACGGTTTTACAACACTATTTAATTCTTAAAACGCACTCATTTTTCGATCTGAGATTGGATTTAAGCGAATTTATATACCATTCTGCTTGTTCTTTAGCAAATTTCTGGAGATGCAATAATCCTCTGCACTTATTTAGAAGGTGCAGCTCTTGGCATAATATACGAGTAAATATGCGCCACTTTCAAAGACAACAAATTCTTCTTCTTCCTATTATCTGTTGAGATAACTCCTTGTTATATTCAACTACGACATTTAGAAAATTCGATGTTTATTTTTTTATTTATTACATAATATACGGCACCAGTGTGCCTTTAACAATATAATAGTAAATGTTGGTAGTCGATGTCGGGGGTGGATTTTTTTTAAAAGGGTGTAACTCCGCAACCCTTAAGAATTTATATTACACCTCTTTGGCAGATCTACGTTTTAGAACACCCTCTATCACCTCTCAAAATATCTGAATAGCGGAACCAATCACCCTGTATTGTTTGGGAGGTAGTTTTGTAAAACTCCATTTTAATTTAACTGTTTTTTAAAACAATAAAAAAATTAGAAATTAAGAGTGGTTTGATTAATTATGAGTTACGCGTTTCGGCCTACGTAGCCATAGTCGTAGCTTTCTACATTGTTTGTGAAAATAATTTACAAATACTGTAAAAAAATCTCTTTCAGACATTTTATCAAAAATTTCTCTTTCCATATTTCGCTCAATAATCTCACCCTTTTACAGTATGCATACCGACATTTCAAAAATTTCTAAAAACGGGAGACCTTATGTATCGGCAACCGTTACTAAATATGCTTTGGAACAAAATAGGGTAGATGCATTGGACATTTATCTAGGGAATAACCGTAAAAGATTTTTAAAATCTTGTATAGATTTCTCAAAAATAAATTGAAAAAAACGTCTGATCTTTTTTTCCAAAAGACGGAAACTCGTTTCCCGAAAGTCGCGGAGTATTTTTTTGTACCAATAATACGCATTAAAATCTAGGCAACAGCCATAAAAGTTTTTTGATAGATGCAAAATTAACCCCAAAAAATGGTAAAAATGCTATTTTTACCATTTATCATGCGATTGTTCACGTGATTTTGAACCTTAATTTCGTGGAAAATGACTGTGACGTCATTGTTGGTACCAAGCCCATTAAAGCTCGTCGATGAAATAATACGATCTACACTATTGATTTCTCCTCATCGAATATTCAATTAAAGTTTATTTATACCGGATACGGCGTCGAATCATTTGAGTACTTTGCAACAGGAAATGTGAGAAAACGGATATTAGTTTCATTATTAAGGAGAATTCTAGCAGATATTTAACATGAAATATTCAAATACACAAGTTAATAAATTATTGGTTTGTAGACATTTAGTAAAAGTAGTCATACTGACATTTCAAAAATTTATAAAAACGAGGGGCCTTAGATCTCGACAACCTTTCTAAATCTGCTTTGAAAAAAATAAAATAGATACATTGAACCTTTATCTAAGGAACGACCGTAAAAGAGTTTTTATATTTTGAATACATTTCTCAAAAAAAAAAAAATAACATCTCTGATCTCTTTTATTAAAATTAATTAGCTAGGTACCTACCTACATAATATAAAAACAGATTGTTGTTTTCACCCAAGAATAACAAAGTTCTAACTCACAAGGACATGTTGATAAAAATTAAATTGATATTTAAAATACTCGTAATATTATTATCTTTTACACACAGGTAACCTAATTAGTTTCGTTATTTATAAAACTACTCAACGTCAATTTTACTCATAAGTAGATGTTTTAATTTGAATTTATTTAAAACGCAATGTGAAACAAGGGTAGATATACAACATACTTGTAGCATTATAGTGCGATCTAAAGAGCATGCGAGCGTGTTACAAAAACATTTTCACAAAAGAAATCATAATTTCAAATTTTAGAACGTAGAACGTTGTTAGTCTCAAAAATAACAAAATGTACTCACCTTTGAAAGGAACCCTAATTAATTAATACATTATTATTTCACTCTTTTTTTTGGAACACGACTTTTAAATTAAAAATTCCAAAGGATCCTTCATTTCGAAAATAATGAAAATGAATAAGTGCTGAACTTTTTGGGGCTAGAGCAATTATTTATTCAACCCCTGGTGAGTTAAACTTTTGGTAAACTTCCATATTGCGTTTTGCAAGATGATTATTTGAAATAATTTCTCAAGTTTACCTTGTTTTTGTTGTAGGTTATATCTACCTAACACAGATTCCGGTCTGAGATAAAAAGTGAATTTTTAATGACGTGTCTGTATAAAACCAAACACCAGAATGAAGCTTTGTTGAATGTTGTTTATATAATGTAAAATATGAATACTTTATACCGACGTACATTGAGAACGCCATCTATACAAAAGCTCTTTTAATCTATATTTATAAAACACACACCAGTCTGCCGTCAAATTTCTAACGCAGAAGTCGAAAAGATATTTACGACAAATGTTCGTTTAACGTTTTCGATTTTTTTATTCGCCATAACGTTGTGTGGGGCCATATGTGGTATCGTATGAAAGGGCGTTAGAAAACAAATCCAGATCGCAAGTCAGATTTTGTCCAGCTCCAGCCTTGGAAGACATCGAGCGATCGAGAGGATTCAGTCACCGCACACCGCTGTGTTTGGTATCTCGCGAAAGTGCTTCACGAGTAGAATTAATATTATCTCTTTTACAAATTTTGAATATGTCTATTCTTGCTGGGAGGCGCCATAAGAATGTAGGAATCCAAGCGCCTCGGAATGGTGCGTTTGGTATCGTTTGAAAAACCGCGGAAAACAGTTCTAGGGTGTGAAGGCATAACATTTTATTTTATTTTATTTTATAACAGGTATAAGTCCAAACAAATAACAACTATAGATACATATAAGAAATTGAAGATTAGTTCATTCATAATTCAGCTGTCACCCACAAGCATGCACCACAGTTAAATTAAAACATATAAGTTCATTCCGGTCGTCTCACACACCCATACTCAATCTCGCTCACATACTCACTTGTTTAAAAAAAAAATAAGACTACAATATTATTTTCCATTAGTCAGTCACCCGGGTTTCGCCTGGTTACGAAAGCTAGTGTATAAATAAATTCTTAACCACAACACTACAAAATACAATAAGAGAAAGAATTTCAAATTATTCGCATCGCTGAATAAATAAATAATTATTGTCTTGTTTACCACTTCAAACATTTCCCAGAAGAAAATCAAAGAAGAATCATCCCTTTTGTTTAAAAATAACAAGACGGAATTGGGCAATTGTTTGAATTATTTCCTCAGTTTGATTACGCCACCTGAAATTGCGCGTAATTTCAAATTACCCAGTGAGTAAAGCAAGTAAAAATCGTGAACTTTAAGAGTAGGCATATTCAGTGGCGGATCCAGGATTCATTTTTGGGTGGGCTGAGGGTCAGTTTCGCCGAGCTATGTCAGTAAATTTCAATTTATTTATTTATGTAACGTTATATAGTAGTATAACGTTTCTTATAACTAATACATATAATAAGATTTCATTAATATTCTCCCACTAAAGCAGACTTGTGTATGGGAGAAGTGTTTAGTTTTTAATTTAACCAATAAAATAAATGTTTGTGTAAAGGGGTGTGTGGGTACTGGGCCACCACCCCCTTTGTAATCTTTTGGCAAATATGATCTTGTAGTATAACAAAACGAAGTGTAGCGCCGCAGACGTTTCTTTCTTTTTATAAAAAAGGATATGGGCTTGCATGCACAAACCCAAATACTTTCCTGCACACCTTACACTAGGCTACATAAAAGCGAGTATCGCAAGGTGTGGAATACATCGCCAGCGCCGGGGTTTGATCCTGGCACCTCTCGCTGTAGAGACTCCCGCCTCAACCAACTGCGCCAACCATGTACTCAATAATACTGTACTTATAATAATGTTTTGTATCTATATGTATAACTGCTTTTATTTCTACTGTTTTCTTTTCATTTTTGTACTCATTTATGTATCTGTAAATAATTGTATATATGTTTCCATCCTTGGACAAGGACACTGAAGGAATGTAAGTTAGCGGTGGGGTTTGTCGGCTTCTGGCTTACCCTGAGCCCACCTCTTAAAAATATTTTGCCAAGATGTGCGGGTAAAGAGGACGCTATATGCGCCTGTGCTACCCGGGGATGCGGAGGGCTTTAAGCCCGTGGGAGTCCTTCAATATAATAATAATAATTTCGTGTATATTAAATTAAAGTATTTGTTATATTCGTCATTTTTTTACGGGCGCCTTAGACGCCTTAGACGCCTTAAACCAACTAGTAACCAATATCGATAACACTATTAGGTACCTATACATTTCCATAATAATATTTTCGTGTTCTACGTCGAGACAAAAAGCTACTTTAATGTAATATCATTGACGTAGAAAGATAATAATCTTACACACAAAATTTTCTTGTATTTGTCATGTTAATAATGGATGGAAATAATAAGCAATTTACGTCACGTAGCTTTGTACAATATAACACAATAGTCAAAGATTACAGACTCGTCATGGAGAGCTGATTATTATTAACAAGAACTTGGAATTATTATTAAATACCTACAATGAAGGTATGAATTTGGAGTGTTTCAGACAAGATTATATTAGGAATGTAATAATACAATATTTACAACTGAAACTATACTGAAAATATAACGGATACATTTAAATGTCAAAGAGTTGTCGATTTTGATTATTCTTCTTCTTTCGTATGCCTGCGACCGTTGTACAAGTTATCTAAGAGTCATAGCTCCGCGTCAATGTTCTGTAAGTAGACTATTGCCCTTGTGTCACCCTGTGGATTTCATCAAGAACCCCTGCAAATTTCTTGTCAGGACACCTCTCCACTATATTATGTTCTACAGTCTCGGCCACATTCACACAGGGGGTGATCTCTCTTGCCACATTTACGGAGCAATCATCCGCATCTGCCGTGGCTAGTTGATCGAATCCTGTAAAATACCCCGGAAAACAAATGACTTTTGGAATTTATTTATTTATTTATTTACATTATTAACGGCATAAAGCCTTTAAAACAGTTATACATATGAATTTGTATGATTTTAAAGTGTTTTAAATATTGTTGAAAAGTTACTTTGGTCTGGTCATGTCGATTAAAGCTTACAAGAGAGACGCGATGATACTTTGAAACATGCCGAAAGAGCGTGAAGTAGGTAGTCTAAGATGGTTTGGCATGGGAAGGGGTGGATGAGGTTCAGGAGTGGCTGGAGAAGGTAGCTTTGGGCTGAAGAATAAGAGAAAAATTTCGTGTGCACTAGGTCGTTCTGTTGTCGACACATGTGTGGTAGCTATATGGGAATATGGTGTAAGAAAAATTAATAACTGAAAGCAAAAATACGTGCGGTAATGAGATTTTTGAAGAATGACTGAGTCTTCTCTAGCGGGTATTTCCGTTCTACGGTTTTGAGAATGTAGCCGTATCTTGTTACGTCAAACGCGCGTAGTTACGTTGTAATTCTTTTGTAAAGTGGTGGATAATAGAGACGTTCTTAGTTTGGATGTAGGTATTTATATTATTAATTAAAGTACCTTCAAAGGCAACTAGAGCTGGCAACACCCGTTCACTACCAAGATATGATTCATTTGATTTTGTAACCCAAAATGATTCGTTCAATGATTCGACTCATTTTGTTATACTTTTATACATCGTTTCTATTTTAATCTATCTCCTGAAGTAGCGGCTTTTGCCGGGTAGGCAGAGTTAATTAAACTGCAAACTTTTCTATCCTTACACATTTTTTTTCGCATTCAAGCAATTCGTAATACAAACTCTGCGATTTGCTTTACTCAAAACACGCCCGTTCGTTAGCATCTGGTCGACATGGTCAATCTTAGACATAGCTGAACTTAATACATCTGTTTTTTTTTTCACATTTTTTTTCGTGATCATTTCATAATCTATAGGTACTCCGTACATGCTCGAACTATCTTAACTTGTTAACCTATTTTTGTTCATATCGTAGAATATTAATTGATGATCCATCTTTGGGATTATTTTTTGCTCGCAACGACTCATCTTTCAGTTATTTTGTGCGGTTTAATCTTGGAATCGGATCATTTTAAATTCATTCATCTCATAGTTATTTCGTGATGATTGAGTCTTCGAATCATTGAATCGGCTCATTTTCAAATTAATCAACTCATTGTTTCGTTCGTTTGAACGAGCCCTTCGTAAACTACTCGACTCTGAACAAAACTAATGATCTTCTCAGAGATATACGTATTTACTATTTAGATAGCTGAAGTTGATTATTTTAACTAACTTGTCTAATAAATGTCTAACCATTTCACCTGCTGCTTCTCTCTAATAATACGTTACGGTTAGGGGTGGCGGTGGTCTGCTTACTTATGAACCCGACGTCTGACTCCTTCCCTTTACGTCCCTAACTACTAACGTATAACTAGATAATTATTTAACGCAGACAGTTAATTAGCTAAAGAGTTAGTTTTGCTTTTTTATTACCTCTCTACAGCAATGTGATTCAGTTCATACTTTCAGTTCATTTCTTCTCCCAATGATTTATTTTCAGGAAAGCTTATCTTTTGTCTTCCATTCCACTGGAACTTCAGTAGTCTCAAACTCAATTCTGTATTAAATTTGATCTATAGTTTCCAATATTTGCACCAGATACCTACTGCATATCGACTTCCTATATCGCCTAACTTTTTACTGCTAATGCTGTACCACCATCACCAATGTATGTTATTAGAACGGTGTTACCAATAAATATTTGAAACACACATAACATCCCTTTTGGAGTAACATTAAAATATGACATTCAGATTGCGGAGACGAACTTGTTGTTCAAAAAGATATCAGAAATATCTTGCGAACACCAGGTTTTTTAGTAATAGATTTTCAAAATGGATCAACAGCTGGGAGTCGACCTCGCAGGAGGCTAACCGCTCTTAAATAACAGGCCATCAGGCCTACATTAAGATTAAGAAGAAGAAGATTTTCACCACATCAATAATATCAAAATTTTACACATGAGAGATATAAATTACTGAAAAACAAATCAGTAAATCATTATCTGTTCGTTTTGCTCTACTGAAACGATAAAACCTCATTAGTTTTACTTGAATTGCTACGATTTCATACTCCTATATACCATCAGCGTGAGTAACTTTGGATTTATACAACAATTTTTCACGCAGACTTTTCCATTCTTTCCTGAAGATAATTCATCGCACATCTCTCCGCGTCAAGACATACTTACTACATATTATATTATATCTACCAACAGAGGGTGTATTGTGGCACAAAGGGTGGAATTTCTTACGTGTGAGAGCTGTTATTATCAAAGGGAGAAAACCACCCCCATAGACATTCTTTGAATCACCTGCTTTGACACTCTTAAAGACGCCTCATTAATTCTGCTTTTAGAATAATTATCAAAATACATTTTTTTCCTTCAATGGTGAAGATTTCATATTTTTGTTATTAAAGGATATAGATATTATGGTCCTACATGCTGTAATTTGGCTTCGGCGCCCTGAATTGTTCTCAGCCAATACTGAACGAATCGTCTTGAAACTGAAGACAGTAATAGATGAAAGTATGGACTACATATTGGCTGTTTTAGAATTACAATATTTGGGAATTCCTTGAATAAAAAAATATTCCGAATGTACCCCTGAAATCTACGGGATCTGAGAATTTCCCTCTCAGTTTTTCAGATAATTAAGCCAAAATACTGGTAATTATATTCTTTACAAATCGGCTGTTTTAGAATGTTTAATTTGTCCTCAGGTTCTTCTTAAAAAGGTAAAATTCACATTGTCGCTTACGTTATTCTTATTTCGGGCTAATATTCACGTACAAAATTAGAAAAGGGTGAGGCGAAAAAAGAACGACTTTTGCTCAGTGCATATAAGCCCTTAAAGGATAAATTCTGCACCTATATAGCGTATTCAGTACTCGTATTTTGTGCGCTCATTTTGCACATCGCAGCTTTATTGAAGAAAACGTGTTTTTTGTGGATTTTAATCAGATGATTTTAATTAAGTAGAATAAGGTATGTTCCTTAGTCTACGAAGTTTTTACTTGGGAAAACTTTGAGATCAAAAAGATACGAGTACTTTTTAAGGTTACAATTTATTTGTGAACCATTGAATTTTCCATACATCATCCGCATCATCTGAGAATGGCAACGTAAAAAAAATAAGTGGATGGGAGGAGGGAAATAAGGGATTGTTAGTTAGATAGATTATTTAAGGAAATATAATAATACTTCAATTTACTCTTTAAAGAGAGAACAGTTGGAGCTAGTCTGATATGAATTGGAAGTTTATTCCATAGTCTAGCCGCGTGTGTAGTGGAAGAAGAGGTGAAGTAAAATGAACTAAAAGTTTATGCAATCATATTTCATTTTAGTATCATAATATGTACCAAACAAATTCCAGTTCATCTCTATCTACCATGGCTGGGATTCGAACCTATGTAGCCTGAAGCTGCTGCATCCATAATAATACGTTGTACCAAGAATTTCTGACACTATCTGCAGATGAAATGCAAATTTCGTTGTACATTATAAACATTACACAATTGTGCAAAATGTTTCTGACTTGTTGCAATAAACTAACTCTAGAACTTTCTCTTTGTTTCAGGTAATGGATTTTACAACTCTCTACTTATTCATATTAATAATAATAGTTCATGAAACTAAATTCAGCAACACAGCGTTGATGTAATGAGGTAAGCGTTTACTTAATATTTGCTGAACAAAAATAGTTATGAATGTTTTAATTGCTTTCTGCATAGCTTTTCCATTCTAGGTGTTATTCTTGGCACACTTTCTCACCCAAATAAGTGTGGAAATCAGAATAAATTTGTTCTAATTATTCGTTCAACGAATACTATCCTGGGTGTATGAAAGCTGCGATAGGAATGGTATGAAAATGAATGTTAAAAAAAACGAAAGTATTAGTGTTTGAAAGAGAGGAAGTAAGGACAAATTGTATGATAAAAGTTGGTAATGACTGTCTGGAGCAAGTGAATGAGTACTTATATTTGGGAAGTTTGTTTACTAGAGATGGACGCTGTGATGGAGACATTGAAAAAAGGAAGCAGGCCGGCACTAGGACGAATTGTCCGCTCCGTCCAATTGTTAGTAGTACAAATGTGTCTGTGAGAGCAAAAGTGCTAGTGCACAATGTTGTCTTGGTGCCGACCCTGATGTATGCTAGTGAGACGTGGACGTGGATGAAGAAGGACGAATCAGGGTTGAATGAAATGCAGTGGAAACGAGGTCGTTAAGAAGAATGTGTGGGAAAACGCTGAGAGATTTTCAACATTTAAAAGCGCGGAAAATGACAGTGACGTCATAGCTGGTGGGGTGTTTATTAACAATATTTATACCTATTTTTAGTTAGCCATTTCTGTTCTTTAATTACTTGTATATTTTCGCAATTTCTTCTCAGAAAACAGAGATAAGAATATACTGTGATTATTACGATTATACCTACGCAGCGAAATTAAATTAAAATTAATTAGCAAGCTACTAATTGGTATAATCAAGATTGTAAGACTCTGCGAGGCGAGAAACTTTCTCTAACGATGTGAATTTAAGGAGAACTGCTATTTTTACATCTGATAAAACATCCTCTTGAGAAATAAGTTTATATTAAAATGACAGTAGGTTTATAATACTAGAAAATGATTCACAGATGGTATGAATTTCCTAGGATAGTAAATACCTACATTTACTATTGGCACTATCTAGGTACATAAATCTATCTGGGAACGTATCCCCTCAAGCCATATTCCTTTCGTGGTAGACAAAAGGCCCAATTCTTACATACCCAGTGGCGAAGAGTGAATTTCTGTAGGAAGGAAGCCGGGACCAACATTTTTGATTGAATTATGTTGGACTAAATAGTCCAACATAATTCAAATAAATATTTAAAATATGTTTCCATCCTTGGACAAGGAAACTAAAGGAATGTAACTTAGGGGTGGAGTTTGTCGGAGACCTCCCTTCTGGCTAACCATGAGCCCACCTCTTAAAAATATTTTGCCAAGAAGTGCGGGTAAAGAGGACGCTATATGCGCCTGTGCTGCCTGGGGATGCGGAGGGCCTTAAGCCCGTGGGAGTCCTTCAATGTTTAGACTTATGATTTTTTCATCCGTAACAGAAAAGGTAACTCGTATTGCATAATGTAACTATTACCTGAACTTATTGCTTCCGTCTCATTCATGCATGTCATCATACACGCTCTCCGATTTATTTCACTCAAAACGTGTCTGTCCTTGAGGACTTGTTCGACACGATTTGTTCAAGTCAGTCTCGGAAGACCGCGCTTCATACAAACGTCTTGTCTTTCTATAATATCTCTTTGCTTATCTTGTTATCACCTAGAGAAGCCCATATTAATATTACGAATGAGGTATATTTTTACAATTGATAGAACCCGAAGAAAAAACACTCGAAACTTAAGAAAATCCAGACGCCTTCATTTAAGTAAGTATTAGACATTGAAAATTCTATAATCTGATATTGGTTTTTAACTTTGTGGAATTACCTATGTGTTCTACTTGAGTCGATGATATCAGATCATTACTGTAATGAGCCTATTGGAGTATTATAATTATATCTTTTGCGGTAGATATTCCCGTATCAGGATGGCATCAATTACTTAAGACTAAATCACACAAATACGAAATCACATAAATCACACTAATTCAATCTCTGCGGTTATTCTTCCTTTTGAAGCTCCTGCACTCGTCTAGGAAATTTTGGATGTGAACGAATTTGTTTCATTTTTGCAATTTTAAAAGTGCCAACATCACTTCGAGAATACCTACCATAGAATCTATTATCTGATACAAGACGCTTGAGCCACGAGACCTGCAGATTCCATTTCTGGATATAGGCCTCCCTTATTCGACTCCATCTCTCTCTGAGTTTTGCCTCGGATGTCCATATAAATTATAATATACGTAGGTACCTACTACATTGTAATATCACCATACAGGTTCGGGCGAGTCAGAAAAAAGAAAAACCAAACTCCCGCTAAAAAAATCTCCGTGATCTCTGGAGGCGTCAGTAGCGATAGTCAGTATTTTTTTATGAGAGATTATATACATCTGTGAGTAGAGTCCTGTGTGCTCGATGTATTTTATCCCTAAGTGATTTTGACTCTATGTAATTTCGTCTGTGATTTCATGCGATTTCGTCATCCAACCGTGTAGCATCACAACCTCTTCTAGTGAAAATAATACATAAGGACGAGTAGAATATTATATCTACCTACGAGTATACGAGTAATAACGATGTTCTTATACTCACTTTGCCTCATTATACTCGTTACTCGTACCAGTCGATGAGAATAAATTGATCTCTTGTGGGAAAATTTCCTATGAATTCCTACATTAGATCTAGGTACCAATGTAGTATGTATTTATGGGAATATAAGTAAGAAAATATTTTATAGAAATTCTGTTTCTACTTTGGCCAAACCACCCCTGTTTTTCAACCTATAGTATGATAAAGAAAATAGGTGTCTGCATAATACTGCCTAGATTCTAAGTAACTAGAATTACCTACGTATTACCAGTCCTTGATTGTACTCGCAATGTACCCAACGTACCGCCCGAAGTTCCTATAAAATTATTTTTTACATTATTAAATGACATTTAAAAAACCTTTCTTGAAGCTCATTTTCATCTCCATTAATAAAAAATTGGAAAAACGGCCAAACACCTTGTTACAAATTTTGATTTGAGAATCTATATGCCAAATATCAAGTTTTTTCCTTTCTTTCAAACATATTTTTTTCATCTCCTTTAGGGGCGGAGTTTTCAAAAATACTTTCTTAGTGGAAGGTTTTGAATTAAAATCTATCTTTCTTCAAAATTTCTCTTCCCTGGGATTAATCGTTTGGGCCCTGCGTTGATGAGTATGTCAGGCAGTCATTCATTCGCTGTCGTTTTTAAGTAGAGATTTAGTTAGTACCCAAGAGCGTTGAGATTTTAATAAATATATCAGAGACGTTTCTTTGGGAAAGGCATACTTTTTTATTGATCCCATATTCCGTTAAGGGAAATAGATTTAGATAATCCTAATCTCCGCTTGAGATAATCCACCAAGAGTTACTACACAAATGTGTGGGAAGGCAATATTGTAGGCGGAGACTTAATTCTAGTACATTTTTTTTTAAACTGGGGACTCAACTATGACGTCACGGTTATGTCTCGCGGCAATGTTCAAAATCGCATCATAAAATGTTATAAATAGCGTTTATTCAATTTTTGGGGTTAATTTCGTTTCAATCAATTTACGGTCATTCCCTAGATTTTTAGGCGTAATATTATCAATACGAAAAAAAAAAATCCGCAACTTTCGGGAAACTGTTTTTCGGAAAAAAAGATAAGGAGTGTTTTCCTCGTTTTTTTAGAAATCTATATAAGATATAAAAAAAAATGGTCGCACTTACTAAATAAAAGTTCAATGTGTCTATCTTATTTTTTCCAAATCATATTTAGTAAGGTTGCCGAGATCTAAGGACTCACGTTTTTAGATTTTTTTGAAATGTCAATATGCCTTCACTTAAGGAACATTTTTTATGATATCATTCCTATATCAAATCTGACATTTTGTCCCCCTTTTTCACCCAAAATAATATTTCGTGGGCTTTGAGACTTCTGGTTTTTATGGTTTAATTCTTAAAATACCCATGTCACAAAACATTAATTAGATTTTTTCGAGAGCAAGATATAAATCAGCAATGGGTGAACTTTCCATCAGGCTTATATGATTGATCTCCTCCTGTAGTCTCTTCCTTAACAAATCCTCCCCATATTTCAGAGTGTGTAATTTTTTTTCAATATAATTTTCTTAATAAGCGTACGAATGTTGAACTTACTTACGCGTCGTCCACAGATCAAAGATGAAACTTGAAATGGCTATAGAATGTTGAACTGTGACACAATATTAATACAGAAATACGAACAAAGAGCCGCAGTCGCACGTACTAAAAAGTTGGTCATGCAAAAATAATCGTTGTATTCAATTGCCTCGCCAGTGTTTCCGCCATTTCCGGAAGCTTCCAGTGTTCTACACGTCCGCTATACATACTCCATTGTTCAAAGCGTCACAATGTAGTTTTTCGACATTGTCATGTTGTACAATGAGTCAAAAAGTATTATTTTTCTTACCCCAGTGAGTATTATCACCATAGTCAGTTCCCTTCGTTTAGTATCAATCCACCAAAGTCGTTTCATTAAATCTATCCTCTAATAACTAAGGACAGAATTCGTCAGCTGCGAATATTTTCTTTTTTGTGTACCTAGTTATAAGTAATCCTGACACGATGCTGGGTTTTTCAATATACGTAACAATAGTAAAAGTAACCGTTAGGTACAATGTTGACGTTCTAAAATTATTTTGACTTGGCCTAATAAAAATATATGACGATAACTTGAAATTTACTATAGGAAACCTAGGGACGATTTTTAATATTTATTATTTACTCTCCGAGTGTAAAATTAGATTATAAAAAAAGTAATTAATATTCATTGGGGCGAATTTATCAAGAAATTGCCTTTACAAAAAAATAATGAAAAAAAGGTAGGTACTTAATTAGAACAAAATATTGAAAAGGCTAAATTACTTTCTGATTGCCATACAACTATAACAGATTTTTTTTTTCTATCGGCAGTTTTCCAATCACACCAAAATCTCCGGTTGTCCATCAGTCTCTGCCTTAGTCTACGCATTGATTATATGCCTACAAAATTATTATGAACTATCTAACTAATTTACAAACTATTCTTTCATAAACATATTATTAAACTGTCACATCGTTTAGTTCTTCAATAGGTACTACAAGTATTTACTATTGTAGTCTCTTTTACAGTTGAGTTACTTTTCACTCAAATCAACACATTTTGTAATCTCGGCGCTGCTAAATTTCAGCTGGAAAATTTGTGAAGCTTAAGTCTACATTAAGCCTACATTTTTTGCTACAATATTTTGAATGTGACAAATTTTACCGCGTCATTATAACATATTATTATTATATGGGACCCGCTTAATGTATTGCCACTAATAAAAAATATTGTGCATCATCTGTTACACACTCTGGCAACTCTTTACGGTTTCATTTATTTTTTATCACTTCCACTCTGACATTACGTAAGTGGTAACTTTTATCCACATCCCTTCCCTGAATACCTTAGAGCGAATGCTATTTATTTAAAGAGATATATTAATGAGCGACAGTTATAAATAAGCGGATGTGACATTTGAAAGCATTACGATGAAGACGGCAAAGTATTTGAAGCGCTACTGTTTTACATACTTGCGTGGTTGGGCTAATTTTTGATATTGGGCTGAATTGATGAGAACTAGGAAGAACACATATTGATATGAATAATAGAGGTTTATAGTATTCTTATCTCTTTCTCTCTTTCCTATCCTCAATAATTCCTCCCGTTTTTTAAATTTTGAGTGTTTTGTTCATTGTACCCATTTTTTTCGTTAGGTAAGATCAAGGTCAGGGGTTGAAGGGTCCAACTGAAGGGAGGCATTAAGAGAGTCAGTAACGACTTGATATTCTCAGAATGGAGACGTCATACTTTTTTCTAAGTAAATGAATGCAAAGTGCAAGTGTATGAAGACTCGTGTTTCCGTGAAGCTATGTGCACAGTGCACACGTCCTTCTGAGCCGGCTCTTCGGGGCCTTCTGATATAAAATGTTCGTTTTCGTAATGCGCAAATTTGTAGGTTGTTTATTAATTTGCACGCATAAAATCAAAAAATATATTTTTAGAACCTCATTATTCTCAGATAACGTTATGTTTATCTATGGAACCATAGAAAAGAAGCAATTGGATTATTATATTTGACTCGTAATAAATAAATCTGTTAATCCTAGATAAAAGCTTTTCAAAGTAAGCTTTTGATTAGCAGTCATCAAGTAGATCTTGAACCGGATATGAAATAAACCCGCTTCCTACGAATTTAATTTCCGGTTATCAATCTTTATTAACTTTCAAACAAAATTAATAATTAATTGTTTTCCTGGCAGATAAGTCTTCACCGAGATGAAAGACTAAATTATTTTTTTTAGTCAGAAAACTTATGACAACGGTTTGTCGAATGTCATTTTAGATGTCAAACCTTAGCAATAGAATATTAGTTTAAAAAACATGAAACGATTGTAATGTTCAAAAGCCATTATGCTGGCGCCACATTTTCGACGAGTCTCAGCGTCTGTTCACGAGCACCAATCATTCACGGATGCTCGGTAAATTTGGAAAACCATCCACACGCTCCCGACCGCGCTTGTATATTATGGATAAGCGAGCATGACGGACGACTGGATTGTGTCGGCTATAACTTTCAGCATAGCGTATCTTTATTGTAAAAATAAAAATAAAATACGGCGAAAGAGATGGTGGATGTTAAAAATTCATAGAAACCGTACCAGTTTAATATTTAATTGTTATATTATTATAACTTCATTCATGTAATATGACTTTTATGTAGTTTCATGTGTGTATTTAATATTTTTATTATTTTTTCGTTTTATAATTAAAATTCGATAATAATCATACAATACCTTCTTACCTTTATATACCTATATATTTTTACTTTTGTTCTGTTATTTTCTCTCTGCGTGTGTGATATGCATTGTGAAAATGCATTATTTGGATACTTATACTTACATATATACTTCTTTTAGTTTCCTTGTTCTTTTACTATGAGGCTAATTGTATACTTTTAATCCAGTCAAATTATACTCAATGCAGTTTCTCGATGGAGAGTTGTGGGGTAGTCTGGATTTCTTTCATGCTATACGTTTTTTGGGGTGCTGAATGCCAACAAAATTTCTTGACGGAACGTGGCATTAATAATGGGAAAAATGGCGAAAATTTCCATATTCTGGCGAATTCTGCATATGAACTTGACAACTTTCAACTTTTTGTAGGTTATCTTTTTAGCAGAATGAAAGTACATAAAATTTCCTACAAAGGCATATTAAATTTTTCTCTAAAATAAATGGGAACGGAGCTGTCAAAGTCCAAAAAACATATTTTTGTGTTATTTTACTCGTACATTACGAGAATCGAAAATGCATTGAGAAAGTTCACCTTGTTTCATTCACAACCAAATTTAAACAATTATTCTTTAAATTTATGAGTCACACTCTACCTTGCTGGAATCAGTAAACATAACGAATGTTTTCAACAAAAAAAAAACATTTAAAAACACCGTGAAGTATTTAAGCTAGAAATGTTTAAATAACTTTATTTAAAATGTAGTGAATTGTTTAGGCTGAAAATGGTTACACCTTTTTTGTTTAAACATTTCACTACCTATATTTTTAAATAAAATTTACCCTGAAAACTCTCTTCATATTTACTGATAACAGCGAGGTAAAATGCAGCTATTTCTATTACAACAATAATACGAGACGTCCGTCTTTCCCCTGCTAATGCACAAACGCTACTAAGTTCGCACGAACGTGTGGACGCTTCGCAAGTTTTTTGCCGCAAGCTTCCTTTGATCTTTGAAGTACCGTGAACACTCAGTCGAAGTGTTCACGTTCCTTCACGAGACAAGGCAAACGCCCATCCACACGCTCGGAGGTTGTGAACAGTCGTGGAAACTTGGCAAGCATGTAGCGCCAGTATTACAATAGACTAATAAAAAGATCATTTCCCGGCAACCCGCACATCTCATTTTTATTTAAATTCTATATTATTTTTATATCATACATATATCTTAATAACACCCGAATGTTGATGACGGATGTTAATCCTGATCTGAAACATTTAATGTGAGACATTCACAACTTGTCTCCTGAGGTACTTCAATACCAGAGCTCGCACGATCCTACTCTCTGACTCTGGTCTCTCCAATGGCATATGATATACATATTTACCCAGATACGTTCTCGATTTTATTTAACCAGATTTGAAAATGACCAATATTGGAGGCATTCTCTATGAACCAATTGACTCGACTATATCGACAAGAAGGATGGATGTGTTTTGAGTAAAATTAATCGTAGAGTGTGTATGACGAATCTTATGAATGTGATGGGAAAATCTGGTATTTTGTTATCCCTGCCTTACCCACGATTCATGCGGCTTGAGGGGGTAGAATATCATATAATAAATATACTGAGATGACAGAATTGCATCTACTCATCACAGGGGTCCATCTATATGGCCTTTTGGCACACTGCATTATCTTGTTTTTGTTGTTATTTATATTTACTGGCCAATAAAGATTTATTTATTTATGCCATCTCGCCTGAAGATTCTGTTGTAGTGACACAAATAGGGTTATTGTTACCTCGTGAAGAGTAAGCATTTTTAGTGACCTAATTAAAAGATAGTAACCTTAGAGTATGCATTTCATCCACAGTTGAATTTTCACGGCAACAATTATTGTAAGGGTTCAGTAGGAGAGACGACTTCAATAATACTGTTTGTAGACTTTAGTCAATTACTCGTATATTGTGTAATGTGTATATCGTCCTTAGACCCTATGTCGGGCACTTGAACTCGTTGAGGCACTAAATAACTAATTAATAAATATAAAAATGGGATAATAATATAAAAATAACCATTCGGAAAAAACAACTTCATAAATATTTTGCCCAAAGCAATTTCATCATATTTAACAAATGCTTATATCTTAAGGACAAAATAAAGATAAATATTATTAATACAATCATGTATGATAAAATATAACGAAATCATCTTCATAATATTATTAATATTTATCTAAATAATATGAGTACTTATCATAATAAACGGAGCCCAGAGGGACAGATCAGTGTTGCCACAGGGAGGAAAATAGTCTCATAGCGATGTCTTATAGTTAAGATAATTGATACCCAAATATAATATCTAGACTATACGAGTATAATAGGATAAATCTTTTTGTGTATCTTTGTTTTATAAGTAGAAAATATGGGTATGAGATGATACAGGATATTAATAATGTCCTGATATCTATCTCTAGTGGCATGTTATAAGAGTTCGGTGACAATTCGTCCCCCGACAGTTCGTTCCCCAACAGTTCGTACCTAACTATGAAAATATGATCTGAGGGGACGAACTGTCGGAGGGACGAACTGTCGGGGGACGAACTATCGGTGCACAGTTATCAGGTAGGTGTGGCGTTATTTATTGATTTAGTTTGTTTTATTGGAATACAATTTAACACCCTTCAGCTCGACAGCTTTTCTCCTTTACACCGGCCAGGTGGGTTCATACAGCTATAAACAAACAACATGAATCGAAATGTCCTGTTATCAAGGCTCTTAGTAATAAATTTTGAGATATTAACTTTTTGCGTGAATTCCGGCATAATTTATCATAAGAACTTAAAGTCTGACAATATAACGAGAAAAATAAGGTTTTATCTGTGTGTAAACAAAAATATATGGGTTTTAAATTTTGATTTTATTTTCCCAACATTTTGTTCTGAACAGTTAGAACCTCATTTTTCTCAGGCGACGGTATTACATAGGTATGTACAATGTACATGGTTTAATGATAAACATGCTAATGTCGTTCATTACATACCTAGGTTATTTAGTTCACGTTTTCAGTAATGTCTTACGTCTTGAACTAAATCTTGTTCTACTTTGAACACTGAATAGGTATTATGTATGTCACTATTGAAATATAATCTACCCAGGTATAGCATAAAGGTTCTCAACATCATCTTCACTTTATGTTCTATCTCTTTGGTTCATCTAGGATTTCATCGGTAAGTTTACCGAATATAAATTCATCGCCGATAACATTATTTGTCCAATAATGTTGTTTATTAGGGTATCACTAATTGTATAATTAACGACATGACTCAATTTGTTGAATCATCACGTCCACTTGAACCAGTGGCGTACATAGGGGGCAAGTCCCCCCCCCCCGGAAATGTCAAACAATGGTGTGCTATCTGCTATAGATAGATCCCAGATTCGTCACTTCACCCATTTTTCTATGTTAAAATTTTAATTGCCATCCCCAGGAGTTTTTTTCGCCCCCCCCCCCGAAATGGAAACCTATATACGCCACTGACTTGAACCATGATAATGGTTTCAAATCAAAAAATAAAGATGACGTACATATACCGTCGATGAAAAAATTACTTATTTTAAAAATTACTCACAAAAATACTTGGCTAACTGAGAATCTTCTTCTTCCTATTCTTGTCAGCCTGTTTCTCCCAACTACTAAATATATTAGGCTTCATGTTCTTCCGAATTTCTTTTTGGCCTCACCGCCTTCCTGTTTAGAATTTGTAGGTTTTGCTATTTAGAACTTTGGAGAACCACCTACCACTTTCTTTTCTCTCGACATTACCTGCCCGCACATTTTCGTCTCTTCACTCTATCCGTAGTCTCAGGAACTGGGAACCTGTAGATTAAAAAAATATTTATATATCTAGATCATTGTTATTTTATAAAGGACAATGAGAGGAATTGAACCAAGAGCTTCTACCGACGAGACTAGGGGGAATGAATGTGCATACTTTTCGTATCATATTATTTGTTCCTGGAACCTGGGAAGCGAAACTCTCCCAGGACCAGTGTTGCCACACTTTTAAAATACAAATCTGTATTTCAAAGTCTAGAAATCTGTATAAATCTGTATGAGATTATAATAAGCCAAAATCTGTATAAAGAGGCATAAAAAGGCAAAAAATCTGTATAAATGAAATTTATAAATGAACAAAATATGGCAGTTTATTGAAAAACTAACCTTTTTGAGAAAATAGCAGTACTCGTGCAGACTCGTGCTTACATAAAATATACTAATTTCTTTTTGTACATATTTTTACTCATTCTACAAATGAGATTTTCATCTATTTACATATTATCAAATGACAATTGTGATCGAATCTGTTTCTTTTTTACTTTATTCTTCTAATTTATCATAGAAAATTTCTAAAATCCCAAAAATCTGTATAAAACGGAGTAAAATTTGTTATCTGTATTTCTCTGTTTCCGTTGCCTAAAATCTGTATAAATACAGATAAATCTGTATATATGGCAACACTGCCCAGGACAGAATTTGACAATATTTTGTCAAAATGATGTACTTTTAAGAAGAAATGTACTTTCATTTTCCCCTAGTCTCTCTCAATGAAGGCTTTTGGTCTAAGCTCCATATAATTTTGCCAATTATCATTTTTTTTATCGGTAAATTTGCTGTAGATTATGTTTCAAATCTCGTGTTACACAAGTGTCTCTCTACCTTTACTTGACGATGCATGCAAAGATAAAAGACAAAAAGAATTATACTCTATCGAAGAGAATCTTAAGAGATTTCCTCGAAAGGTTTTGTTCGGTTCAACGCTATTCATAAATCTCTGCATAGTGACATATAGAATAATAACAGGTATACCAACTTTGCAACGTGAAACCTCATGTTTTAAAACGAAATCTTAAACGAGATTCAATGTACGACCTATCTATTTTATAGATGCATACCAGCTTAATGTTTTTGAGTAGAATATTGCAGAGGTACGGAGACAAGAGATTACTCTTATATCCTAGCATTATAGCTAAGGTATTGTACCTTTTTTCGCTTTAGGTCACCAGTAGTTTAGTCGAGTATGTATTGAACTAGTAACCATACCTGACGTGGAATAATAAATCTAACATTTAGTCCACTAATATTGTGTTTTCGCGGAGAAAAAAATACAGTAGTATTTTTTCCCGTCATCCCGTATGCTTTTGGGGGCGCTTAATCGCAATAAAACTATAAACTAACAATAATAGACGTTATTTACGAAAGCTACCTTGAGGTGACTTTATCAGTTATCGAAATGACCCCAAAATAATTATAGTAGGTTTTCTAGAAAAGCTTGTGTCGAGAAATGTGATAATTAGAGATCGGGATTTGTCTACAAGGGTAAGGGTGATAAGGATGACGGACTAAAGCGAAACCAAATTATCTGCCACTATCTCCAGATTTTTTTTATCTGGTCAACGCCACACCTACGAGCTACTACACCTCTACGGGCTCTTATTCTGGTAGCTCTTCTCGAAATGAACGTGCCTATAATTTTGTATTATTTTTATCATCATTACGTGATCTGATTTCTGTGTTGCTAAAATTTATTCAGTGACTTTATAAATTCAACGATTCTCTGTAGACTCGATATCACAGTAGACAGTTATGAGTCCCTCGAGAAAAACTGGGGTATCTAAAGAGTCTCTGGAGAAGAACGAACAAAGTTTACTTTTATCAGTTATCGTACAGTGAAAAAATAATTTACTAACTTAGGTACTTATATCATCATCAGCCCTCTGTAGTTCAGTATTGGACGTAGGCCTCCCTTCCCGACTTCCAACGTTCCCTGTCAGCAGCTACCCTATGCCACTGGTGTCCGGCCACTTTCTTAATGTCATCGGACCATCTTGATTGTGGTCTCCCTGGGTTTCTGCTTCCGGTTCTCGGTGGCCTCTACAAGGTTTTCTTGGTCCACCGGTCATCAGTTGCTCTGACTGCATGTTCAGCCCAGTTTCATTTTAGTGGGGTTGTTTTTTGGGCCCAAAAAAACGCATATTCAAATTTCAAATTCAAATTAAAAAAATATATTAGTAACTAATATCTTACATTTAATACATACATATAAAACTAATTACAATATTTACAATTTTCCATACTACCCTCCAACGTGAGGAGACCTCGTGTATTGGAGGGGAGATGGTTCCTAAGTTATTTCACTTTAAAATGGGGGCATTCTTTTTCGATGACCCTGCATTATAAAAGTTCTAAAATAGCAGAGAATATCTATTATTGTGTCACGTTTCATATAGAAGCTTTATTTGTTGTTGGTTTTATACAATATACTATACTTATTCAAGATGCACTCCCATGAGCTTTTCTTTGTGCTTTATCCCCAATACTATACACACAATATAACGACAACGTAAACCAAAATGTTTCTACTATACAAATAAAGCTTTTACTCGTAGATTGTATTGGGTACTATCTAAAATGTATGTATAATTTTATACTTAAGGGCTTGGTACCAAGAATGACGTCACAATTATTTCCTACGGCATTAACATACTATTTTTTATTTTTTTTTTACCATTTACGCCCATGGAGAAACTAGAATATTTTTTTTCATTTTTTTCGTATAGTCCTGAGTAGTTTAAATAATAAATGGTTAAAAATCGGAATTTTTTTTGAAAACCAGTTTTTTACAGGGGTGTACTCAATCAGGTATAATGGGCACATGTGAATATTTTTTTCTAATAAGGGAATTTTTGAATTACACAACATCTTAATAGAATTAAAATGAAACTGTAAACACAAATAAACGTTTATTTTAACAGTTCAAAATCGCGTGAACAATCGCATGATAAAATGGTAAAAATATGGTTTTTCCATTTTTTGGGGTTAATTTTGCGTCCATCAAAAAACTTTTACGGTTATTCCCTAGATTTTAGTGCATGTTATCAGTAAAATAAAAAAAATACTCCGCGACTTTCGGGAAACGAGTTTTCGACTTTCGGAAAAAAAGATCAGAGGTGATTTTTCACATTTTTTTTGAGAAATCTATACAAGATGTAAAAAATCTTTTAACGTTATTAGATAAAGGTTCAATGCATCTACTCTATTTTGTTCCAAAGCATATTTATTAACGGTTGTCGAGATATAAGGTCTCCCGTTTTTTTAAATTTTTGGAATGTCGTTATGCATACTCTTAACCAAACTACATCTACAATCCTTTGTCACAGAATCGTAGTAGCTCCAAAGTATAGAGAACCCTCAAGGGACATCGTTACAAAAACAACATTATTTCCGTTAGGTTGGCAGTAGATAATTTTGAACTGTGCTAAAGTTGTGTGTAAATGGGGCACTAAATGGAACTTTTATTTAAATTTGAAATACGAATACATTACAATAGTTTTTAATGGCCCCTCTCTTAGCAAAAGTTTTTATTCTGGTATCAAAAGATAAACAAGCTTAATAATGCTTTAGTTTGAAATAACAGGTCCAATTCTTGAATTAATTAAATGCTGACTAAAAAAAGGCGTTGTTTTTTTACTATTTCATTGAAAAATAAATTTATAGTAGATAACCAAACAAAAGCTTAAAATGAGTTTATAAAAATGCCATTTCATTCTTTAAAAAAAAATCTAGGTTAAAATTAACCTAAAAAAGCTACATTACAATTTTTGAATAATCGTTTTCTTTATAGGTTCACAAAATCATAATAGAACATAGTATCCATACAGTATCAAACTTATTGGTCCAGGGAATACAGTAATACATATTATAGTATATTTTAATAAGGGCAAAAAAGGTTAAGAAGGATTATTATTGCTTATTGACTTCAAGAGTTATGTATGAAGATTACTAAGAAAATAATAAATATTTTATAGGATATTAATCTTCTTATATTGATTCATTCTTACATAACGAAATTCCTACGATTCTTACGCAAGTTATTTAATGATCCTCATAATTTCGTAAACTTATTGTAGTACAACTGGTATTGGAAGGTTTTATGCAGTGTGAATATCACTTCTTCTTCTTCTTCTTCCTTCAGCCATCTCTCCACTTCTGGATATAGGCCTCTTCCATTTTCCAATATCTTGAGCTTATATCGCAATCTATCAAAATCTCGGATTTTTACAAGATTTTATTTAACTTCACTCCGTAAATTTTTTTACTATGTTTTTTATCTGTGCGCAAATTTAGAAACCGGTTTTTCAACAACTTCTTGAATACTTAAAGAGCAAAAATTTTGAAAACATATGTAAACTCGATGACAATACAATTCTGTATCATTTTTGATCAGCCTACTTTAGAGACGAAAAATATGTAAGGGGTTTCAAAGGGATCTAAGGGTCATGTGGGGTCATGTTTAGTATCGCAAGAAAGGCGTTGGAAAATAAATCCAGATAGTAAGTCAGATTTTTTCCAGCTCAAGCCTCGGGAGACACCGAGCGATCGAAAGGATCCAGTCACCGCATGCCGTCGTGTTTGGTATCTCACGAAATTTGCTTCACGAGCTCTTAACAAACGAGTAGAAACTTTTAGAAAACGAGTAGATATTTTTTTACGAATTTTGATTATGTCAATTATTGGTGGTAGGCGTCATTGGAATGAAGGGTTCTAAGCGCCTCAGAAAGGCGTGTTTGGTATCGTCTAGGATGTTCAGTTCTAGGATACGAAGTCATAAAGCATTGGCATTGGAAAGTATTGGAAAGCTGTGTGGTGAAAAAGCTATCCGTGTTTTCGCAAACGCCCAATAGATGTTCATAATGGATTCTCCATGTCGCTAATATGTATGCATTATAATAATGTAATATGCAAATCAGCATTAAAACTATGACATCGCAAATGATACTCATTTAGTTTCAACATATCTACTTACAACTCATACATCAGTGAAGGGATTCTAAATCTGAGAAGCTGAATCAATTATTTTATTATTATATTATTTCTAATAGTTTATTCAGGCACAATGCTTGTTTTTATATAGAGCAGTAGGTAGGTATATCTGAGCCTAATCTTTTGATATCCGTGATATCCCATTTGGTGAACATATCCCAGTATTAGGCTGATGATCTTATATATCAATCATGAATGATCAAATGTAGATTCTTCTGGCTGATTATACTGAGAAGCGTGCTGGCAAGTCCTGCATCTTCACCATTTTTTGGTGAGGCACTTGGACTCCTCAGGTTTACAGTATTTTTATAAACAGATTTACACCGCGATTTTCTCTATCCTTTGAGCAACTAAAGTACGTACTTAATTAAAAAGTTTTGGGGATGCAAACTTTAACAACGTTTTTTTTTTAATTATGAACCTTCACCCTTACTTTTTAGGTACCAAACTCTTCAGCTTTTTCTGTGTTAAATTCGTGGGGTTATTAGGTATTGACTCAAAACTTACAAGATAAGGTAAGATTTTTATCCACCGTTTTAACAATTTTGATCAGAGGTTACAATACTGAAGAAATCCAGAAGCACTGAGTTTCGTGGAAGCGACATGTGATGTACCTTCCCATTTCCCATATTATTCCCATGGAAAACATGTTTTATTACTGTGTCATAAAGGCGAGTCGTACATTTTACGAGTTCGTTGCTTGGAGATACTGCTTTCAAAATAACAAGAAAAGATGGTACTATTCTTGTACAAAATATTACCTACTTCACCGTAAACTTATTTTCTTTAAAGTTTTCACTTTTCACTACTTAAATTCGTTTCTGAAGCCATGCATTTGTAGTATCTGTTTTCTGATTATTCTAGCACAATACTAAATACTACTAGCTTTTTATGCCTGGTGAGTTTTGCGCTAGGCTTGACGCAACCACTAATATTGCATACATGTTAATAATTTTGCAGTTCGAGTCATAGAAAACTGTTTTTTTTGTAATTTAATAGCATACATCCAGCCAGATTTTTACTCTAATCTTTCTGAGATTGTATTCTGAGAGTTTTGCCGTGAAACTCTGTCTATAAATAGATGATTTGGTACTTACTAAAATACTATAGTGATTCTCATTTGTATGATAAAATGTATTAATGTATACAAGGCTCATCCAATTAGTACCAAATTCAAGCTGCTACGAATCTACACATTTAAAATCTAATACCTAATACAACAAAGCTAATGAACACCATAAAGCTAAAAAAGCGCTAATTTTAACATTTTATCATGCGATTTTCCATCCGATTTTGAACCTTAACGCTGCGGAAAATGACGCGTGACGTGGGCTCCTAGGATTAAAACAGAAAGCAATAAATTTTAATAGAAAGTGATTAATAGCCGATTATTAATATACTTAATATAATATCCTAATAATACAGAAATATAGAACGTATGAGAAAATATCCCAGTGTTTAATCTATAATATGGGGTAAGTATTAAACCTTTCATAGGATAATCCTTTGTAAAAGTTTCGGCCTAATGCGGGAGATAGATTTATTGCTGTGAAAGTTTGGCTCGGAATACAAAGTTTTGTTCAAGTCACATTTGACCTAGAAATCATACTGAAATCCCTTTTTGCTATCTCTATGATAATAATAGTCACACATATTATGCCACTATTTTTCCACCAACATTATTCACATAAGAATAAAAATAGTATTAGGTATTTCTGAACTTGAGATTCGATACTTTGCTTTCCGTGTCGGATTACAACGAAATATGCAGCAGAACTTTGACTACTCGTTTATACGCAAGGACAAGTTTGTCGATGACTTATTTATATGTATATTGACTCAAGCACACACAGAGACATTGAATATATTATATAATAAAAACAGTTTGTGATTTGATCACAAGGATAATCCAAACAATGCCCTATTTAAGGTGTACCTATTTGGTCGTCTTCGTATAAAGACACACAACAATAAAAAACTAACCTAAAAATGATATGGTAAATTATTAAAAGCACACAGGAGCCTTTAGCACTACATGTAATTAGTGAATAAATTGTCGAATTGATTATTGCACCAAATCACTGGAACGAATGATAAGGATAGGATGTAATAGGGACAGGAAGTATAGGATAAAAGGAAATATTGTTTCATATTTACACATTGCTTTGAAGAATACTGAGTATGTTTTTTTTTTTTCATTTGGTGTCATGGTTCACTTGAAAAAAAGTATTTTTTGAAAACAATGAAATCTAAAGAGATAAAGTGAATAGGTATACTCAAAAGCTAGTAATATTTTACTCAAAGGGCACACATTACATAAACTTGGTATGTTGATACGAAATAATGATAGCCACGTCAGTATCTTTTTGGTTCATAAAATAAATAAATAAATAAATCTTTATTGACCAAAATGATTACAATGATTACAAAAAAATAAGACAATCTTGTGTTCATACTCGTACCGTAACTTTCAGAAAGCTAAACTGGCCTATTCCCATAACATGGGTTTGGCTTTCTGTCCTTTCTGCCTTGAAGGGATAGACAAATATAGACAGATAAAAAAAACTTCTCAGATCGCTACGCAGCAAACCACAAACGAAAAGAAAAATAAATTTTGTTCTCAAGTGTTCAGTTCAATATTTAGAAAATATTTTCTTTCATAATAAAATATCCTTTGTAAACATCCGTATGGAATCGTACCATACTACATGTGTTGAAACCGAAGCAAAACCGCGTACGTGTTCCAATAATATAGAAACTACTCAATATACGAGCACAACTTGCATATAGCACTATTATGTTAGAGGAGAAGTTCAATATTATATCTAATCTAACTCATTTCCCACGTAATAGCCGACAACCTGCCTGTGTTTATAGCTTAAGGGTTGCCTATACCACACAGACACACCCTCAGGGGATGGTTCTCAAGCAGCCAACAGCTGAAATGAGTTACGTCGAATAATGTATGATTTTCAGTTTGTTTCATAAAGTTGCTTTTCCGTGTTTTCATATTTATATAATACTTATTTCATTCGAGATAGCGACGATAAATTATCTAGAATATTCCGTGATAATATAGGTTTCATCATTATGTATTAAAATTATCAGGAAATATAAAAGCTATATAGAATGAATGAATGAATGAATGAATGAAGATTTATTTCCCATATATACACATACATATACACACTCATAATATATAAATACAAAAAAAAAATACAAAATAAACATACATAAGACATTATTAAGACATATAGGCTTATTTACTTGCTGCTAGCAACTTTCCATCCACCGCAGGACATAGACTTCTTCTTAACTTCTCCACTGTTTCCTGTCTCGGGCTCTGCCCACCTTTTTGTGGTCTTTGTTCACCAATTTTGTTGTCCCCAGGAGTCCAACTTTCTAACAAGAAAGGCGAAACTGTAGCACTGACTTCCATGGGGGTAACTTCAAGCTTTTTTAGCTAAGTTAGTCAACCCACAAAGAAATTTAGAAGCACTGATTCCAGCGATTCCTCCCCCGTCGTGTGAAGGGAGTGGAGAAACTTTTCACGATGACAAGGTGGTAGAAAGCTCGTTTAGTTCCACCACCACTCGGAACGTTAGTAGTTTTAGTCTTTTACCGATCAAATGTTTTGGCAAACTTTACCTGTGTTAAGATAAACATGAGAATTATTAAGCTCAAAGGTAAGTTATACACTCACTTTGAGAGCTACTTGAGCATTATCGACAACCGTAAAGTAGAATCTAATAATATGAACTCGAGTAGAAGGTTTTGTTATCATTTTCTTGGTACAATAACATTCAAAGGGATCATTAGGACTGAAAATTACCTTCATTGAATTTTCGTACGAAAATACATTGTGAAAGTTAGTAGATACTAGGTTTATTTTGTAGATAATTTGCTAATTACTTTCTGAGGAGTAATGTTCATGAGCAAGTATTTCTAAGGATTATTACCAACTTCTTTTTCTTCCTATTCTATTTTCATCCCTTTTTCATACAGCTTCCACCGTATCGTTGGACAATGTCGTCAGACCACCTTTAAGAAGCGGAAACTCTTGTTCTTCGTTCAGGGACCTCATTAGAGAATTATAGGTGCCCCTGCCCATAACATAGTATCACCTATAACATTCAGCTGAACATCACAGTAGGTATATCCTATTTAAGGGGTAACTAGTAAATTATGTGTGTATATGTGTAAAAACAAACGTATCCCCTCGCATTGATTAAGAATTTAAATAACATTCAAAAGGGAGTTGCCGGAGCCTATTTCTGAAAAAGTTATGAAATACCTTAAGAAAACTTTACTTACACCTACATTTTACAAGACACTCGAAAAATATAACAATAGAGTGAGAGGCCTATTCTACCAATCGGGGATCCCGCAGGGATCTTTCTTTCTCACATGAAAAAGTCTGATATTTCGTATTATTCTCTATTTAGTGAGAAAATGTTTTTCTACTATGTGTATACTCTTAAGTTCTTTTCAGTATAGATTCCACGTCTCTAGAGAAAATCCATATAAAAGATAGCAGTAATACCAGCGTCGAATTAAAAAATAATAAAATCCTTTTTTATGTTTTATATAAAAAAAATCTTCATGCTTTTTAATATTGAAAAGGAGTTTTTATCCAGACATCACGGATAATCGCTCTGACATTTTTATTCCTAGGATAAGGTTATTAGAGAGAAAGATATCCAATAATAATAATATCACTCCGATTCTTATCTCAGTCAATTCCAGAACTCATTCACTGGATTTGGATCAACTCAGAATACAGACGTTGCGTTGGGGGGATATCTTTATAATGATACGATGTTTTTATCCTAAGGGGCATTAACTTTTATTATAAATTACTCTTCACAAATTTCTCAGAAGATAATTGATTCTGGCTTATTATGCTGTATGTCCTATTTATAAATTTATTGGCTGTAGTAATAATAATACACCCTCGAAGAGATATTACTCTTGAGAAAAAATAGGGAAACCTCTACCATTTTTTCTCAAATGAATGTGTTTGATATTATTTTCATGTTCTATCCAAAAGTACTATTATTATTCAATCCCCTGCAGATATACGAGCTCAAGATCCTTGGAAAAAAATTGAAATGAAAACTCACATTTTTATGTAAAAGAAATATGGTTGAAAATGCTATATTGTGTGTCATTCCATGGATTTCTGTAATTATTTATCGCTGAAGGCTTATTACAAATGCCTTTATTCTTAGTATTTTAAAAGTTTTTAGTTATTTTCCAGGTATTTTAATAAGTCTCGAAGAATATCAAAAATTTGGAAAACTTATCACAGTGTCCTTAAATAAAAATGTGTATTTTTACAAAAAAGTATACAGATATTACGTTCAATTTGCAATTTCCCAGCAAACATAATTATTTAATTAAGTGTAATATTTTAGGTACAATACAATTACGTTGCCAAAAAATAATATTCAATTCGTCAAAAAAGACTCGATTGACATTCCTTTTATTTCATCTTTCCCAAAGAAATTTGCAGAGTAAAAATAATAAAATTGAAATTCATATTACGTATTTGTAATAGATCGCATCAGTCAAAATATGATATTTTAATTCACCGCATCCATCACTGTTGATTGTAGAAGTTACATTGTCCCATGACAAATCACGAATATAAAAGCTTCTAGCGGCGGTATGCATTACACGAATAATAACGTCATTACAGCATTCAAAAAGCTCTAGGTATTGTAATTCCATTAATCATAAAGAAAGGTACCAACGATTCTCTTCGTTAAAGCTCACGACCCAACTATGATGAAACGGTCATTTCTCACGGCATTATATAAAGTTCAAAATCGCGTGAACAATCGCATGATGAAATGGTAAAAATAAAGTTTAATCAATTTTTTTGGGGTTAATTTTGCTACAATCAAAAAACTTCTACGGTTTTTCCCTGGATTAATGCATATCATTAGTAGAAAAAATAATTCTCCGCGACTTTCGGGAAACGAGTTTCTGTCTTTCGGAAAAAAGGGTCAGAGATATTTTTAACATTTTTTTGAGAAATCTATACAAAATATAAAATTTATAATTAATTAATCGTATCTACCATATTTTTTTCCAAAGCATATTTAGTAACGGTTATCGAGATCTAAAAGGCCTCCCGTTTTTAGAAATTTTTGAAATGTCGGTATGCATACTCTTAAGTATTCAAAAAAAATGTCATCAAAAGCATGAATAATATTATTTTTCAGATTACGGCGACATGATTGATTCATTCAAGCGACGACGCCCGACGTCGAAATGTCGCAGCGTCGTTTTTAAATCATTTCATTTCCTCTTTTTTTGCGGCACGGGAAATAGGGAATCAAAACTGTTTGTAGGGAATAATTTTCCCCGTAGTTCAACATCTTGCTATGTTTTTCTTTCATTCTAAATCTTCTGAAATCGACTAATTTCAGAACGTTGCACTTTTACGTTCAGTTTTTTTTTTGCGATCCTCATTGCTGAAAAGTATATGAAATGTTTTAAATACGTTAGTTTTACAAGGGTCGAGCATTTGACATTTATATGAAAAGGATTCCTAGATTTCTGCAAAGTTGCCATCTTAGCAGGACTGACTCAAGATGCGAAAAGTTTCGTCTATTCACGATTATTTATTTATTAATTAATTCGTTAACGGCCGTATGGCCTTTAACATATTACAAACAATATAATTTTCACCATTAAGCAAAAAAAATTCTCAAAGCAAAAAAACATTATTTCGAACACCAAACGAATTATTAGTAGGTTTAAGGATTCATACGATCTTAATTATTATTTTTAATCTTATTAGATTTCTAACGTATGTAAAATGAAAAATTATATCTATTGTACCTTAAAATGTCTGTATCGATGAGTAAGAGTTTAGCCTCCTCCTTAGAACTTAATTATTTACGAGTAGGTGTGAAGAGAAAGCTTTTTATAATTACCTACTGAATGAGAGCGTATCAGAATAATTAGGTATTCGAGAAAAGCTGTTAATAGATATTATTACGTGATGATTAGCACTTAGCAAAGTATCGGCATTTATTATTAACGGTAATTAATTTATGTTATTATTAGACGAGAGAAGATTAGCTACTGAAGAAATTACCTTTGTTTCTAAAGCTTATATTTTATAGACGGATGAATTATTGAGATTATTTTGAAAGAGCTTTTGTTCTGAATTTTAACGAAAAACAACTTTTGTCTGTATTCCAATTTTAACAAATTCTCACTCGATTTGGAGCCTCTCCATAGGCTAAATAAAGGTGTCCTGTAGGGATCTTGTATGCTACCGTGTAAGAACTTCTGGAGTTACCCATTATTTTGACATGGTTTTTCCAGGATCGCACTTCCTGCTCTGCTCCATCATCGGGAACATTGATTTCTGACGCTGAGAGAGTCGTGTCGTACGTTTATAGTTACGAGTACCCACCTAAGTATAAATTTATGACGAATCGCCAAACATTATAGTTCTATTTTGAACCTCAACAAATTTATACATTTTTATGTCCAAAATCAACCATTTTTCTTCTTCTTCCTTCGTGTAGATCCGAGGCTCTGTTTATGCCGCTGTGTTGGCCTCCTGTGATATGGACTCCCAGCTGTCAAGCCGTCATTTCGAGGGTCTTCCCGGTGGTCTTCTTCCGTTTGGGTCACCATGAAGCACGATGCGTGGAAGTCTGTTATCTTGCATTTTATTTACATGACATTCTTCAATTGTCACAATCATCCACCAAATTCTAAAATGGGATCTTATAAACACAGTGTTGGCAGGCATCAAGCAAAGTAGTTAAAAGAGTTGCAGGAAGCGTCAAGTTAAGGAACTAAGGAGATGTCCCCTACATGTTGATCAATGGACACATAGGCTAAAGTTGATAAAAGGCATTCTTCAATCTTCACGAATCACCCACAAGGTAGAAAGTCTTGACTTTTGACTTACCTGTTCTCCCTTAAAAGATCAGTATCACTCTCCGTTTCAAGGAGGAACTATAGGGGTGAGAAATTGTGAGAAAAAATAGGTAATATGTAAATGAAGGTATTTTGTTCATAAATTTTGGATATCTGTTCATACATTAAGATAAAAATCAGCTTTTCATTGAAACTTTTATTATGTGCTGAAACGTCTGGTCTGTGTAAAAAAAGTTTTCCACAGAAATTTCATCATGAAATTTTTCCCCTTTTCTCTCATTCGTTCTCGAGAACGTCGTAGCATGTAACCAAAAGCTATCCACTGAATTTGAATCGCGAGGGTATTCGTTCGTGTTGTAAAATTCGCGTGGCTATAAAATAGTACTTACTAACTGTTGTCATACTTTTATAGATAGATAGAAGTAGGTATGTAATGTTTTTTTTTTTAATTTATTTCATTGACTTAACTGATGACAGAGTCGTATATGTAGACAAAAAATATGGAGACAAAAAACAAAAATTGTGATTTTCGTAAGGATTGTCATGTTCGGTTTCCTTTTTTTTTTGTGCAGGAGTAACATTTTTTTTTCTAGATGTTGTAAAAAAAGCCCAAAATAATTTTATTAGTATATAGGTTTATTCTAAATTTTTTTTTCATAGTTAAGGTAACTACACAAAAAAAAACATTTCTTCTTTCTATAATATTTCGCGATACCTCCCCAGTGTACATAAAATTAATGGATCACTTCCATTCATGAATTTGGAAATATTAAAAATGCACAGAAGAAATTATTACTTACTTTTATCGATTCGAAAAGACGCTATATATCTCCAGATATATTTTGTTTGCATGCATCGCCGCAATAAAAAATCACGTTCAAGTTGAATGTCATTTGTGAAATTTCATTTCGCATTGTACATAAAGTTAATCCTGAATAATAGTATAAGAAAGGAAAACTAATACAATAAGAAAAGATCTTAGTTTTCTCTTTATCCCATCTTTGTCATGAGAATGGCCCTACAATTTCACCACTTAGACAAGTCTGTTCTATTTTGCATATCATTCTCAAGAATCTTCTTACAGATTCATTGTTTTAGGCCATTCTATCGTTTGCTCGCATTTTTATGACGGTATTTGAAATATTTTTAGAAATGTCTACAAGAAATATGGATATTTAAGTACACAGTAATAATTTTGGTGCTGTCTTAAGTTCATATATTCTCTCCACGTGTCCAGGCCACCTCAGTCATCCTAATTTGATTCATTTTATAACGGACTCATTGTGCATATTATTGTAGATTAGGTACTTAATTGCATCGTGTTCCTTTACGGGTCGAATTTTTTCTTACAAATATCGTGTGAGTGTTTTATCCTTATTACTGAATCAACCATCATCATCAGTCTTCCCTCGTCCAGTGTTGAACATAGGCTTTCCTTTCCGACTTCAACACTTCCCTATCCATCGCCAGTCTATGCCACTGCTGTCCTGCCACCTTCTTGATGTCATCAAACCATCTCGCCTGTGGTCTGCCTGGATTTCTGTAGCCAGTTCTCGGTTGCCATTCTAGGGTTCGCTTAGTTCACACCATCCGTAGTTCTTATGATGTGACCAGCCCAATTTCACTCCAATAATCCCATTCTATGTGCTACGTCTGTCACCATTGTTTTGTCTCTAATCCACTCATTTCGTTTTCTGTCCCGCAGCTCCATCGCCCGTTGTGTTACGTGGAGCTTTTGCATCGTACGCGTTTTGTGAAGGTGGTAGTCTCAACAGTGTATAATACGTTTACACTGAAAGGATGCACAATGCACATGTCAAGGACTTTCTTCTTCAAGTAGTTTGCGAAACGTTTGGACTTGAGTCTCCCAGTCTCCCAAAGGTGGCCCATGCCAGACCTCTCCTGTGCTCGATCTTTGCTTCTTGTTTGTCTTTCCCAAGTTTTACCGTATGTCCCAATCAATGCGCTATTAAATTATAACCTGAAAGAAATCCAGTCAAATAGATGCAATAAAAAATGTAGTAAATCACACATAATTGCTTTGTTGAAAAGCACCCTTTTATTTCGCTAATAGCTGCTGTAAGCACCTGTATGTAGGTATTGTCGAGCTATCTACAAGGTGGCAGGCTTAAGGAAAAGGGTAACCATGTAATTTATAACGCTTAGAATGTTTTATGTGGGAGATTTATAGACAATAAATAAGAAAGTTGAATAAAGATTATCATTCTCACAGTGATAAAGTGTGTACATAAAATTAAATTTATATCCAGGTATTTCCTACGTTTTAATATAAATGACTAGCTGTATTGCCCGGCTTTTCTCGGGTAGCTACCAGCATTGGGACTCAAATCCACCTACTTGACAGGCTGACGTGTTTCTAATAACGACCACCATACTCCCTTACACGTTTCGTCATTCATATTTCCGTAAATATTCGGTCTATCTATCAAAGTACTCGTATAATCTGGCACTATTCATTTCATTTCATTGCATTTCGCGATCTAACCGAATTCTGTTTTAATTTCACATTTTTTTTGGAAATCCTATTAAAATAATTTTGAGCTTATTAAAAGACATTTAAAAATCATGCGTTTTTTAGGCCATTTTTTCCCTTTTTATCAAAATTTCGAAAAAAATGGGCAAACACCCTATTACTAATTTTAATAGGAGAATTTATATGCTAAATCTCAAGTACGTATCACGCCTGGTTTACGAGATATTCGTATACCTACTTGTTCACCCCTTTAAAGGCAAAATTTCTAAAAATCCCTCTTAATTGGAAGGTTTTTGTTTTAAAACCTATCAGTCTTCAATGTCTCAGTTCTCTAGGATTAGCTGTTTGGGCTCTGCGTTGATGAGTGAGTCAGTCAGACACTCTCGTATGAAGTTTATCTAAATTATAGGCCCAGCACAGAAAATTCTCGTCATTAATCTTTACATTTATTGTGAAATGCTTGACAGTCTAATATTCCACTTGATATAGTGCCTCCGTTTTATTTGATACTATTTTATTCACTCGATATAACCCAGACATACCTAGATGGATATACAATATACTAAAACCCATATGTCAGGAGATGTAAAAAACACGTAGGTTCTTTGTTTTGAAGAAAAATATCTTTCAATTTAACATACACATGATCATTTTGGATAAAAACGGTGTTTTATGGATAGGATCATACTCGTATATTTATTTTGTGCGTAGATAATTATAAATCGAAGTAGATCAATAATGAATTATTTTTAATATTACAGATTAGTCTCGAAAATGTCCAATTGACTATTATCTACCTACTGTCAATAACGTCATTGTCATTTTCCACGGGATTAAGTATTGAGTTTTTTAATTTTTTTGAGTTAATTTAGCTCCATTCAAAAGAAATATGGTTATTTTAATGCATACCTACCTATTATCAATACAAAAAAATAAAATTTCACTGCGACTAGAGTAAAAAGATCACAGAAGTGTTTATAAAGGATTAATGTATTTACCCTATTTTTTCCAAAGCATATTTAGTAAGGTTGACGAGATCTAATGTCTCCCGTTTTTCGAAATTTCTGAAATGTCAGTATTTCTAATATTTTCTTCTACACACTTAGGATAAGGCCCGCTGTGCTTTAACAAACTGCGCTTAAAACAAGATGTAGTGATTGCATGTAGTGGATTATTTTGGTTTTATGCCAACTTTAAGCCGTATGATGAGCTTCCATATGAAAGTTTAACTCTATAAATTATCAAGTTTGGAAGGTTATGAGGCGTAAAGGGTAAATAGATAAACTGGGATAATTTAACTCTGACTCGTTAATCATAAATGAAGTGGAAAATAAGGATATACGCATAAACTTATTTGCCACAATTAATGTCATGTTGTTCTTGCTGAGTGTATAAAATATATAGTTTATAATATCAAAATAATTGTGGTTTATACTACTGTGTCAAATAAGTACCGGGAAAAGGTCTCATACTCAAACAGTCACAATTTCCTTCACTTCAGCGATGTTAAATTTAGTTGACGGCAAACCAGAACGAGGCAAATCTTACACCACACCTTTACCGCTTTTGAATGCAGTGTACCACTCATATATGCACGTGTTTTTGATAAAGTCGTTTCACTGTAAGTTCTCTGCAACATATTCAGCAACTCGGAACACGAAATTCCATTTGTGATGCAAAATTTGAGACAAACTCTTTAATCAATGTTTTTACACATTCTGAAAATCGCAAAACACCCTTGACATGAACTAACAAAATCAAGTACTGTAAACAAACTAAATGACAGATGGTGCTCGAACCTCGCGCCAATAATATAGAAAGCAGTTGTGTCAAAATAGTCGTAAAAAGAATGTTTGAATTGAATTTAGAAATTAGAATTAAATGATCAATTCCCGGTACTTTTTTGACAGAATTTATATTACAATACTTATATAGTTAATTTTAATCCTCTGACTCAAAGAGTATTCCATTATTTTCTAGGCAGAGAAAATAGATCGCCAGACTTTCCTTTCCTTACATACCTACATTTCTTTCTTTGGTCACTTTCGTGCAGTTCGATACTCTACGATTCCTATTTTTACTCGAAACAGGTCCGTCCTTGATAATCTGGTCTAGTTACGTGGTTCTTGGACGGACGCATATCCTTATACCTCTTTTTTCTCCAAGAAACATTTGAAAACAGGCTTCCAACCGCCAACACTAGAGACTTTGCAAATCTTAGACGAAAGGATGTTGGCGAATAACATTTTTTAGGATGGAAGCGAATGGTGTATGTAAGCATAGAAAAGTATGGCATTCTGGCTTCTCTGTCTACACCCCAAGAGATAGGAGAGACAATATAGATTGACATAATACTGCTTCAACCACCTAACCCTAAAAAAATACTCTTAACAAAATTGGTTTCACTTGAAAACAAAAAATTGTAGGTAATATAAATATTTTTGAAGGAGATATGAAAGAAGTCGCTGAGGAGAAAATATTTAGTTATTCTGAATAAGTATTTTGTTTACTTTTTTCTCGTCGTCTTATGTTTTCTTGAGCCTTTCGCTTAATTTCGATACAGAAAGGAAATAATATAGTAAGCAGTTACTTATTTCCTTTACAAGTCAAAAAGAATCTTCTTACCTAAGTATACTTTTAATACATATTAAATGAAATATTTTAATCTCAAAAGTACTTTGAAGAAAATTTCAAGATATTTTTCTTATTATTTTATCTGCTCCGTTGAGGAGATACAATCTTATGAATTCTAAATTAGGTAGATGCTTGCTTCGCGAACATGCCCGTAATTTACTTAACATTTTATTACTAAGTACTGATAATTTAATTATTAATATAATTAAAGGAAAGTTAAAAGCTTTGTATGTATTTCGAGCTTGAAATTTTCTTCTTCATAATCTTGAATCAAATTTCGTTGGTTCTGGTGATATTTAATTCATCTATGCACACTTTTATAGTAATATTCTTTAATTTATTCTAGTTTAGAGTTCTTAGTTAAGGGCATGGCACCAGGAATGACGTCACAGTCTTTTCCCACGGCATTAAGGTTCAAAATTGCGTGACAATCGCATGATAAAATGGTAAAAATAGCGTTTTTTTCCATTTTTTGGGGTTAATTTTGCGTCTATCAAAAAACTTTTACGGTTATTGCCTAGATTTTAATGCATATTATCAGTACAATAATAAAATTTTACTCCGCGATTTCCGGAAACGAGTTTCCGTCTTTCGGAAAAAAGATCAGAGGTGTTTTATTTATTTTTTTTGAGAAATCTATACAAGATATAAAAAATCTATTACGGTTATTCCCTAGATAAAGGTTCAATGCAGCTACCCTATTTTGTTCCAAAGCATATGTAGTAACGGTTGTCGAGATATAAGGTCTCCCGGTTTTAGAAATTTTCGAAATGTCGGTATTCACACTCTTAAAGTACATTTAAACTATTAAATTGATTAACAACAATTGAGTTCATTAATTGTTTCTAAAAATTTGGTGAATCCTCCATCAAATTCAATTATTATTAATTAACATGAAACAATAATTTTCCATGCAAATTATTAGTTTATTTTGCCGATGTTTATTTATACTTGGAGCAGAGATACCTGAGAACATTCGAAACCATTGAACGATTCCCGTCCAGTTTCCTTTGCTAGTTGAAGTAATGTCAAATTTTTCATAATGCAATACAAAATGTTAGTCCTGACTTCCCTGCTAGTCAACTCTTTACTAGCAGGGAAGTTCTAAGTTCAATAACAATAATTCTACGTAGTCAACTACGTAGAATTATTGTTATTGTTAGAGAAAGTATGTAAAACTTGTATCTATTGTACACGTATAATGTACATAGATACGTGTACAATAAATATTCTCAAATGAAAATCTACGATAAGTTAGGTATATCGAATTATCCCCCAAGATCGAAGCACTGATAACGTCTGAAGAAGATAAAATTTGTAGATAATAATGTGGATCAAAAGTTGCAGACATCTTTTATCTGCACAAGTCCTTCAATCAGTTCGCCGGCAATGTCATATATTACCTACATACTTGAAGATTCGTAGGAAGAAGACCTATATAAAGTATGAAATCTACTCGTATCACTGAAGTTGATTGATCAATCTTGAGTTGAAGTGACACGGGACAAGTTACGATAGCGATCATCTGGTTTCAATTTATCTTGAATGACATAGAAATATCTTAACAATTTTATAAAGAAAGTAGGAGAGATTTCAAATTATGTTAGTCATTCACAAGATTATACAGTACTGGAAAAATTATTATGGATTTTTTAAAACAGTGGAATTTTTACGAGATTTTCAATATATTTAAGAATTTAACAAGAATATACATTTATTGTTATTATTTTTATTGGAGATTCATTGGGTATCACATTTTTCACAAATGAAAAAACAAAATCGAAATTAAAAAAAAAAAAAACGAAATTAACAAAATTGAAAAATGAAATTCATGAATTCAATCACAACAAAGATACAGCTGATCGAGAGACTAATACACGTGTGGTTTCACTCTGAAAAAATTAAAACTCTATGCCAAATTTTGATGGAGAGTATGCCACACATTTTGATAGAAAATATGAAAAATCCATAATAATTTTTCCAGTACTGTAGATAGAATAATTAAATAAATAAAATTGAAAAAAATATATTGGATAATATGCCAAATGGCGGGTTTTCTGCCGTAGGCAATGTCTGCCAACCAACCACTTGCTACAATAAAATTCGATAAATTATACAGATACTTACTGATGGAAACCAAAAACAAGACTCAGAAAAATAATATACGTACTTTGAGAATAGGTATGTACTTTATGAAGTGTGTGAGCTTTCGATGATAAATTAATATGTTATTGCACAGAAAAATCTACAATTTCCCATTTTAGACTTATTAACTATTTGTAATATGAATTAGATAAATCTATACCGTCTCACATCATTTTATGTACAGTGGACACCAAATCAATATCCCCCCGGAAGGGATAGAACAGGAAATAATTATTCAAGAATCTCACAAAGAAACTCACAAAAACGAAAACCTCTTATGTTTTCAGCAAAATTTATACTACTGAAAAGATTTTGTTACAAATTAAAAGCTATATTGATGTTAAATTATATTAATTTTATTCTATTATATTACGATAAGGCCTTCGAAATGCTTTACATTGATTTGAAATATTAGAATGAAACCGTATTGTTTTCAGTCTTTCATACGTGAAATATTCAACGCCTGAATTTACGTATACAATACGAATCAAACTTTGTCTACATTGTAAAGTACCACCCTTCAGTTTCCTGCATGAATATTAAAGTCATTACCTTTTAATATTATTATGTATTCAACACCTCGGAATGATAATATATTATAATTCTGAATGCGTATACTTCCCTCACGGGAAAGAGGAAGTGTTTCGAAATAATTTTGGATTATTACGTTATGCAAATGGTTACATTCTCCATTGTGTAACGGGAATATTGTAGACACCTACCAACATCGCTACGCATAAATTTAAACTAGGTGATTTGATATGATGCTTTGGTTGAAAGAAAACGGTGAGCCTAATGGTGAAATAGTAAAAATTCTTCATTCAAGAATTGCAGGGTTTTAAATAACATGACCATCTGTGGAGAAAAATGAGCTCAAATTCTCAAATCTTTTCCACATATGTGGAACCTCATTAGGCTACCGTTCTTTTAGGTTTTCATCAAAAAACTCAAAATTTCATAATTGAATGACAAATAAAGCACAGTTTTTCATAATTCAATTACTTTTTCAGTATGTGTAATTTATTGTTGTATTTAATTTTGTGCCGACCCTGATGTATGCTAGTGAGACGTGGACGTGGATGAAGAAGGATGAATCAGGGTTGAATGCAGTAGAAATGAGGTCATTAAGAAGAATGTGCGGGAAAACGCTGAGAGATAAGATAAGGAATGAGGTTATTAGGGAAATGAGTGACTGCAAGACTGGTGTAGTGACAAGAATGAAAGTAAACAAACTAAGATGGTTTGGGCATGTTGAGAGAATGAATGATGACAGGATGACAAAAAAGATATATCTGTATGAGCGAAGAGGGGTGAGAAAGCGCGGCCGTCCGAGACTGACCTGGTCCGATCATGTCGACCAGATCCTCAAGGATGGACGCGTTTTGAGTAAAAGGAATCGGAGAGCGTGTATGACTAATTGCATGAATGTGACGGAAGCTAGAAGTGTGTGTAAGGATAGGGCTGTCTGGCGCTCTGTCCTCTCTGCCTACCCTGCAAGGGATGTGGCGTGAGGGTATAGATAGATAGATAGATTTAATTTTAAAATCGCAGTGTGAACCTTTGACTTTTAATACAATAAAATACAATACCTCCCTAGTACCTTCTATGGCTGAAAAGTGAAAAAGAAAAACAATTTAGGTCGTTTTTTTTTTCATTTTTCATGTAGGCTTTCAGTCTGAAATTACTTCAGCATGTACATCGCTGAATGAATATGAATTCTTGAACAACACAACACGGTATTAACTTACGTATAAACAGTAATCACAAATCATTTCCTGTCTGCGTGAGTCCGTGCATGTGTAAGTATGTAACGTAACGTTTTGGTACGCTCACTACGCTCTTGGATTTATCTACGACCCAACTGGCAGGTTACTGGAACAAAATGAATAAGGAAGGATGACAGAAAGACATAAGTACTTCATAATATCACTTATTACACAAATTAGTAATTAAGGTGCTCTGGACGTGAAGCTCGATTGATTGATAGGTACACAATATCCGGCTCTTTGAGACAAAACATGACAAAATTCAACAAGCATGAAGACATAAGGCATCCCAACTTTACTCTCTTTTAATGGCAGTGATTTGTCGCGTAAATTATCCTTGGTTTCACTTCTACAATCTTTATGTCTGGAAAAATATCCACTCCACCGTCATTTTAATACACTCTGTTTCACCGGCAACATTAGTTGAGCATTTAAGTCTTCATTTCTTATCTAATCATAAATAATCATCCCTATCTTTTTCGCTGCATATAGTTACTTCAATAATTTTTACTATGTATGAGGTGAGGGTAGTTCTTTCCAGACCATATCTACTCTACCTATTTATGTCAAGACCGGCAACACCACACTACGCTTGAATTCGACTAATTGTTTACAAGCCGTGGGAATCCAGTATTTTTTGACGGGTCAACAGTCTGTTGTAATATAATCTAATGTGTGGAAGCCAAAAACCATCGCGATAAACAAACACCGACCTTTTTGTTCAGTTGGTACCAATGATTCAGCATTTTCTCCGCAGTAGAGAGATGGGTGAGAAGAAAGGGTTCCCAGAGAAAAACCCATAAGAATATTGCTCAACATTAATAAAACCCAAAAAAGACAAAAGCGCTTCAGAAATTTCTAGTTGAATTCCAGTAGATGAAATAATTATAAAATGTTCACTCTTTCGTTGTCTATCCCATTATAGATCGGCTTATATTTTTTTTTTCTATTCTATGCTAGTTTCTAACATACTGAAATAAATTATTTGTATTTTTAAAATACAATATTTGAGCTTTTGTCCCTTGATTATATTTCTGAAGGTCTTTTGTCTGTCTTGGGATTTATTCATGTTGAGCAGTATTCTTATGGATTTTTGTTCGGTCACGAGACGAAAGAATGGAGAAGAATAACATGCAATAATGTATGCCGGGTAATATGACCTGAATATGGGACATAAAAAAACTTATTAGCGTCAAGATAATCCCACTGGGAGGCCCGAAATCGCTGATCATTTCGAGTATTTGTGAGAAGACGGAAATTCGCATAAAATTTTATACACCGATGACCGAAAATAATAAATATTTACCAATGTATTTACGTAATAAAGTTGAATATTATATTTGTTTTGGTTTATATAATCTTGTATATGGTGAACCCTCTGCGAAAATTAATGCGATTCTGTTTCGCAAGGGGTTTCATTGATCGTGTGTGACAGCAGCTTACAATCATATTTTTAATAAAGAATTTTACCAGAATGGAAAATGTGACAACGGGCCCAACCATGGGCGTCGTCAGGGGGGGGGGGGGGCAGGCACCTAGAGATTGGAATATAGGTATATATTTTTTCATACTAAATGATAAAATTTCACAAAAATCACATTATTACCACACCTTTTATCTTCATATCACAAATTTTCATAAAACTCCATGGTAATACGGTTATTTCATAAAAAAAAATTGCCTGCGGAGCTACTTTTTCTTACTTTTTTATAAAATACATTTTTCATACATATTATTGTGAAAAAAATTATACACATTTTCAAATAAACCAAACCACATCACGACCTTCTTCACTATGTCTCAATTTTTTTAAAATCTTTTTTCATGATAATATATTGAATTCTAAAATTTTTGCCCCCCCCCCTTATCTCCGGGGCTGGCGACGCCCACAGATCATTACGTAAACAATTTAACGAAAAGTTTTAGAACAAGATTAAAAAGTCAATAAGTAAGTTATGCGTACGAGATCGTAAACTTGTATCTCAAATATTAAGTTTTGGATAAAAAGTATGACGAAAACAACTACGTGACTGAAAGAAAGATAAATATAAGAAAAACTACGGGCTTTAAGAGTGTGCATACCGACATTTCAAAAAATTCTAAAAACGGGAGACCTTATATCTCGACAACCGTTACTAAATATGCTTTGGAACACAATAGGGTAGATGCATTGAACCTTTATCTAGGGAACAATCGTAAAAGATTTTTAATATCTTGTATAGATTTCTCAAAAAAAAAAAAAATTAAAAACACCTCTGATCTTTTTTCCGAAAGACGGAAACTCGTTTCCCGAAAGTCGCGGAGTAAAATTTTGTTTTTGTACTGATAATATGCAGTAAAATCTAAGGAATAACTGTAAAAGTTTTTTGATAGACGCAAAATTAAGCCCAAAAAATGAAAAAAACGCTATTTTTACCATTTTATCATGCGATTCTTCACGGGATTTTGAACCTTAATGCCGTGGGAAATGACTGTGACGTCATTCTTGGTGCCATGCCCTTAAGACGCACGTGGCCCTTTGGTAAAGAACTTTCAACAATACCCCAAATTCTGTAGAAACTTTCTTTAGTTTGTATTATATCAGTATTTTTTGGGATATTTTACGTCATATACGTCTGTCTTGAATACATAATACACGCTTTGTTTGTACTGCCCTGAAAAAAAAAAACGAAAAAAATACAAACTGAAATATTTCGAGTGTCTGATATCCGCTGTGTAGACATAAATTCACTTTCGCGCGAAGGACATAATAATTTGTCTCGTGTTTCTGGAAATATCATTTTGGGTCCATTATTATTATCGTACCCTCCGCGAATCCTCTGATAATGCATGGAGTGTTATATAGAGGGGGAGCCTTAACTCGCTCTGAACCGATATTCTATGACACAACTGGGTCAATGGGTAAAGTTTATTGAAGGAAAATACACGGAGCTTTCGGTCGTGCGAAGCTAAATCGTATACCTATTATTAAAATATTATGGGATTTTGACGTCGTAACTTTGAAAATGAGCAATGTTCAATGGCTTCATAGTATAAAATTTTATCGCCTCCATACCAGTTAAATGTGTTAAATGGCGTATTGTCTTTTCAAGATAAATTTGGATTCCATTTACTTTAATTTAATATCACGTATCTCGTTGTATCCCAAATTCAATTATTTCAGCAAAATTTCTATATTATTTTATTTTTTTTTAAAAAAGGCTCTGGGCTTGCATACACAAACCCAAATACTTTCCTGCACACCTTGCACTAGGCTAAAAGCCTGTATCGCAAAGTGTGGAATACATCGCCAGCGCCGGGATTTGAACCTGGCACCTCCCGCACGAGAGACTGCCGCCTCAACCAACTGCGCCAACCATGTACTCAGCTAATTATTATCCAGAAATACCTATTGCAAGTAGAACCTTTAATATGTTCAAATTTTTTTTACTTATAAACATAAACCTTGAAAAATTATAGTATTTTTTGGAATACCTACCTTAATGATTATTGAAATTAACTCATTCACCTGTTTACACGCAACATTTATTTTTGTAATTTTGTATCCATATAGGTACTTAATCAACATTTTTGTTTTTCTGTTTTTGTGTACTGAAAATACAGTAGGTATTTTTTATTTCTGTCTTTGAGGTATTTTCAATCACTTGGTTTTGCCACATATACAAAGTCCGTTTAAATGAAATCTAAAGTTTTTTCAGTCGTATCTAGCTTAAGTCTGTCTAGACACATGGCTTCAACACTATTAAAGTTGGATTAGTAGTTATAATGGAAAGAATACAAAAGTTTGAAATGAAAAATAATACTCTTATTGTCATCATATTTAATACATTTTCTAAGAAAAGAATATTACCACGTCTGTTTATAACGCACCCTTTGTATCATTTAATAAATTTGAGTGGGAGATACTTTCACTTAAGTAAATGGAAAAGTATCCCTTTACTTAAAGATATTTTCAATTAGGTACTTACAAGGAATAATATTTTCGGACCACTCGCCTCCCGAATCTCTTTCTCTTTATAAGCTATTATTAACGATATCCAAATCTTCTACTCTCCTCTAATAGTGAGGGGAAATTTCTAAACAATTTATTATTTAGAAGAGATAATTTACTGAGCAAATATTTCGACAAATAAAACCACTTAGCATTATTCCAATTCAATATTGATTGCTTGTCTACTATATTCTTGATTTACGATACCAATAAATTAGAAAGCGCTTTTATTCAAAGTAATACTGTGATGTGAGTAAAGTTCTGAAACAATAAGTACATGGCTGGCGCAGTTCTGTTCAGCTTCAAGCTCAATCAGTTCAATCTGGAGGTAGTGTCCAAAAAATAGAATAGGAAATTATTTGAGGTTGTGTATATATTCCGAGATTCTTATAAAAATCGGTTTTCCAATCAAAGTTCAGTATTTCAAAGCTTATCAATACCGCGTAAGTATAAATAAACAAAAATAAATAAATCATTATTGCAAAAAATATATTTTTCAAATGGCGGCTTTATTGCCGTAGGCAATGTCTACCAACCAACCACTTGTGGCATTCATTAGATATACACAAAACATACATATAAGTGTATGATAAAGAAGAAAAATATAAATAAATGTAAATAATTCCATTCTCCCCTCCAATACACGAGGGCTCCTCACATTGGAGGGTAGTATGGAAAATTGTTAATATGTAGTTTGATATGTATGTATTAAATGTAAGATATTAGTTACTAATAAATTTATTTGAATTTGAATTAATAATAATATAAACAATATAGCGAATTCAGCGAAGATTCTGGAGGGACCACATAGATAGAATGAGCAGCGATAGACTGGTGTACACGGCAGCCAAGGAATTACCGTCTGGGCGACGCCCACCTGGAAGGCCCCCTAAGCGGACAGCCTGGCCTCATCGCAAGAGACTGAGTAATCTGAGGAGAACAGATCGACAGATCTACAAAAAAGACAAAGAAGAGGGAGAATACTTTTACCTACATAAATATAAATAAATAGGTGTACGGGATGAAGGACAAGGAAAGGAACCACGGGATTGTAACTCAATCTAGAAGATGGGGCATAACTTAATAATATTTACCTCCATCTAATCTCTTTAATTGTGTGTTTTCCTAGTCCTGTTAACATAAGCAATCTCATAGTAATTATTATGTAATCTGATTACTGGATATGAGAGGATCTAATGTTAAGGGCTTGGTACCAAGAATGACGTAATGCTCATTTCCCACGTCATTAAGGTTCAAAATTGCGTGAACAACCGCACGATAAAATGGAAAAAATAGCGTTTTTTTTTTTCATTTTTGGTGGTTAATTTTGCGATTCTCAAAAAACTTTTACGGTTGTTCCCTAGATTTTAATGCATATTATCAGTATAAAAAAAAATACTCTGCCACCTTTGGGAAACGAGTTTACGTCTTTTGGAAAAAAGATCAGAGGTATTTTTCATATATTTTTTTTTGAAATCTATACATACGATATAAGAAATATTATACGTTTATTCCCTAGATAAATGTTCAATGCATCTACACTTTTTTGCTCCAAAGCATATTTAGTAACGGTTGTCGAGATATAGTGGTACAAACGGTGGCCCCTTCCATCTACAGGGCCATGCACCTTGCGGGGGGACAGAACTGCGTGGCGACAGATTGTCCAGCAACGGGTGTTTGGGGATCGCGACCCTCAGCAGTGAGGAATACGACCCAAGAGAGAGAGTCGAGATATAAGGTCTTCCGTTTTTAGAAATTTTGAAATGTCGGTATGCATACTCTTAATAGGTATGAAAGCTGATTAGATACTTGATATCAGAGGATCTAATGTTAATTAAGATTCGCAAGGTATGAGTAATGTTCTAGGACTTGCTTCGTTAAATTTCATAGATTTACACTATTAGCTGATAATATTATTATACGCTCTAATTAATGATTTTCTTGGAAAATGTTTGTTTAATTCTCAACGTGATTATTAGCAACAATATTTATTGAATCGATTAATTAATAAACTTCTATGTTAATTAACGACTACTAATTTGTTCAAATCAGTGGAATTACGCGTGAAGCAAGAGTAATAATTAGGCAAAAGACAAAATGAAAACAGGTTATATGTATCTCGTTAAATGCAGACCATTGGCAAGCAAAAAAGGTGACGGAAGACCACAGAAGAAATGAATGGAAGGGATACGAGGGTTGGCCCTAGACAGTGAGGGAGGAAGGCGAGTGATAGAATGGAATGAAAAAGTTTGAAAGGGGTCTATATCCAGCAGAGGAAAGACCAGGGCTGAAGAAAAAGAAGGTATTACCTAATATGAATCTTACTATATTATCAAAATACATCGTTCTGATATTGATGCGGAGTGTTTTAAACTCTTCGATGCAAAAGCTGTATGCTGTAATGCCGAAGAGTGAAATATTTTAATGAAATAAATAAATAATGAATTTTCTAAAACTCTTTGATATTGATGCGGAGTTTTATTTAACAAACATTCACTCACATAATGTCACTTATTATATTTGAAAAAATAATGGTTTATGATAATTATTTTAAAATGATATGTAGGTATCTTCAAAATAAAAACATTTCCTCCTTCCTAACTCAGTTTATCCAAATAAATAAATTACTAGAACGAGCCAAAATTTCTGAATGAAAGAATGAATCTCTTGTGAGGGAAGAGGGGTGAGAAAACGCGGCTGCCCGAGACTGACCTGGTCCGATCATGTCAGGGATGGACGCGTTTTGAGTAAAAGGAATCGGAGAGCGCGTATGACAAATTGCTTTAATTTGATGGAGGCTAGGAGTGTGTGTAAGGTAAAGCCCTATGGCTGTCTGGCCCTCTGTCCTCTCTGTCCTGAACGCGGCGTGATGGCATAGATGGAGAAATAGATAGATAGATAAAAATCTTAGCATCACTATAATTTGGTAAACTACTAAGGCAGTATTAATATTATTGTGTACAGCTTAGGAAGAACCGTTTACTTAAGTATTTATAGCATAAGTAGAAACAGTTTTGGGTTTTTTGGGTTTCTTTCGGAGAGCGATATTTTTAATAGCGGTATACCTTAAAGTACCGACCCATATAAAGAGCTTTTTCAACAATGAATACACCTACGCCTATCTCACATAATTGTTCTTAGAAAATATACCTTATACTTATACGCCTATCATACATAATTGTTTTTTTTTTAGAAATTATACCTTAAGCTTTTTCAATATCTATACGTATATTTTACATTATATATCGTTAATAGTAGATGTATGCTGTATTTCACCAACTCTTAAGGTGAGGAATAGCGGAGATAGGATTCACATAATTTTTCGTTTACAATTTGTGCTGGTGGCTCCTATTCCCGCTATTCCTCACCTAAAAAGTTGGTGAAATACAGCACTATTCTTCTTCTTTTCCCCATCCCTTATTAATGACATGTGACATGTGACACATGACAGATTCAGGCGAATGTCGGACTATCGCCTGATGATGAGGGCGCAAATCCTCGAATACTAGTCGCAAAATCTAAAGTCATTTTTTTGTGGATTTTAATCTAAATATATAGTTTTAATTTCTTCCTTAAAAATTGACTTCCACCAAGTACCGACGGTCAAAAATATCGAGATTATTCAAAATATTAAGGCAATCGTTATATAGGTATCTATTACCTACTCGTAACGCATACGAATATTATTTATTTTTTTCAATGGCTTCAATGATACTGATACCCTTCCTTTGAACACAACTACATACACTAACGAGTTCTCTGTAGTATGTGAGTCTCTGTAGGATTAGGCTCTGCGTATTACTCGATAGGTATGTAATATCAATTTCCCTCAGTTCGTAAACACAATATGCTTCAATTTGTGTGGGTTCTCTGAAAAAGATATCATAAATTATAAATATATTGAAATAAAATGGTTCTTACGAAAACATTTTGATAAATAATATTAACGAAAGGACCTGATTTTTTCTTCGCCAACTTATTATTATTTTTAGTGGTCTGAATAGTTATTTTGTTGGTGTGTTGGTACTTGATTCTAATGGCATATTTACCTGCACACATTAATGGATGCCTATATGTTAGTATATTTAATTGTTTTATATTCACTTCTTTGATTGATTTGTAATGTACCTACCATGCGTGCATGCTGTGGACACCCTTAATTGGGAGGTTTTAACGTGAATTTTATATCTTTTGTATGTCATTATATATTACTCAGTACTTTCTACGTGTGTGTCCCTTAAATAAATAAATATCAATATACAATATGCCACTAAATAAGAATATACGCTCTGACTGTGATGATGAGGATATAATAAGTTGGGGGAGAAGTAGAAGACGCTTGTGGAGGGACCATGTCGACCGAATGGATGACACCAGGCTGGCAAAGATAGTCAAAACGGAAAATCCCACTGGTAGAAGATTACCCGGAAAGTCACCCAAGAGATGGAAGAACAGCTGGACCTCCTCATCCCCAGGACAGCTCGCCGTCACAAATAGGTCACCCGACCTAATACAAGAGGGAGAAGAAGAATAATATGCTAAATTAAGGCAATCGACCAACACATAACTTTGCCTTTTTGCTTTTAGGCAATTATTTACAAGCATCTCACGTAAAAGTTATATTTTCAATGTACTAAGTAATGTCCATTAAAACGAATTAATTATTATTACTAAACCCATACACTTTACTTCAATTATATTATCATTGTAACGGTGGTCCTAAGCAAACATCATACATGTTTAAATAATGTCGGGTAGGACAAAGCTTGGATACAAATAGAAAGCTACATTGTATGTATGTAGGTATAATGTGTGTACCAACCTCTCCAATTAAATAAAGTGTTTTGTCACAAGAGGATTTTTGATTAGGACAATTCCAACAAGAAAAACAATAAGCTATACGCCACTTTGTTTGCATAATTCCTTTGAATTATTTCACTCAAATTAAAATGGTCGAATTCTCTCAAAAAATAAGGTCGCGATCGAATACAACATCATTCAATCTTTACGATTGGTTTCCCTTCCCATGTCTCATTCTCCACTCATCCGTGTCCTGTGCATTTTTTTTAACTCTTCATATAAGTCTGAGCCCATATCCTGGCACACGTCGTCCAGGTATCATTTCCTTGGTCGTCCTCTGTAGTTTGTGCCCCCGTTCATTACTTCAATTAATTCAAATAGGAGACCCTCTTGACGCACTATGTAGCCGATCCATCTGGCACGTCTTTCTGCTATTGCATTGATCAGGTGTGTTTGAATGATGTCTTAATAAGTAGTTTAGTAATCTTCCTTTTCCTGGTGTAATTTTTCAAATGTTCAGTTCCCCTTTTAAAAAATAATATCTTATGTTTGGAATTTGGATTTGTTGATCCTGGATTTATGCAACCACAGTAACTTAAAATGCAGCATTAAAAGGGGACTTCTTGGCTTGTATACGCAAACTTACACATTTTCTAAGTATTCTAAACGCTTGCTTCGCGAAGTGCAGAATGCATTGTGTAAACACTGAGATTCAAACCCGGCACTTGGCGATTAAAAGTCCGCGTTCCGACCAACTGGGCCAGCCTTGTATTCAAATCATATTATAATATTTATTTATTCCATCCCATCACACCACGTCCCCTACGGGGTGATGGGCAGAGAGAACAGATCACCAGACTTAGTGCTTCCGTCACATTAATACAATTTGTCATACACGTGTCTACGATTCCTTTTTATTTTATTCCCCTAAATCGCTATAAGGACGCAAACACTCAAAAACTCGTTATATACTATCGGCTTTACTTTGAACGAAAACAATCTAATTAAATATTGTTATATACATACAACAATGTTCCCTATGACAAGCCATCTGAATTTGCCACGTTCCCTTGCTATATTTTAATCAAGGCGTTTGTTCCACTTAATAACATTACCCAATAATTACCTAGAGTCTGATTTTGTATTGATCCCGTCAACATCAAATACATTAAGGGTTGAAATGTTTATATATAAGGGGGTATATTGTTATAAGGGAGTCCAGGAATGGATGCTGTTATGGAGACAAAAGCTAAGCGGTACTAGGGCTAATGGAGCGCTACTCAGACCAATAAATAATTTGTCAGTAGTGGCAATGTGTTTAAGAATGTCTTGCTGTCTTGGTGCCATATCTTATATATGCTATTGAAACTTGGACGTGGCTGAAGAAGGACGAATCAGGGTTGAATGCAGTAGAAATTATGTCTGTTATGATATGTATATTTATATCATGAAAACGTTGAGAGATAAGATAAGGAAAGAGATTATCAGAGAAACGAGTGACTGTAAGACTGTTGTGATGATGAAAGTAAACAAGCTGAGATTGTAGGGACATGTAATGGTAATGGATGATGAAAATAATACACGTGCGAATGACGAGGTTCTTAAAACAGGCTCTTAAAGAATTTTTCAGCTCGACCTTAAGACGTATTCTCATAAGAACGAACATGTTTTGAGTAATATAGTAGAAGGACTCCCACGGGCTTAAGGCCCTTCTCCTCCCCGGGTAGCCCAGGCGCATATAGCGTCCTCTTTACCCGCACTTCTTGCCAAGAAGTGGGCTCAGGGTTAGCCAGAAGGGAGCTCCCAATGTTTTGAGTAAGGTGAATCGAAAAACTTTATAACGGATTGCATGAATATGACGGAATCAAGAATTGTGTACCTATAGGTAACGATAGCGAAGTTCGGACCAATATTCTCTCCAAGCACCCCACATGCGATTTATAGAATGGAACGGTAATAAAAGTCATGACAATCTTCAATTTAATTATCAATAATAGTGAGTTATTTACAAAACAAACCACAAGCTTCGCCATTATATTGCCATTACCATTATAGTTTCCTGCTCCATGGTAGAAATGAACCATCTAATTTAATTTATATGTTTTGGCTCTGTCATTTCTATTTGCATAGCAACTGTATTACGTCCTTAATGTCTCTAACATATTTGTGTCAGAAGAGGTGCTTTTGTAGTGTTACATTTAGTGGTATTTTAAAAGTGATCTCAAACTAAATTGTTTTAGGAAATACGATTTTGAGGTTAATTTCGTTAAGGGTAAATTCATTTCCACCCCTGGATAATTCCAGCTTTTCAAGCATTTTTTTTTTATCAAAGGGGACAAAAATCCCAAAACTTTGACTACATATTTTAACAAAATGATCTTCTGAAACCTTGTAGTAGTCGAGGGAAATGTTCCATTGAGAGTAAAGAGCATCTTGGCTCCTTCAGTAGGATCAGCACAATAATAAGAAATATCAGAAAGTAGGTAGGTACTCGTTGGTGTTGATTAATGAGTAGATGTTTGGCGCTGTTGGTAAGCGTGCCTGGTTCGATGGTTCGAATCCCGGCGTTGATGATATGTGCTTCACTTAACAATACAGGCTTTTGTCTCTACATAAAGTATTTTTGTTGCCCTTATTCTTATATTAAGCAGTGTATAATGGAGGTTCCATCAGATGTACTTACCAATTCTAGAATATGTTTCATTATATAAATAAAGGAACCTATATGCATAAGTACCTACTGTAAAGTATATAATTATTCCATATACTTTGTTAACATGTTTCTTGATTGTTCACACATTCTTTGTCAACTATTTCTTCTACAACATTATACACAATTATGAATTTAGTTGACATTGTTTTTAATTACTTACATAATACATATTTTGAAAACTTTGCTCTAATACAGTTTCTATGATTATTCAATTCTTGGGAATTTTAACTGCCGTTTGAACATGTTTTATCCAATAGTAAGTAATAGTTTTTTTTTTATTTCAAGATTTTATGACTTCACATTCTAGATCCGTTTTTTTAAGATCTTCCATACGATACCAACCACACCCTTCTGGAATGCTTGGGTTCCTGCATTCCGGTGGCGCCTCCCACCAAGAAATGACACATTCAAAATTTGTGAAAAGATATGATTACTGTTCGAGAAGCACTTTAATGAGATACAAATTGTCACGGAGTTTACGTGCGTTTTTCAGGTCTCTTAGTAGTAAAATAGTGGTTGAAAAACCGATTACAATTTTTTTTCAGAGACCAAAAATAAAAAAAACTCCAAAGTGAAGTTAAGTAAAATCTTGTTAAAAGGGTAGGCGCCAACTAGTCCTATAATAACTACTTAGTATTCTATAAGACCTGAACTAATTCAAAACAAAACATTGCGCAACAATAAAACATGATATTTTTTTATCCTAACCTCCATTGTCCCTGTATGAAATAACAAGAACTTTTTAACCTCCCTTTTGTAATCAATCATCTTTCTGTTGGAAGATTCTACGCCCTTTTTGAATGGTGCCTGAAACTTAATTGTGGATTCTCTTCAAATAACGAGGATATGCTTTCAGAGTCGTAATAATTTTATTGTTAAGACAATTATTAATTGTTAGCAAAAGTGTAAAAAATACTTTGTTTATTTTATTATAATAGAATTTATGCGTCACCCTGAGACATCAACAATACATTAATACATTACATAATCATACAAAAAAACATCTCATGTCGACTCTCCAATTTGCAGTTATAGTACAGTCGAGATACATTTCTCGATGGAAAGATGTGGGGTAGACTGTATTTCTTTGATTCTTTACGTACTTTGGGGTGCTCGTTCACTATATTTTTAAATAAAACTTCTACTGAAAACTTTATGCGTGTTATCTGATTCCAACGAGGTTAAATATGTCTCTCATAAATCTGAAGAATAGTTGTCAAAATTTGGTGATAAATCTTACAAGGTGACCTATCCATTTTCACAATTTAAAATAACAAAAAAAATTGGCCAGTTTTTGAAGTTTGACAGCTCCGCTGCTATTTATTTTAGAGAAAAAAAATATGTATATGCCAATTTTGTAGGAAATTTTATGTACTTTCATTCTGCTAAAAATATTAGGTACCTACAAGATTCTCCAGAAAATGGAAATTCAGATTCAGCACAACAAAATACATATAGAATGAAACAAAATCCAGACTACCCCACAACTTTCCACCGAGGAGCTGCGTTGAGTTTAATTTCACGGGATTATTATGTTTAGTTGTATTTACATCTTCTGAATATACCTAATTGGTTCCTAATTTGTGGGGTCAGAACTTTTCCTTGTATGTAGTATTGAAAGTCATGCAGTTTCAATCAATTGTAATAATTTTAAAATGAACGGGGGACACAGTGAACTTTCGCCTAGAACCCTCGGTCAAAACATTCAACATGATAGGTATATGTACCGTCATTCTATGGATGCTACGAATGTTCTCGTACGAAAATAGGAGCAAAAGAACTGATAAAATTTTAATATGAAAATTAGCAGTATCATGCAGATAAGTAACAATATCTACAGTGTACCTAATATTTTTTATAGCTTTGACACAATAACAAAAAGGTAGTCTGCAGAGACATTGTTTTATAGTAATAAATTGAAAATTTTAATACCCCTTTTGCCATATTCTCTCGCCCAAGGCAACCCTCTGTTTTTATTTTATCTAGCTAGGTACGAGTATAAAGAGAATGAAGAGAAATCGCTATTGTGTTTGGTTTTTGTTTCCTTTTGTTCTAGTACCTTCTACATTTTTGATATTGATATCTGTCTCATTCCATTTAATTTGGTATCATATTGCTTCAATTAATTATTTATCAAAGTAGATATCGATGATTTCAAAAGAGTTTTATAGACTGAAAAAAAAAACATTCATTCATATAATATGCTAGGTCACTATTTTCTACCAAAAATCTAAGGTCATACACTAATTACTACGTAGTTAAAGTAACTGAATGAATTGACTTTATCCGAGATGAGTTCATGTAAGACGGGTGTTGTGATTAGAATGAAAGTTGAACTTAGATGGTTTGGTCATGTTGACTAAATAAATGATAACAGCAAGGCGACCCTCAAGAGGCGAAGCGTCTTGAGTGAAAGAAATCTTAGAGCATGTATGAAAAATTTTCATGAAGTGATTGAAGCAAGGATAAGGCTGGGTAAGGATACGGCGGTATGGCATTTTGTCCTCTCTATCTACACCGCAAGACATGCAACGTGAGAAGATGGATTGATAGAAAAATATCACTTTTTTGTAAATCATTGGCATACGAGTATGATAAAGAAACGAGTATTTTCACTTGAGTTCATCGAACAAATCTTTAAAAGAAACAAGCTAAAATAGGTATACCTATCTATAGCAAATTCACGGTCTACGACCGCTAGTAAATATCGTAACCTCCCATCCGTTAAATTGATTTGCGAAAGAAAAAGCATTCTCTCGTCTGTGTAGCGAAAACATTGAATAATTGATATGAGACGAATTCAATATGCGATCGATATCATAATTTATCCATCTGCTCCATTTCAGCACCTCTCGTAAAATGTACACTGAACCATTCACATTTCCACCTCCTTAGACAAACAGGAATAACGTAGTGCCTGTTTCAACTAATGCACGCTCGGTCTGACAGCATACTTTGATACTAATATGAAAATAGATGCGCTCTCCCAAACTTACACCTCTCTGAGTACAAAGACGTAGTGATGTTCTATTATCAAAACTATTTGGAGTATTCAAGGTTCTTACGTTTCACCAGATTGTACGGAGAATTTACTTAGAAATTTTATTTACAGTCCTTTGACATTACGTCTGATTAGAAAGGTTTACACAATAGAATGAAAATAGAAAACCCTTTTCCCATTTAGTATATCCGAAAATAATTTACACGTAATAAGATTAAAATTTAAATTGTAGACAGGATAAGAAATGAAGTGATCAGAGAGTTGAGTGAATGTAAAACGGATGTTAAGGCTAAAATGAAAGTGAACAAGTCGACATGTGGAAAGAATGAACGATGAAAGGAAAACAAAGAAAAAAGGAGAAAGAAGAAATGTAAGGAAACGCTGCCGTCCAAGAACCACATGATTTGACCATGTAGACGAGATTCTCAAAGACTGACGTGTTCTGAGTAAAAGGAATCTTTGAGTGTGTATGACGAATTGCATAAATGGGATGGAAGCAAGAAGTTTGTGTAAGGAAAGACTCGCGTTCTCTTCTCTCTGCCTATCCCGCAAGGGATGCAGCGTAAGGGGATAGAATAGATTTTTTTAGAGCATCCTTGATTTAATCGATATAGGTACTGAATTTATAAAAGCTAACAACACGTTTCGTTGTTACAAACATTTTTTATTAATAGCATTGTTGTATTGCCAGAGCTATTGAAGCAAAAACATATTTCCTGGCTTAAAAGCTCTCTCCTTTATAAATTGTATTTCCTCATACATACACTAAAAGCTTCTAGATAATATATTATTTACTCGTTGTTGTGTACACAACACCATAACCTCAATGGGTATACAATATTGTTACAAAAGTAATTTAAAACACTTTATTATTTTGTAACAGTCGACTAACTCATTTATATTTACTGACTTATTTTTATAAACTGACAGCAGTCTTACTCGCGCAACACGTGTACCAAATGTAGCCAGTAATTTAGTAACTAAACTTATCTGTACTTATACATACAAGTTTTTCATCTTTTCGTGCAGAAGAATCGTAGCGCACAATGCACATTGCACATGCCTAACCTAACGACTTTACTTACTTACTTACTTCCGATGGCCGTACAACTTGGGTAGACTTTTAACGGATCTCCAAGCCTTTCTGTCTGCAGCAACTGACTCTCAGTCATCACCGACATTTAGTACGCTCAGATCTCGGGTAATATTGTGCATCAATCTCTGTCTTGGTCTGCCCAGAGATCTCCTGCCCACAGGTTCATTTTGCAGGAGATGTTTTGTGGCTCTTTCTTCTTAACTACTTTGTTGTAGCATAAATAGTAGTCCGAGAGCCCGCTGCTTAATTTATGACGTATCTGTTTTTTGATCGAAATGTGGTACAAATGATAGCTTACCAATAGGGTTTTACATCGCACTCCCTGCCCCCCCCCCCCCAAAAACATTTTTTGTAGAGAATTTAGCAAGGATTATTTTTGTCATTGACTACTTTCTCCTATCTCTTACCATATTCCAATAAAATACGAAAAACCGCGAAGAGGGACCTTTTCGGAGGGGGCAGGGGGGGTTGCGGCAAGATTTTGATAGGCAACCCTAGTGCGATGTAATACCCTATTGGTAAGCTATCGTTTATACCACATTTCGATCAAAAAACAGATACGTCATAAATTAAGCAGCAGGCTCTTGGACTATAGGTAAGTAACTAATTTACATGGGAAAGCAATAGGCATATCAGACGTTCCTAATCATTCGTATTTAAAAGATGGGGATAATCCAATATATGAGAATTTATTTAAACTCGGTTTGAGAAGTCTTTACCCCTTTTATGTTGTATATAAAAAATACACTTTTAAGCTGACTAATATTCAAGGCCTGCTTCAATTTTTCTTACAAAAACACAATTGTTTTATGGAGTCTGAACATCGAATGGAAGGATATCGACTTGGAAAATACTCTAAATAATTAGACGCGACAGTATGTCAACGAAAAAATATCGACGATTATAAAAATAAAATAATTATTTTGCTTCAAGGTATTTCGGGTAAGTAAACTGAAGTGGAAATATCTCAAAACCAAACAGATGTCCATTTTTTTGACACTCGCGTCAATTATTATTTTTTCGATGTCTTACAACAACAATAATTTTATTTCAATTTTGTCTTTGTAATATTTTCATCTTTCAAGGGGATTTATATGGTATATGAAGTATCTTTCAATATGGACAAAGTATAAAAGTAAAATGAAACGATCGAATTTTTGAGAAAGTAAAATGATTTTGCTTGCCGATTATTTATTTATTGTTTTTTTTTTACCATTATTAGGTACTAATGATTGGTGTATCCTTGAGAGACCGGATAAAAAATGAAGATATAAGACGACGGTCAAGGGTCTCAGACCTTGCGGAGAGAGTAGGGAAACTGAAATGGCAGTGGGCAGGTCATCTGGCAAGCCAAAAGGATGGCAGATGGGCTCTCAGAGTATTGAGCTGGAGACCCTACAAAAATAAACGAAGTGTAGGGAGACCACAAAGGAGATGGGCCGATGATATCATCGAGTCGGTGGGACATGGGTGGAGACAAAGCGCCCAAAACAGAGAATTGTGGAAGAGACAGGAAGTGGACTATATCCAGTAGTGGAGGGAAAGGGGCTGAAAAGAAGAAAAATAAGAATAATCATAAAAAAGTACTCGACACTTCACAAAAATATAGCCAAAACAATTCATCATCAAAAAAAATATTAATAAAGACTAATACTTAAATTTTAGCACGGATATCCTACCCTTGTTATAATACAACAGCAAACAATGCCATTGGCATTTTACTTTAAATCGATCGTTTCTCTACTAAGCCTTAAAGCTTTTTTCGTTTCCCGTGATTTATTCTCCTCACGATTCCGACAAATTTAATTAAGATAACAATCAGTTTTACGTAACTAGATTGTTCTGCGGTGGAACTGAAGCAGGTGGGATAACGAATTTGCATTATTATTTTATCCTACGGAAGGTACCTAGTATTATGAGATAGAAAGGTGTAAAATATATGTCGCAATGAGGATTACAGATACAATAGATTTTTTTTTCATTTACGTACCTATCTACCAGTGACGAAGGGTGGATTTCTGCAAAAGGGAAGCCTGAGCCAACATTTCTTATGGGATTACGTCAGTGTAGACATTATTATACCAATCATTTTTGCCAAAAGATAATTCGATGGGAATCGTGTTCTTAGGTAGGTTCGCGCCTGGTCACAGTCACACACAATCCCTTTAAAATGTTTCAATTCATTTCAGATCGATATGGGTGAAATTTTCTTTTACAAGATCCCATTTCGTGTAAGCCTAAATAATCTCCTGCCCACTTTGCATAAATATAAATGTGTCGTGAATGTTTATTTTTATACAATTCACATTTCTCCACTATTTTATACAAATTACACTTATTTATTATTATTGTACTCAGGGCTTGTCCCTTTGTTTCCACTGTTCTTAGTGTTTGTTTTTGGCATGTTTTGATTGGTCCAGTGTTGTTCCAGTGAAATGGTTTTTAACGATTACTGTTGCAACATTATACTTCCGTCACAAATAGATTTGGCGTCTACTGTCTCAGAACAGACTCCGGTCTAGTGAGGCAGTAAAATATTTCCAGATAGTTGAGCGACTGGTGCCACGCGGCATTTTTTGTTTATTTATGTTTATATATGTGTATAACAAAAATAATTGTTTTTGTAAGCTGTATGTACATATCTGGAAAAATAAAATTTCATTCATTCATTCATTCATTCAATTGTCAAATACTTTGTCAGAACCGAAATTCGAAACGATTGGATTTAGAATGATTTTACCCAAAAAAAAAGCATGGGTTAATCTAGTTTAATTTTTCGTCTCGCATTGCCCGATACATATATCTACATACAATCATTGGTAGGTGTTCCGATGCTTACGAATACGAATACGCATAGCCTGGTTGTACCGGTATATTGAAATTTTTAAGAGTAGACATATCGACATTTCTAAATAATTCTAAAAACGGGAGACCTTAGATCTCGACAACCTTACTAAATATGTTTTGGAAAAAAATAAGGTAGATACATTAAACATTTATCTAGGGAATAACCATAAAAGATTTTTGATATCTCATGTAGAATTATCAAAAAAAATGTGAAAAACACCTCTGATCTTTTTTTCCAAACGACATCAACTCGTTTCCCGAATGTCACAGTTGAACCTTAATGCCGCGGTAAATGACCGTGACGACATAGTAGTTGGGTCCCCAGCCTAAATGCTACGAGTAAGTACGTGGGAAAGTATTTTTTAAATAAATACTTACCTAATTATTTCTAGCCATCTAAATAAACGACTTTTTTATTTGGAAACATCCAAAAGGGAATAAAACAACAATACACCAGGCTAATAAGTAATCCAATAATCCCACTTAATCCATGCGATTAAGAAGTTTCATCCTAATACCCCGTCTTCTAAATACCCCTGTCTGTCGCAATCTGACCTTGCTACTAATGACCGAGGAAAATTTCGAGACCTTTTCATTGTTCATTACCTAGCACTTTTATTACTGCAGCTGCTTAGGTCCATTGTTGGACATAGACCACCCTTTTAATCTTCAACTGTTCTGAGCACACTGCATCCATCTCCGTTCAGCACATTTCCTAACCATCAGACGTCATCCACGTCTACATTTTCCTTTTCAATTTTTGTACACATTTTCTTTAAAATGACAGCTTAAGAGTATGCATACCGACATTTCAAAATTTTGCAAAAAACGGGAGACCTTATATCTCGACAACCGTTACTAAATTTGCTTTGGAACAAAACAGGGTAGATGAATTGAACCTTTATCTAGGGAATAACCGTAAAAGATTTTTTATATCTTGTATAGATTTCTCAAAATCACTTTTTAAAACACCTCTGACCTTTTTTCCGAAAGACGGAAACTCGTTTCCCGAAAGTCGCGGAGTAATTTTTTTTTCTTGAACTGATAATATGCATTAAAATCTAGGGAATAACCGTAAAAGTTTTTTGATAGACGCAAAATTAACCCCAAGCAATGGAAAAAACGCTATTTTTACCATTTTATCATGCGATTGTCACGCGATTTTGAACCTTAATGCCGTGGGAAAAGACTGTGACGTCATTCCTGGTGCCAAGCCCTTAAAACTGTAGTGCCGTTTTATAATTTCAATAGATTTGAATTGGCGAACTTCAATTCATTTAATTTTGTGGTTTATAAAACGCTTTTTACGATTGTCTACTAATTATTTATTTTTAAGATTTTTCTTTCAATAAGATTCTCAGTCGATCTCTTCCAGCTAACCCAACTGTTATTATTACTCAATTCGATCGTGGTTCTGTGTTTTAAGGCTTAAAACTTTGAATTGTTGTGTAATATTTTTTATTATGTGTAATTATTACAAACTTTGGGGTTGTTATGAGGGTTAGGGATAATAATTTGATTGTATGAGAAACTGACGAGGCACTTAAAGCTCTTCACATAAGAAGGGTGTGACGGCTGAAGCATGAACTTGAAGCTTTACATCGAAAAGTTGTAGACAACCAGCAGCGTGCGTGCCGAATACAGTATTGTATTGATCAAACTTTCTAAATTGCGATAAACTTTATTTAAAGAACCATTACAGGATCCTGGAGAAGTCCATCGTTAATGCAGGAAGTAGTTAAATAGAAGGTGAAATCGCCCAGAAGACGGATATATGATAAGTTTAGAAACCACATTTTCTTTCACGACTTTCTTAGCTGTCAAATTGCCATGATAAGGATTGGTATATCCGGTGCCTAATATATTTAGAAAAAACAATCGTCAACTCTATCAATAATATTAGGATAACTGAAAAAAATCGCTGTATTATAAGGTCTCCCTAGTGAATTTATTTTATCATAGTTATTTTCTTTTTATTTAAATCATATGTATCATCAATCAGCATTACAGCATAAAAATGCCTTTGCGCCGAATGTGTGCTATAGATCTATAATTTTGAGTAGGTAAAAATATGGCGCAGTTGGTTGGATAGTGGGTTTTCCAGGATAAAGGTACTGGTTTGAATCCCGGCGGTGACAATGTACCTACTCTTCACTTTACCACACAAGCAAAAACTTCCTGGGAAATGTGCAGGAAAATATTTCAGTTGGTGTAACTACAAGCTTAGATCCTTTTTTTATTGTTGCGTTATAATATTTACTGAATAATGAATAAATTAATAAAATAAACTTTACACAACTCCTGACAATATTATTAACTTGCGTCATTTCTGCATACTGCACAGTTGGTATTTATTTATTTCGTATGGCTTCTGCCACCGTTGGGCGGCAACGTCAGAAGATAAGAATTATGCTATCTGTTACATACAGGAGTCATGTACCCTACAGAGCAACATCCAGGCTTCCAAGCCAACCAAGGGCATTGGGTGCGGCATTGTGGATATCTGCGTACGTTCCAGTACAGTAAACTTGGAAAGCTTGTGTTGTGACAGTGACGTAAAAAGTTTATCGTCCTCTGCATAACACTAACAATTATTTATAATGACAGCTCATACTAATGAAACTAATTCCTTTATACTCGGATTATGTGCGTCATACAAGATATTACCACTGAACGTAGACAACCTTAAACACGACTTTATAATCATTATTCATAATGTATTTCTATGTATCATAGGGCCTACCCTATTAAAGCAATACAATCTTTGTTGTGGAATATTCTGTTTGAACTCAAACCTCAATCAATTTCATAAAATGTCAGATTAATGAATGATTATATTTTGTATAAACAAAACGAATATTTTACAAAGTTTTTTTTGTTATTTTTTTATTTACACTTTTGGTGAACAAGATACAGACATTGAATACATATAAAAATAGTATGAATTGAAAGAGGAGAGTCTAAACAATGCCCTATTTTTAAGGTGCACACATCTGGCCTTTGTATATGGACTCACAATAATTGAAAGAAAAAACCACAAACAATCCACAATTAAATGAAAATACAAATTTTTATAGTAGAAAGAAAATAAAAAAATAACCTAAAAATAAGATGTCAAAATTATTAAAAGCACACAGGTACCTACAACGCTATGTACAAGCAATGAAGATAATTAGAATTAATATAAATTGTCATATTGATTAATGTACCAAACACCAGAAGGAATGAAAGGGATAGGATGTAATAGGGAGAGGAAATATAGTATAAAAGGAAATATTGTTTCATGTTTACACACTGTTACGCAAAATACGAGTATGCTAGCTTCATCATCGCTCCAAGGTTTTTTGGCGCACCAGTGCACCACCATCTGTGGTCCTGATTTCATGACCATTTTCCAAGCCAATTCATTTTTACTGAGGCTGTTTTATGGCCCACCTCTGTCACCTTTTTCCTCTCTCCAATCCACTTATTTCGTTTTCTATCTCGCAAGCTGTAGGTCGCAGATAGGTAAAATTAGATAAATATCTTTAGAAAGTAGGTATAGATGCTAGTAAAACTGAAATATGTAGGTATAGATGTTAGTAACACTATGTGCTAAGTAGGTATAGATGTTAGTAATTAATGATATGTATTGAATCTCCCCAGTTGTTTGTGATTAATGGCTTGTGAATGAGTGATATCCCCCTGTATAAATTATGTATCCGAGATATAAAACACGTAACCAACATAATCCGTTATGGTATTTGTGTAGGCTCTACGGTCTACGGTATATTGATCTTTACACTAACGCGACATCGTGGATATCGTAGACTCTGTAGATTATATAAATTAATATTAAGTGACAAAAAATATGCTATGTCACTTTTTATGCTACGTTTTTCAATTTTCCTTCTTTTAACTTGGGAATTATTTACGAAACTATGGAGTTAAATTATATGCAAGTATTTGAGTTTATCCAAATTTGATTCTATACCAATACACAAAGCATACACTTATTTGTGAAAACTCTTGTAGAGTGTATTTAAAAACGTAGGTACCAAAGTTAGTACATTATGTTTAATGTATATTATGTAGTAGATACATTGTGAGAATTTAGGTTTTTAAGGTTTTAAGGTTAGGTAAACGCAGGTTTTTTTTTTACTTTTTCATCATCGTGAAAAAGGTCCAAGAAGAAAGGCTTGTTCTGTGACTAGAATTTGAACCTGCGCCTGCGCCTGCGACACCAAAATTCCATTCTAAGAGTATTACTCAGAGTGTTTGCCTTGTGTAAATGCTTGTCGTTTATTGTCTGCGATCGATATGACGATCATTTCTAACAAAAGCTGAAGAGAAAACATACCATAGTTAAATTATTTTGATTTCCTTCCCACGCCTATGCTGATTAAGAAAAACTAGATAAATTTATTTTAAGCTGTAATATTATTATGTCCCTTTTTGGATAGAGCTTTTGAATAACACAATAATTTATTCTCAGTTTATTTAACATCTGAAACGTGCGACGTTGAGCTTAGTCGGCAACAACCTATAATAATATTGTGTTTATTATATTTTCGAAGGTTTTGTGCAAAATGCAGCTGCAAAACAAATTGACTTGGAAGCTGTCCAAAATACGAGAGCCATTCTCTCTGCTGGAATTTGCAGTAAGCTCATACTGAGCTTTAGATAGTAGGAAACTTCAGCTTTTACTATAATGCAAGTATCTCTACTACTCGAATTATAACCAAGTCTCGCGGTATGATGGTATGACGGTGACCATAGCAGCATGACAATATTACATGAAATGTTGTTTCAGATTATTATTATCCTGACAACATATTCGTGGCATATTACCATTATTTTGATAACGAGAGAACTTGTGTAATTTTACACCAGAAGATATGCAATATTATGCATAATGCTTCTTGTTATGTATTTATTTTATGAAACAATTTCAGTTTAGTGTAGGTTTCAGTCAAAATCGATTAAGAAGGCGACTTGACTTTGAGCTATATTATAAATAATACCATTCTCCTTCAGATAAACACATATCCTCACATTTCTGTTCTTGTATTATATTAGTATATATTATTTGTAATGCTTTTGGAATTTTCTAATTAATTATTATTTTACTGTACAGAATATTAAAAAGAAATTGCTTCTTTCTTTTAATATCATTAAACCTGTAAGGTTATCATGGGGCTCTGTTAATAAGTAAATAATAATAGACATACTGTTAATCCGGTGGGCGTGGGTTCAATCCCCGACTTACTCCACTTCACAACACAAGCTTTAAAGCTTTCTGTGAAGTGTGCAAAGATGTTTATTCGATAAACCCAGATTCATTTTTTTATTTAAAAAAAAACCCTCTGAGAGCGTTCTCTGGCACATATACCGACATACATAACGCACTCCAAACGCGTTGGAATGGCTTGATGATTTGGATGTTGCTCTTTAGTGTCTCCTGAATGTAATAGCGAAACATCTTTGACTCTCTTATCTATCAGTGACTGACGCCAAACGATAATAATAAAAAGTATATATTATATTCGTGCCAGCCTTTACTTCTAGTCGAGTTGTGATGAAAGCGATGAGTGTGTTTCAAGCAGAAGTTTACTTCCTACAAAAGCATATTTCCTAGCTGAATTGGCCAAAAAACAATATTTTCCTCTCTGTTGTAGGAAAGTATTAAAAGTTGAGGGTGCTTGAAGGCCGTACATATTCTACATGAAATTTCCAGACCTACTCTTAAAACCCCAAGTTTAAAGTGGTTTGAAACTGCTTGTATTGAAAAATAGCGTAAAGTAGCAGAAAATGGATTCAAAATTTCAAAACCATATTACATCACTAACCTAAGAATAAATACCCCTAAGTGTTTTCATTATCTTCCAATTAATTATAGACAGGTATTGAAAGTCTTACGATTTCATTACAAAAGCAAGGGTACAAAAGACCTGGAATTACTTAATGATTTCGTGTTTATATATAACCTCTTTCGGGCGGTGAAACCTTTTTCTCGTTTTAATTGGAAACCTATCCGCAATCAATGTACCGGTATAATAAAATAATTACGTTGAATGGGATAGACTTTTGCTTCCCTTTTTACTTCAATTAAATCTCAAAAGAGTGTGATCAATAACAGGTACTTTCTTTTTCTATTTTATTATTTTTGTGGCAATAATTAGAAGCTGATCTAATTTATGTGGTATTAACTCAATGAAATAAGGGTTTACTTTTCTCTTTTATTTTTGGATGATTTTTACAAAATTTAAAAGAGGCAAAGCGAAAAAGTAGACTTGTATTGTAGACAGCTGCTACAATAAAATCTATTCCATTGTATTACCTCCATACAAACAATTCATTTCCTTTGACAAAACCATTTTGTACGTACCGTAGTTTTTGCTCCATTTTATTTTTATTAGCAAGATAACTTTTATGACTTGCTAACCCACTGAGAATAATGTACTTGGCTATTATTTTATTAAAACAGGTAATTATTTTTTCATTTTAATTTGTATACACTAGGTATTTCATTATAGATATTGCATTTTTATTAATTACTAGCTTTTGTCCAACACAATTCAAATCGACGCGACGTAAAAGAGTTTAATTTATAAAGAGCTAGTTTATTAATAAATAAAAAAATCCATTACAAACATCATGAAGTTAATTTAATGGAAAATTCTCTATGAGTGGATTAAAAAAATAAAAACCAATTTCATGCCTTTTGTACATAGTTTTTGCAATTTAAAAACACGGTGAATAAATTGTTTTCCTTTAAGTAGTAATCCTTTCCAAGAAACATCTTAAAATGAAGCGTACATTTTTCTGTTTGTGAATATATTTTTTTTTGTACTTGATTTATAAATAAAAAATTCAAAAGAAGTTGGAGTGACGAATGTCAGAAAGCTTTACAAAGATCTCAAATTTTTACTCAAAAAGCTTTGTTCTGTTAAAAATACTGACAAAAATTTTACACTGACTGGCAACCCTCACACATTACGCCAGATCCTGCTATCAAGTATGTGTAATTTTTGGAAATTGTAGGTCTATTGCTCTGGGCATAAAGTGGTTTACTTATTTCAAGCAAAGTCCTTCATTATTATACGAACTCCTTTGAGGAGGCCAAGGGAGTTCGTTATGTGAATGGCGATACAACGCGGTTCTGTTGAGGAAAAAACTTTAATGTTTGTAATTACGTATCGGTTAACTGGTCTGTCTTCTGTGCTCTGTGATTGCCGAATTGGGCAAGTATTTGATACGGGTCTTTGTATGAGACTGAACAGTGAAAAGTTACCATTACCAGACAGATAGCTCACTCAGAGTATATTTATTTATTTATTTATTTATTCATCCATAAACGGCCATATGCCCTTTAACATATTGCAATTATTAAAATAGTTGAATTCAAAATCATAACAATCAAATAAAAGGGAGAAAATACATGTAAATATTTGATATACACACTTAGTTGAATGGAATAAAAATGCAAAAATAAGACTTAAATATTAGGATTAATTTTACGGATAATTTTATAAACTGCTTAGTGCAGAGATGTCGCCAAGAGGAAAAAAGGTACGAAGTAGGTAAGTAATTTAAATTCACCCGTGAATACAGCATAAATATTAAACAATTTTCTTTACAATTTCAGCTGGGGAAATCACTCACACACAAAACTCTTTGATATTTTTCAACCGTATCTTCCTTTCCTTTGATCGCTCGTATCAAAAATATGACATTCTCCTTTTGTATTACATATTACGGTTTATAATGTTATACAATAATAATTGTACACAACTTTTTAAGTAGGTTGGGACCAATTCAGTATTCAAATCGCTAGGTCACTGCCACTGCCACTTAATTTACGTGAAGATGCAAAAATTACGTGAAAATGCGAAAAGCAATCCCTTAAATTACTTTAAAAGTGTCTTTCTCTATTTTTGTTTTAATGAATCTGGGTTTATAGAAAAAAAACCCAAATACACCTTTGGACACTTCACGGTAAGCTTGTGTCGTGAAGTGAAGTAAGCCGGCATCGGGGATCGAACCTGCGCCCACTGAATTAACAGTCGAGCGCGTTACCAACCAGGCAACCAACCACCTCATCATTATGATACTTTAAGTTTGATACCGTAGTCTCTAAGATGTTTATCCTCCAAACCGCGTACTTAAATATGCTTATTGGAGCCCATTACAAATCAGCGATGATCTTGAATCAATATATCTGCATGTCCAGGTCATCGCATTAATTGTTCTCTGCGTTTGAGTTCTTTTTGTTGTATTGTTTGTATTCTGAAGTCTGAAATGTTAACTGATGATTTCAAGTGTCCAGGCGGATCTAAATGTAATACGCAACAAGAAACCTAAATCCCATCCCTATCCTCTCCACATCTTCCCTATTCAATTATATTCTTTGACATATGTACAATTGTACATACAATAATTGTATCCATACTTTGTTTGTTTGTTGATTGTGCAGAGTGTGTGTCTTGTTGTCTATGAACAATATAATATTATGTATGGTTTATATGTGTGCTAATTATTGTTTGGTGATTGATGTATGAAACATATTGTGTTTAATGCATTGAATAATGTAAACTTATATTTATATCTGTCTCCTGTATGGCCACCATAAATAAATAAATAAAAACAATAACGAGTAGGTATTATTATAGGTTAATGTTTTTTTTGAGACTTTACCGGGGATAACGGGTTCGACTCTCGCATGATTTCGAAGGTATAATTTACACTTCACGACGCAAGGAATTTTGTTTACTGTGAAGAGGGCTGAAAAGTAATTTAGTCTGAATGTTATTATTATAAAAGATCACCAAAAACATTAAAAAAAATATCGACTAAGGGTAGATGAAGATATTCAATGACACTGCAGAGTTAAGGAAACCGGTAACGGTCTTCATTCACATAAAAACTTTAAGCACACAATTGAATATGACATTTGATTAGTAGATACCTACATTATTTCGTGGGTTTAGAATGAAAGAATCTAATTGGTAAAGACTTCCTATTCACTTACTTCCTTTTCATTCTAAGCTCACCATCATCCTTATATGAAACCCATCAGTTTCAATACTCGGAACCCTTACGAGAGTTTTATGCGTTACCCTTAGAAGTAATAAAATTTAATAATGTAATAGATACGTACTCCAATAAGAGCAGGTGGAGCCCGAGAATCGTAGTGGTTGGCCAACACTCCATGATATAAAAAAAAAGAATGCTTACTAGTACTTACATTAACTTTGAATACCGGTAGAACACTTGAAGAATCTCTTTTATTTTCTCAGGTAAGTATGCGAAATTCCTTTGTTAGTCGCAGGTACCATTATTTTATTTTATTTCTCTGGAAAGTATTCTGGAATTCTCATCCAAGACGACTTTATGACTTTTATCGTTTTCTCTTTCTGCAGACGTACCTACCTATTTAAGGTACCCACGTACCTTTGCAACTCCCAATTCCCACATCAATTCAAAAACTCATATTACCGAAAATAGAGACGGTGAGAAAAAGGCGAATTACATATTTATGATGAGCCTTGGTCGAATCAAAAAGTTCACTCTTTTTTTCAGATTTATTGCTTCTTTCATGTGCCTTCCTTTGACCCTCCAACTGAAATCGTAAAATTATAATACATATTGTCCTGAAACTCTTCTTTTAGTACCACTACAATAATTTTTATATGGCAGCTATTTCATTATGTAAATCAAAATCGTAATTTAAGAAATCGTAGTAGAAATAAATTTATTTATTGATGGAATTATTGTAAAAATAATGTTGCGAATTTAAGAAATAATCTAATCAATATCGTTCTAAAATATCTACCACTGCCATTGAATTACAAAAGAGTTTATGTACGTACTAGATAAATAACAGGTCACACCACGTGTTTTGAGCTAAAGTAAACATAGGGTGTGTTTTAGAAGTGTGGGAAGTGTGGCGTTCTGTTCTCACTGCCTACCCCACAAAGGATGCGACATGAAAATCTTATATGCAAATGTATGAAACAATTACGTTATATTTTTATCATTATAGGTAAATCACACGAAGATGGGCGAAAATCTATTGGAAAACAATGAAACTGAATTAGGTATATTTTATTTCCGAAAAAGTTCACAATAAAATACGCTTTCAGAATATATGTTTTGTCAGCTTTTTTTCACTGAAAACGGATGTTTTCTTTTCCTTATCTCGTACAGTTTAACTGTCAGATTATTACAACCGTATATTCGAGTCATCCATCATTCCATTCGAGTAAAACAACGTTGCTTTCATTTTAACACACCGCTACTCTCCACATGATAAAACCTGCCAACTTTTTTCTATTAGTTTTTGTTGTAGACGACATTCTTCCTTGGGTAGACAATAATAATATTTTACGGTTTTTCTTGTTTATCCCTTTTTCTACACAGCTAATAAACAAACGCAATGAACATATTTTTCCAGGCTGTACAGTGTACACAATAAACAATATCTTTTGCCTCTTTACTGTTTATTTATTTACGTATTGTTGGTACCTATCATACGAGTATATGTTCAATTTCTAACTTTTCTAACAATATATATTATATTTCATAGCGCACATTTGGTAATACAAATAGATAAGAGACATGATCCATCGCGGCTCAGCTACCAGCCTTCATAGCACATCGGCAGAATACTGGTTTGTCAGACTGGAGGTTTGAGTTCGATTCTCGGCTAGGGAAGATGGATGAACTCGAATTAGTGAATGATACTTAAGTGTAAAGTGATCACATTAAAGCAGCCGACATCAGTCATAAGCCTGATGGAAATTCCACCCTTTGCTCTATATCTGTTGAGATCATTCATTTTCGGGTCCGAGCTACCCCCCACTAGGCCACCCACTCCAGAAATTAGCAGTCATAACGGCATTGTCAGTGACCATCATCAGGTCCCTCGCATCGCATCTGTTGAGATAACTAATTGAGATATGTACTTGAGAAATTTGATAGTGCTAATTATTATCACTGAACTTTTTCTAATTCCGTTTTTCGAACGAAAAAGGTCATCGGTGGATTATTGCTATATATAATATGTATAAATATTTCTATTTAAAAATATTTTTATGACTATTGTTAGAAATAAAAGTATAACCGCGCTGTTTATGAATATTATTGACGCTGTGTGTGCTTAGATACTTAAATGTTTATTGAACGAATGAAAATCAAATGATTGAAATAGTTTATTGTTTTTTTATTATACATTATTTAACTTATTTATTTTATTGTTTCAGCTCCCATTGGGGGTTCCCTCCGGATCAACCCCCTCTCCCACGCTGCCTCGCTCAGTCACCTGGATGTCTCCACTCAGGTAAACATGAAAACTTCATAACTTACATTACTTTTATTTCAGTGTGGAAAAACTAAATTGGTATTAGGTACTGAAAACAAAATATTCACCAAAATGTGACTGGATTTTTGTTGAACATTTTGATTCTTTGTCTCGGTCTTTCCTAAAGAAAAGAGCAGACTAATAAAGTAATAAAGCAGCGGTTATCTACGCATGCCTAAGAGACACTATTTGGACCAGCAGGCTTACGCAAGTGAAAAGCAAAGTATGAATATACCAAATATGCATAATACCTGCTATGATCTATGGTGTCGGAGCAGACGGTGACAGGAAAGTTGTTCGATTTACATATTTTCGAACGCACAATACTTCGAAAAACAACATTTCGAATGGCAATAATTCGAAATACAAATTTTCGAATGACAATAGTTCGACGCACTTTATTTCGAAAAACATATTTTCGAATGAACAATAGTTCGAAATTACAATTGTTCGAAAAAAGTTTCCTGGCTTAAGGCGCAAGCCAATATAGTGTCGCCGTCAACACAACTGCGTGTTGTACCTACCATATTTAATATAATTTGTGAACTAGGTATAATGTTATGTGTATTTAGACACTGCATAATTCTAAATTTATTGTTTGTTTATGCAAAAAGAGTTTCAATAATAATACCACAAAAGGGTATTACCTTAAGATCTCTGATAATTTTCTATCAATTTTTTTTCACTGGCAACAAATGACAAAAGGCGGCAACATGGCGACACGAAACTCAGTTCAATAAGTACCAATGTCATTTCTTGGCTACTTTAGTTAAAAGAAAATAATAATACAAAAAATAATTAGATTTTTTTTTAGAAAATGTAAGAAGCCGTAAATCTCAATAGTAAGTATATCCAAATTTAAAGTTTAGAAACTACCACTAATTTACGCCGGAATCTTTTAATCAGATCATTAGACTAATTTATGGATTTCAAGGTACACTATTTTTGCATTTTTAAATAAATTATTTTAAAGACAATTTGCTAATTTAATATTTTTTGTAAAAACTAAACGGATGTATGTCCCGGGATTTCACCTCAAATGACGATGTTTATATTATGATTCGAAGAAGAAAAAACGTGTGCTTAACTAAAATACCTATTTTACTAATATTACTCAGTTAGTAATAAAAAAAACTGTATTAACTAAAATGTCAAAATACGGAAATAAATCATTTTGATAATATTCATAATCAGGTACCGTACTTAGTAAGTAATCGCCTCATTTTCTTAGTAACACTAAAAGTGACATTAGCTCCTTATGAACTCATCCACTTCATTCGCAGTTGGAGGGAACCTGTATAAATCGCAGTTGGATGACGTATGTAAGGAAAAGTCAAAACATTGCGACAAAAATGGGGTTTTGGTAGTCGGTTGAGATATAAGACAATCCTATTTATATAACCCGCCTCGAAACTTTACAGAAAATTAAATATATTCCTGTAAAATGGGAATCGAATTATTGTGATTCGATGATTTTGCTTTTCTAACAAATGTGAGTTCGAACATATTACTTTCAAACTATTGTTATTCTGATTATTGTTTTTCGAACAACTGTTCATCGAACATTTGGAATTCGAAATACTGTTTTTCGAACATCTTTCATGTAACCGGAGCAGACACAGTGAGAACTAAATATCTTCTCAGAACTAGCGAATTAAAGACTCCATGGACTGGTTGTGGTCGGAGTTTTTTTTACGAAAATTTTTCAGAACAATCAAATTTTATCATGTCGATTTGCATATTCAGATTATTTCGAAAAACAGGCATGCGTTCCGTGCTCTATGCTTTAGATTTCTGAATGTTTGAATCAAAGAGTACTTAATACATTATTATTATTTTTTTTTTATTTTATTGAAATTTTGACATTAATAACAATACATTTTTTTTAGGTTCTACAGTGATTATCTTAAATAAGTATAATTACATTATACCCTCCCTTAAAAAGTGACACTTGTGTAAAGGGAGGGGAGCATGAAACATATTCCTAATAATAATTCCAATAATTACAACTTATAAATACAACACTTCCAATCATATCAATATTTAACAACATACATAAGCAATAGAAACTATAGCTAACATAATACAGTGCACAAGTACATTGCAACTAGGTAGGTACCTACTTTTCAAACAAAAATCAAAAATCCATCCATTGAGACAGCATTTAGATACAACATATTTTTCAGTTCTACCGACAATACAATAAATTAATAATGTTACAAAGTTATTATGTCGCTGGTTTGAATATAACTTTCCGCCTAGTAAGTTGCCGGCCAAAGGACGCCCAGAACTTACAGAAACAAACGTAGTTATACATTCCAAGTAAAACACTACCTTTCAGTAATCTCGATATTTTTTACCATCGGTACATGGTGGAAGTCCATTTTTAAGGAAAAATGGAAAACGAAATAGTATTTAGATTTAGGTATATCCACAAAAACAACTTTAGATTTCGCGACTAGTATTCGAGGATTTGTATTCTCATCATCAGGAGATTGTGAATAAACTACCTTTCGGGAATTATACCATTCAGAAATAGTTCATCAATATTCACTCACAATTTCTTCGTTCGTACCCCTGTAGCTTCCATTTCTCGTATAGGGCTGAACTCTAAAGTACCCTAATACCACTCATGATTAATTACCTTTATACTTATTGCATTATCATTTCACAATATTATTATTTCATCATCTACTGAGAGGCATTACACCATGAGAATCGTTGTGTAATTGTTTGTAATTCCGCACCGCACAATAATAATGCAAATATCTAGTCCAACGTATGAACAATGCAAGCATTATATGCAAATAATATTTCATAGTTATTAATTAATTCAGTTAACAATAGTATGCATGTACATAGTACAGGGATTATAATGTTCAGCATAATCAGAGATCACTCGTTCTTTATGGGTGAAATGCCTAAAATTAAAAAAAATATATATATTATAAAATGTAGGTACATTAAGTAGGTACGTTGCATTAGTCCAATCAACATAATAGGTATACAGGATCATCGAAAAAGATGGACCCTGTTTTAAAAAGGCATAACTTTGTAACCATTCTTGATAAATAAGTGATTCTTTCACTATTTGGTAACTGATGAATGTAAGTTTTGTTTGTTGTACAATACAATGCAATTGCGCATGCGCAGAGTATTGGGAATATTGTCATTATTAACAAAAATGTCGGGTTATATGTAGTGTTTTTCCAACTTACCGCAGAGCGCAGAAGGAGGGAAATTTTATTGTCCATTTACGTTATTTTATTTTCTTAACAGAATCAGACAGTCACAACAATAAATTTTACAATGATTAACACATTACTTACATACAAACCAGCAAAGATTCTACACTTTACCTATGTACATTCTACAATATAATGAATACAAACAAAACGAAAAAAATAATAGACCAACATACCTACTAAATTAAAACATTGTGAAAATTCAAAACTACCCGACCCTAGCAGGATATATACCGAACTATATAGGTTGTATTAGAACAATATCAGCAAATAATTCAAATGAATAATAATATCAAAGAGAAATGTGCATTATACGAGTAATTCTAGGAAAACCGTAAAATTGATTAACGGTTGTAGAAATATTACCCATAATTTTAGTTTATCCCATTGTAACTGGTTTTAATTATTAATGCTTCATTTAACTGTGCGATTAAAAAACAAAGAACGACATTATGCATTGTGTGATCTGCTGCTATTTCGCACAATTTGATTCTTCAGGATAACACTAGGAGATCACAAAGTTTTGCCTAAAAATAAAAATGTAATTTACAACCCAAAAATAACAGTTTGTAGCCATGCGATGATCAGTCACAATCCTAACGTTAAATCCATCCTTGGCTGTATATCTGTTGATATAACTACTTGTTATTCAACTACGAGATGTTGAAAATCCGATGTTCTCGCAAAAAATAATTTATGGCATCCAGAAACAATAATACCTACCTACATAATTTTTAATCAATAAAAATACATGTACTTACATATTCAGACATTACCCAAACCATGGGTTTTTATTCTATACTAGTTGGTTGTAAAACGCCTAAGGCTCCCGTTGTCGAATATAACAAATACTTTAATTTAATATACCCGAAGCCATCAGTTCTATAATCTGTAGAATTATGGTGAGTTGGCAGACATTGTAAACGGCAATAAACCCACCATTTACCTCTATGAACATTTGGTTTATCTATTTATAATTCATCATATTATGGCTCCCACACACGCAATGACATTCCAGTTAAAACTGAATCGTCCGTTTGCAAAAGATCTCCAATCAAAACCTCTTTCTGGATTCAAAATCAGAGTAAGAATGAATTTAAGGAGAGGTTTTGGCCGGAGCTTTTTTGCAAACGGTCGATTCAGTTAACTGAATATCAGTGCGTATGTGGCCACCCATAGTCCTGAAAAAAAAATTGTTGGCATCTAGTACGAAATTCACAATAGAATTAGAATGCTATATTTAAAAAAAAATGGTCCAATTCTGTATCTACTACGCCGTCCTTGCATCTAGATTTCATTATATTATCAAGCGTATTCTGATTTCACAAGCGACACTTTGGTATTTCATTAAGTTTTTCCCCTTTTGACCGGCCGTTTAACCTTCAAAGGTCAGATACGTGCGACTCACCATCTGTTTATAATTTACTCAAACCTTCTGACTTATATTTTTCTATATACACGATTTCTTTTCTTCCCTCATATAATGGCATGACTTTTCTCCGATTTTGCAATCAAAATTTTATTGCTGTTTCTGAAAAGGAATCAAATTTTATACAAAAGGTCTAGAATTCTCATATTAATGGCCATACCTTTTTACTGAATGCCTCTCTAAAAATCCTTTATTTATTTAATGTCTTTGGCTTCACAATGGAATGCTTTCATTTAAATATTTTGCGAAACACGCAAATTCTATTTTTGTATTCTGCTGAGCTTTAGGTAGATACTTTATATTCGTATTCGTAGTTATACCTGCCAATTATATGGGTACCTCAGCTAAACATATGAGCTTTGACTCTCAGGTTATACCTGCCATTTATGTAGGTAGGTACCTCAACTAACATATGAGATTTGACTCTCACTTACCCCGTACAATGATCGTTAACGTACGACAGAAGAATAAAACTTGAACTGGAATGGGGATTATCTGGAAAAAGCCTTGTGATAAATTCTCCCCATTGAGCAATGTCTGCTTTTTATTGTATACATAAGCTTTGGTCACTTTAAAAATAGATATCCATCACTCATTTGTGAAAGTTCAATCGACGCTGTTAACAGTGCTGGGGCAGCTCGTTGAAGAGATATTATGAGGGTAGTAGTTGATGTATGTTCATCCGAATAGGCATATTATTTGATACATTTGGTGTTCATATATTTTTTGTACATATCTGCACATTCTTCGACCTAAAGGGCCTAAAAGCTGGCATGTCGAAGAGTGGATAATTTTAGTTAATAATAATAAAATTTAAAATAATAAATATGAATGAACTGATATTTAGTGCAAGATGGGCTGCTGCCGAATACTATTTGCTATCTTGTATTCTTTGATAACAATTGTATGTATTTTCAATTATCTCATTACTAACGAAAGCTCAACCTACATAATACAGGACGACTTTACCAGAGCTTTCATGAAGGCAGACATTAAAAATGTCACTAGGTTGTGTCTATAGATCAGAATCTTTGTAATGAAATGTTCTTTCGTAACTAAATACATTCGTAGTACAAAAGAATGTAGTAATATAAAAGATCTCTTAATCATAGCGTAGCATCTCGACGTAATCCTTCATGTTTGTGACTTGCAAAAGAAATTAGATTGAATTATATCATACTATCATTCTTCTAAGAATGTTCAGATCGAGAAACGAATAAAAAAAAATCTTAACTAGAACCAAGTGATTCTCATAGGATTTTTTATAATTAGATTGAACTTTGACATGTATTTTGTTCTTCTTTAATAACTTACAGCCTTGATATTATTGCAGATTAAGAAAACAGTACTGAAAACATTTCACAAAAACGGTGGTAGATTTACATACAATATGTTATGGTGATTGAAAGATTTCTAAGACATACTCGTAATTATAATTAGTATGTAATTTTGACGACATGGCATGATCAAATGTTTATATTAGAAAGTTAAAGGAACAAATTGCATAAAATATTTAGGCAGATATTTCTCTGCGGTGTTCCCAATTAGTTTATGAATCAACATTCAACAGTGCCAAAAAATATTAAGAACCTCACATGACATGATTTTCCCCTATTATTACATGATTGAGAATAAGATAAAGCTTCAAATATATATCTGCACTTCTCGGACGAATAGACACCAGTCATTTTACTACAAGTAATTTGAGTGAAATGAGTGACTGCAATGATGACGATGAAAGTGAATAAACTAAGATGGTTTGGGCATGTTGAGAGAATGAAGAATGACAGGATAACAAAAAAGATATACATGATTGAGCGAACAGGTGTAAGGAAACACGGCCATCCGAGACTGACCTGGTCCGATCATATCGACCAGATCCTCATGGATGGACGCGTTTTGAGTAAAAGGAATAGAAGAGCGTATATGACAAATTGCATGAATGTGACGGAGGCTAGGAGTGTGTGTGTGTAAGTATATGGCTCTCTGACGCTCTGTCCTCTCTGCCTACCCTACAAGGGATGCGGCGTGGCGGTACAGATAGATAGATAGAATTTGATGGAATTTAATGATTTTGATACTAAACGTCCAAACAATATTACAATGTTTTAATAACAATGGTAGACATCCACCCATACATGAATGGGTTACTCATCTCAAATGTTTTCCTACCGAAAACATAATCTTTTTGGGATATAAAACGTCAGCCCTTTCCCTTAAATAATCATTCGTTCATTCTTATCTATTGTTTGACCCATATCATCCACCCTGACCTTTAAGGAAATCCGTGTTAAACCCCTAACTGATTCAAGGGCGTGATTGTTGGGGAATGTGAAAATCACATTACTTATGTCACTTTTGATATATTATGGATCCGTAGGGTATTGAACTGTGCCTTCAAATATAGCACAAAATTATTCAAAATCTGTTACATTTTGTCAGGGGTGCGATAATATTATTACCATATAACATATCTGATCTTTTGTAGCTGACAAGTCTGTCATCATTATATCGTAATCTTTGCTTTTTTAGTAGGTACCTTCTTTCTATCTATCTAGGAAGCATAATTCTATCTCGACTTAAACAGAAGGCAACGTGCGTATCGTTATTATTTCTTTTCAAGAAATTTTTATCATGTGTTGACGAATACATATTTCAAATATCTGGTTAGGGGTGAAACAGGTTTCGACGTGTTTCAACGTTAAATACTATTAGTAGTAGGTACATGGGTGCATATAAACTAACCTAACCTAACGATAAAATGTCAAAAAACTATCCTAACCTATCGATAAAATGACAAAAAACTGACCTCACCAAATTCAACGCACTGGTGCATTCACACTACCATACACGTTAGACAAACTATGCCTGACCTAACCTAAACCTAACAGAAGACTGATGTAACCCCACATAGTATTAAATGGTAAATTGGATGTAACATAACCAACCGAACAGAACCGAACCTAACCTAACCTTAGCCTTTTTTGTTGTTTTTTCCAGGCGGACATAGTTCATTTGGCCACCAGCTACGAGTCAGAAGACGAAAACATGGGAAGGCGACATCAGCGAGGTGGTGGGGCTGGTGGATCTCTAGGGGGAGGTTCTCTGGGAGGGTCTGGCAGACGAGGGACTCCGACGACTATGTATTCCAAGCAAGAGTTCAGAGAACAATACTGCATCACCAGCAAGCAGTTGGATCTGTTCGAGTTGGAAAGATCAAGAAAGGAAAAGTTCTTCGGATGTCTCTCCCACTACAACATTGAGAGTCCTTGCTCTAGAAGTGCAAGCAGGTATGTACAATTATTGACAATATCTCCCATTTTCAGAAGAGTAGAAAAATGACATAATTTTTCCATTTAAAATCCATTCTCAGTGATCGAAGATTCTTATCCTAAACGTCACACATTTGCGCTAAATTTCTTATTATAATTTCCCTGTTTCTATTGCAGAACAATAAAACATTTAAATTTGCCTGAAACACGAAATTAAAACGCTGACTAGGTATTGAAAAACCATGAAATTTTAAGTAAACACCACCCTGCTAAAAAGCTTTACCGTAGATAAACATTAAGTAAGTACAAACTTCCAATTTCCCCATTCAATTTCTTACACATTCTCGTAAAGTTTATTCCACACAATTAAACATGAGAAGTTCTGAATTGAAATAAACAAGCTCGCATGAAAGCGGGGCATGGAGTTTCATAACAGTGTTAGCAGATAGATTAGTTCCTACTTCCTATATCTCTTGGAGAATTGTTCACATTTAAGGTCCTATATTCTCTCAGGGGACTTCAGCGCCCTGAATTTTACTCAGCCAATACTGAGGGAATCGTCTTGAAACTGAAGACAGTGATAGATGAAAGTATGGACTACAGATCGGCTGTGTTAGAATTACAGGATTGGGAAATTCCTTGAATAAAAAAAATATTCCTAAAGTACCCCTAAAATTTACGCGATCTGAAGATTTTCAGTTCAGTTTTTCAGATATAAAAGTATAATTTAGCCAAAATACTGGTAATTATAATCTTAACAAATCGGCTGTTTTAGATTTTTAAATTTCTTCCCAGGTTTCTTTTAAAAAGGTATGATTCACATTGTCGCTTACGTTATTATTATTGAGCGTTAACATTCTCATCCGAAATTTGTAAAAGTTGTAGCAAAAATAGAACGATTTTTTGCTCAGTGCATATGCCCCTTAAGAAGTACCTCAGAAAGTAAGCGTCGTTGTTCATTACTGCTTGGTTTTCGTCACCAAACTTTTGAAAACAGGTGCGATTTTCTCAACTGCTAAACACACTATCATCTTACTCACTTTGAAACAAAGTTAATTATTACCAACTTCCAATTAACCGTACTTTATATGAGATTGTACTGTTTGTAATTTACTGTATTATAATGTGTTCAATGAAGCAAAATTCATAAGATTGCTACCACGCTTAAATTGACAATATTTATCAAATCCTGAATGAACGTTCATCCCAGAAGTTCATCGATTGATTCGAACTATCGAACGATTTACCGTCTAGCTAAGGCCCGGTTGCTCGACGAATAGTATCGTCGGCTGGTAACGGTAAGGAGACAGAAATCGAAAGATTTCTTACTATCCATTTACCACTGCCGCCAGGTCCAGTAAACGCATAGTAACGAAGTGTACTGGTGCGTATATAGGTAGATGCGTTCTCTCTTACCTAATATTGCCATCTCGCTTGCGCGCTTAACAAAAAGCGAAACGGCAAACAAAACGTCAGTGTGTGTTAATATAGTAAGCTATTTTTTACCTGGTGTCTTCGGTATTTTGAAGCAACTCATTTAATAAGTTTGCTGAACAGTAACGGCAATGGTAATCTACTGTTACTATCGTTTTTAAAGCAATCAGCCCAATAAATAATATATTATGCAATTAATACTGTTTACTTTTCACATACCAATTATATCGATGCGCTCAAGTTATTACGTTAATATGAAAAGCAAACAGTGTTTTTTTTCAATATTATTTTATTTTCACATATTAATAGTGACTCAAGGGCTTCTAAAAAAATAATTGGCATAACAATTCAACGCAGTCATTACAAAAATATTTTGTTTTATCACTCTATAAATACACAAAATATAGTTGTTTTCATAATTTGTTAATTCATACTCATAGTTGTAAGATCTGATTACAAAACGGCTGTATGCTCGTTAACCAACCGACAGTTAACAAACTAAAGTCTTTGGGAGATACTAAATATCGTATTTTATCTTACTAATATTATTTAGGTACCTTATAATGTGCTGATTGGGAACCATTGTTCAAAACGAAATTAGATAAGTTTCTCAAATTTTCACATCAACATTATCAATTTCCCAAACAATCTTATTATTAATGCATAGATTAAAACTTTCTCTCATTTCGAATGGTTCATTTCTATAGTATAATCGTCAGCCACCTTCTGTGATAGGCACTAAGTAGTCAGGAGGCACTTCTCCATCCACGGACTCTGACAAAATGAAAGAATCGCTTAATGCTTTCCAATTTATTGTTGATTCAACTTTCAAGTGACGCTTCAAATTAAATTGAATTAAACTTTTATCCGTTTAGGGTGACAGTCCATTCAGACAGTATATTCTAAATTAAACGATCAGTATTCATTTCATTAAAACCTCCTGAGTGCTGAGAAATATTTTTGTTTTATATCAATAATTTTTGGGGAGTGAATTTTATAGGCCTTAAAGGCAACCAGAAAAATACCTATACATATAAAAAAATCTCAGAAGGAAAATGTGCATTTCCTATACGTACTATATAAAGTACCATGGTATCCAACAACATCCAGATGTTAATGGGTGATTGTTAAAATAATTGTTTTGTTTTTCAAAGTACTGTGTGTAGGACCAAATCACTAAGGATGTTATAGAATACAGAATGCCAGGTCGCATATCCTCACACATAGAATGCAATTTATCACACACGCTCTTTGATTTCTCCCATTCAAGAATCTGGTCACTGATGGTCGGTATGTTCAGTTGAATGCTTCAATACTGAGGTTTGAAGGCTTCAATACTGCTGAGGCAGTTCCCACGATCCTAATATCTGACTCTGGCATCTCCAAGGTCATTATAGGTAAGAGACGTTATATGTTATAGAAGAGTTTATCAAACGGGAAATCTAACTGTTTATGGAACTGTTTACAAGCTTTTGGCGACACTTGGGCCGCCATCATCGGGCAAGAATATACGTGTTCGCCTGTGGTATATGTACTTACCTCCATACATACTTTCATACATTTTAAGTAATCAATTTATGAAAATACTGAACAGTGAACTTTTTTTTCTCTATTATACTTCCTTTGCCCAAAAATTCCATTCACTCCTTTTGTTTTAACGGATGCTTTTGTGAAAAAAAAATGACCCAAATTTTTCGCACACTTCACAATGCGAAACTCTACAATCTCACGTCATGTAGCATAAAATTATTATATGGATTCAGTGTTTATGATGATACGCATTCACATGGATTGTTGAAAAATTCTGATGATTTCCTTTGCTCTCTGAGTGACCGCGTATAATTTAAAAACAAACTCAAACAAAATGAATTAAAATTTCAATAAAAAAGCAAAGGCTCAGGAAAGTCAATACATTCCTCTATTGTTCTCATGCAAATCTACTTACTTCCTCTGTACGTTTGTATTGTGTAATAAATTAATATTTATCGTATTTACCTACACTTGCGTCTACCTGTGATTTCTGAAAGCGTATAATAATTATAAAAATAACAATTGCCGTTAGTACTCGATATAAAAATAACAGGTAGTCGAAAATAATACCTGATGAGAACGTAAATGTTATCTGTTTTTTTCAGTTATGTTCCTCTGTAGAACAATATTTGTTCAATAATAACAGCACAAAAATAACAAGTTTGTATTATATATTTTAGATTATTCACACGTGATTCATTCAGCCGTGATAAACATTTAAGTAGGTAACTACTTAATATTTTGTTCCAATACTTTCCGTTAGACTTTTCAATTGTTACTCGGTTTTCGAGATCTACCACCGAAAACTTGGGAAAGAAATTTTGTAACAGTCTTATTACAACATAAAAATTGTAATAAGTACCTACTGTTTTGTTACAAAATCGTTTCATTTGGGAAATTTTATTAATTTATTTTTATATGGAGAAGAACGGTTCGAACTTTTTTTAGGATTAGGTACTTATTTTTAAAGTCTGATCTCGTTCGTGAATGTTTTTAAGCATTTCCTTTTTCTGTGTTCTAATTAATTAGCGTAACAATAGCAAGTTTACAGATACATACATACATAGTGTTATGTAAAACGCAATTCCTATTTCGTATTTGGTGATACTGTTATTTATAACAGTTCTTTAGATATTATTTAGCACTACCGTAGTTTTTTAAATAAAAAAAAGGTTTCATAATTTATTGTTTTAATAAAAGTGTTGAAAGAGATTTTTCATTAATTCCTATTGCAAAAGGTAAAAAGAATAGACCTGGTAGGAATAATAAAAGGTATACAACAAACGAAAAACTTTTTTTTTATTTGAAGCGAATACCCAATATTATTTACAGCTACACCTTTTGTGGGAAAGTGCTAAAGCAAACGGCCGCTAAATTGGGTCAATTGTATACGAATGTTTTATCCCTTTCAGCTAGACCCTAGAAAATTATATTATTTTTTCATGAATTTATAGTGGCCACTGTAGGTTTATTTTTACCCAAAAAACACTGAAAATAAACTATAGTATTTAAATCATGACACTTACACAACTTCACAGCCACTTAAAAGCTTGTGTCGCAAAGTGCAGAATGAATGGGTCACGTTAAAATTCTTCCTAGTTAGAAAATCTGCACTGCAATCCAATGTCTTGAAAGTGTTTTTCAAGAGCACGATTTTGCATGTTAGATAGTATCAATATAGCTTTTAGCGCATTTAATATAGATGGTGCATATATATGTGAATAAATCCCCGCTTTGTGTTACTTTACATAGATGGCGGTAGTGCGCAAATAAATAATAAATATACATATGAAAGTACTTCTAAAAATATACTGTCATAACTTTGGATGTCACCACATAGATGGTGATAGTGTACAACAAAATTTTCATATGAAAGGGGTTACCAGATTATACAATCACAGCTTTGTGTTTGTTCACGTAGATGGTTATAGAGTGCAAATAAACTAACATGTGAAAGTGGTTACTGAATCATATTGTCACAGCTTCGGGTTCTTTCAGATAGATGGTTATTTATCGTTTGGCAACGTCGAAGTATTGTCACATCGTTAAAGTCTGACATCCAGCGCCTCCAGCCACTGGAGGAATTCAGGGGACAGGCTGGCAGCACTGTCAATGGTACCGGGGTAAGCACGTATGGGGCAATCACGCAAGATGTGCTGCATGGTTTGCTTCGGGTGTCCACAGTCGCACTGTGGATCGTCCCTCATTCCCCACTTATGGAGCATGTCACCGCAGCAGCCATGACCCGTCCTTAGCCTATTGAGTGCGGTCCACTGCCTGCGAGGCAGGTGGAAACCAGGCTGTTGAGATGTATGGTTTGTGACGGGTATGACAGAGTGCTCGGGCCTATAATTGTTGCTCCATTCATCTTGTAAATCGTACCCCAGTACCTGGTACTGCGCTGCCTGTCTCCATGGGGCTTTACGGGATCGCAATCGAGCCGGGGCTGGGTCCCTCACATGCTCCATTATTGGGAGTTCATTGTTGTTGGCAACAGTTAGCCATATCTTCTGTAAGGCCCTACGTCTTCGGCATTCAGGGGGAGCTATGTTTGAGAGTGTTGGCAGCCAGTTTACGGGTGTTGATTGGACTGTGCCGCTTATGATACGCATGGTGTTATTTAGCTCCTTGTCCACTTTGTCAACATGGGCACTATTAAGCCAGACCGGGCAGCAGTACTCAGCAGTAGAGTACACCAAGGCCATGGAGGACGTCTTTAGCGTCTGGGCATCTGCTCCCCAGGATGTTCCCGCTAGTTTCTGTATGATGTTATTGCGTGTCCTCACCTTGGCAGCTGTCCCAGTTAGATGTTCTTTGTATGTCAGAGACCTGTCAAGGGTGATACCCAGGTATTTGGGGTTGGAATTGTGCTTCAGCTGTTTTCCCATGAAGGTGACATTAAGCTTGGTTTCGGCACATTTGTTGCCAAGATGAAAGCAGGCAACCTCGGTCTTGTCAGCATTTGGCTTCAGTCTCCACCTGTAGGAATAGTTTTCCATGATCTTAAGATCACTTGTAAGTTGTGTTTCGCATGCTGTGAAAGTTTTGCTTTGGAATGTAAGTGCTATGTCATCTGCAAACATAAACTTGTTGGATGTTGTTTGCGGTAAGTCCGATACATATAGGTTAAATAGTAGTGGAGCCAGTACTGACCCCTGTGGCAGGCCATCATTCAAAATACAGGTCCTACTGTTGCTCTCCCCAAGATGGACAATGAATTGGCGGTTAGTGAGCAAGTTATTTATAAGGCTAAAAAGACCTTTGCAGGGGATTACGTTAACTAGTTTATACAGTAGTCCGTGTCTCCATACTGTGTCATACGCCGCAGACAGGTCGATAAAGGCTGTGCCTGTTTTTAGATTGCGCTGGAAACCCTCCTCGATTTCGGTGGTGAGTGCAAGTACCTGATCGCAGCAGCTTCTTTTGGGTCTGAAGCCTGCCTGTTCTATAGGTAGGATGCTTTCAATCAAGGGGTGTATTCGGTTGTGGAGAAGGCGCTCAAAAGTTTTTAGGCAAACGCTTAGTAGTGCAATTGGGCGGTAGGTCTGTTGTCTTTCCTGGTTTTAAAATGGCAATAACCTTTGAAACTTTAAAGAGTTTTGGAAGTTTTCCAGTTTGGAGGATGTTTGTATAAAAGGTTATGAGCCATTTCTTGGTGTTAGGGCCTGTATGCTTCAGAAATTCGGGGAAGATTTCATCCTGTCCAGCAGCCTTGATAGATGGTGATAGTGTGCCACAAAACTTTCATATGAAAGGGGTTACCAGATTATACTATCACAGCTTTGTGTCTGTTCGTATAGATGGTGATAGTGTGCAATAAAACTTACATATGAAAGGGGTTACCTAATCGTTCTGTCATGTTTTTGGGTTGCTTCATACATAATTAACATAGTAAAAATATGGAGATGTGCGCAACCAAACGAAATGTCTTTAAAAGTGTTCTTTCTGCGCAAATTAATATAGCATTACGGAGAAACCTTACTACGAAATATTTTTTAATAAAATATAGCTACCTACCAACATTAAATTATTTCTCATAAGCGTCGCTTACGGTCCCATTGTAGGTAAATAATAAATTCTACCTACCTAGGTATATTCAATCATAATACCAAAATATATAAGTAGGTATGTATATTATTACATTTTCAATAACATTCCTATAAAAAAACACCCACACGTACCTAAAAATAATAATATAAAGCTTTTTACATTATTTTTTTCACATCAAAAGCTTTGGTAAATATATAATCTACGTAACAAAAATAACAAACAAATTAATTATATTATTACACAGTAACAGTCGTACCAACATCCCCGCATTAATTATGATTGTAAAGGTATGAACAGTGTACCTACTGTTGGTTCAGGCGAATATTTTTTATATTCACATCACACAAACAAAGCATTAAAAAACACAATTCCATTTTTACGTTGTTGATTTTATTTTGTATTGATCGGCGAGAGTGGCCTTCAAAGAATTTATTAACACAAACGAGGACAATTTCGTCTTGAGACAAGCCAATTTTCTACTGAATATAATTAAATAACCTGAGATAATTAATATTGCTTTCTAATAAACAGTAGGCATTTGGAAGCAAAATTTTGATAAACACAGTTTTTTTCCTAACGATTTCATTCAACTTCGCCAATCATTTCCCGTTGTCTGTTATCAGTTGTCTGCATCTATGTTTTCTCCTCAAAATTTAGTAACTTCGTAATGTCACAGAACCTTGAAATTTTGCGCACATGATACTTGCTTTTTCATATTTCAGATCTCTCTTTTTGACCTCTGATTAGAAAACGTCAAAAATTATCCATTAGGTCTTTTCATGTATTACAAATATATGGTGTGGTAGGAAAACATTGAGTCTATTAAATTAGTAGGAAAATGAAATTCCAATAACACTTTACTTTTTATAAAAAATAAATGGAAATTAAAAGTTTAGAGGGATAAAATTTTAAAAGCTTTTTTTCAACAATGATAGTGTAAAGTGAGCAAGCTTTTTTTATTCGTTCGTAGTTAAATAGTTTGAAGAGCTATGAACTGTTAAGCGAATAATGTAAGGACTTGAAAAGCTAACAAAAGCGCAATTACGTTTAACTTTGAACTTTAGAATTTCCATCGATGAATACGTACCCGCCTATTGAAAGTTATAGTTCTGAACAACTTCAGATTATATACTTTATAGAGCTTTCTCTGTAAACAATACAGATATGAATTCGCTGAAATAAAAACTTCTGAAATATTAGATACTTACTTATATTTATTTATTGCGAATATCCTATATGTTACGCTATACCTACATACTCGTATGTGTACCTTCTTCCAGATATTAGCCTCTTTTTTATTTGATAAAAGCAGCAACTTTGAATGACTACACATAATATATTTTATAGGACGATAAATAGATTGCATATTGTTGGTAATGAGTTTGACACCGAGTTCGACATCCTTAATGCATCCGAATTAGTTATTAAAAATAAACTTACACAATTATTTACAGCTAGGTACGTTGAATTACTCTCTTAATGGGTATACAATTTGACAATATAATATGATAATGTTGTGTATTACTGCTGACTGACTTGCGTTAGTAATTATATCATATTTATATTTTTATGCGTTGTGTATCTTGAATCATATTTGTTCTTTTGTCCATTTAATACATGTATTGGATTTTTGCATTTAATGAATAGTTTTAAGTATATTGGTGTTCTCGCACCTTGTATGTGTTGGGTATGACTTTTTTTCGTATTTTTGACCTTTTGATTAAAATGACATTTTCATTTATTATAAACCTTTTATCAATATTATGATCAATTTTATGTTTATTTAATTTATACTTTGTGTTCATACATGGTATTATATTGCCTTTTATCTTTTTTATCTATTCGACTTTGTGTTTTTAATTACTACTGTAACTGACTTGACTTTATCTGTATACATGATTGATTGATTACAATTTGTTTATGTTTTTTATTGAGTGTATGGAATGATATTTTGTTATTTTGCCTATTTGATATATTGATTTTTTACATTTATTTATTTTCCTGGGTTGTGTGGTATTGAGTGAGTTATTTGTGTATGTATTTTTTGATTGACCTAATTGTTGTAATGTATTTAAAAGGCTTTTGGCCGTATATAATCTAATAAATAAATAAATAAATAAATAACGTCTTAGTACTTGGATATTTAATAGATATACCTTTATTCTTATTTGATAACTATAGGCAATAAAATAACCCTTTTTTTAAGTTTTATACAAGAAGGCTACGCACTAAATACACGTCATTCAATAGTATTTTTTAATGTTTTAATTAAACGACGTAAATGCGTATGCGAGTACCTATATATTATGTATCTACAGATATCTCTTGAATTTTAAAATATTATCTCGACACAAAACTATAAGTTTGTAAAATTTTTGATCAGCTAGCTCACACGCAATAATATAATTTTCGAAAAAGAGTGCGCAACCAAACGCAAGCTGGTGCTTTTCAACTAAAATGAAATTAGAAGACTCAGAGATCACTCGTTCTTAATGGGTAGAATGCCGTTAAAAAAATAGTAGATACTTACCTACATTTATGCTGACAAAAAGATAATAGAATGGCGGCCAAGAACAAGCCGAAGAAGCGTCGGTAGACCCCAGGCAAGGTGGTCCGACGATATCAAGGAAATGCGCCGGTGGTGGATGGATGCAGTGTGCCCAAAACAGGGATCTGTGGAGGACAAAAGGGGAGGCCTATGTCCAATAATGGACCTGAGTGGATGCAGAAGAATAAGAAGAAGATGCAGACAAAAGATACAAGACTAATTTATTTGTCAAGTTTCATTGTACGAGTATGTATGAATATAACACTGAAATGCTAGTGTCTTTATGTTGTTAAGGAGTGGCCTGAATTACCCTTGTTGAGAATGTCTAATCATTATTATCGATTAATAGGTACTCATCCAACTCCCACAGTGACGTCGCTTCCTTCAATAATGTAATGGCATCATAACAATATCTCATCAGTCTATTCTCCTCCTCTGTGGTATATTTGGAACTTAGATACTTTTCATATCCTACATACTAATAATGTAAGTAATATGCCCGATCCCACCAACTACCACCTAGGAAGCAGACCCCTAAGGAATTTTCATACAAAACCACAGATAATTTGAGTGATTATTGTAACTGTCATAACCTTTAATATATAAATCCATACAAAATACAACATGCAGCTCTACTTAGTTAGGTGCCCAAATATCTCCGCCCAGAATCTCCCTCACTTAAGTAGCTGCATGCTGTATTTTGTATGGATTTATATCTTAAAGGTTATGACAGTTATAATAATCACTCAAATTATCTATGGTTTTGTATGGAAATTCCTTAGGGGTCTGCTTACTAGGTGGTAGTTGGTGGGATCGGGCAATAGACTAGTATTATTTGTAAAAGATAATGAGCATAACTTATAGGACGTCTACTTATCGATAAATAGCTACTCCCAAATATGAGTTTTTGCGAGTAAGATCCTCCTGAGTAAGATCCTGTTATCGATTTTTTTTTTTAAAAAGGATCTGGGCTTGCATACACAAACCCAAATACTTCCCTGCACACCTTGCACTAGGCTAAAAGCCTGTATCGCAAAGTGTGGAATACATCGCCAGCGCCGGGGTTTGAACCTGGCACCTCCCGCTCGAGAGACTGCCGCCTCAACCAACTGCGCCAACCATGTACTCTGAAATTAGATACTGATAAAATACTACGTATATAATGACTAAAATAGTTAAACAAAATGGACCAACGGAGGTAGACTTTTTGGGACTGATTTTTCTGGATATATACTGGTACGTGAATAATAATTATTCCTATTTTACACCCATCGGAATTTGGCGACCGTCGTTTCAATCCTGGGATAGTTTTGTCTGAGGTACTGCTTCTGTTTTACATTATTAAACCACTGACTTTCTGAGACTCTCGAGCCATAAGGCTCATTTACGCTACATGCACCATCTTCCTGCTAGATTACCCCACACTGTACATTGTTGGAGGTCATATATTTTTCACCACGAAACATTTCACCAAATTTTTCCCCCAGATCTTTACAAATCTACAGCTGCTTTTTCAATTCAATTTCAATAGGATTTATAGGCTTCCTTTACGTTCGTTTTTCATTTAATTTTACCACAGGTGTCCCCATTTTCAAGTCCGGTAGTTTTATCTTGTAGTCATTCAATCGTATCACATTCCTTTTTGATTCATTAAATTTCTTCATGTATTTATATTGCCTAAGCCTAATTTAAAACAATCAGGTATCTAGTCACCATTATGAGCGTGTGGGTTGTTCTGTTCATTTAATATTTGGATTAAGCTTCTAAAATAATAGCGAAATATCGATTGAATCAAAAGGTTTGATAATTACTAAGTAACATGAAACTTTACAGTGCAGATTTTATAAATAAACTAAACAACTATTATGGAACGTGTAAACAGATTATTAGTTGACTGAGTGGAAAGGTATTGCCTAATAATTTCATGAAATTCAGTTGGAAATTGCGAGAGTTACGAGTGAAATTAAATCAAGCGACATAATATCCTGCGAATTAGGTATAGACATCAAATATCCGTTTGTAACATTTGCATATTAAATTCTATTTCATAAACTACTCGACATAACTAGTATATCACCAGAGAACTAGGAATTATGAAGGTACATGACGTTCTTATGGGACGGTACTTGAACCGTAGCAACTTCGAAATATTGCAAAATGTCTCGTACACTCGTCAATAGATGGCGATAGCATCAAAAACATGGTGCATTGTGAAACTTTCTTGAACTGTAGGTTATTTAACTTTGAAAAATTAGACTGATGGATGTAGCGGAATGAGTGCATGTTGCCCTAGACGTAAAATGAAGCGAATGCCGACTTGTAAGCATCTGAACGTCCATCTTGCATCCTTCCCAAGGGAGTTCACATAATGATGCGCTGTGTGAATTCAGGATAAGGTGAAATTATAAATAGGCATTATTTTAAAGTATTGACAAAATCATCCCCCGCTAACAAAATAAGTAAAATAATAATATACCTTTTTTTCTTAAAGTTTTTTCAACCCGTTCACGAGTGATATTTATTTATTGCTTTAACGGCCACAAGGCCTTTGAAAAGTTTACAACATAAAAAAATAAAAACAATGGCAGACAAAGAATACAGTAACAACAGATAACAAAAGAATTACAGTAAAAACAGTATACATATAGACATTCAATATGAACAAAACACAGCAAGACGATACTGTATTACAAAATTATTTTGTTCAATAATATAAATAAACAAAAGATCTTTAATCACTTTTTCTAGATGTCACTAACTTTTTTCAACGGGTTTATATCATAAAAAACGTATATTCACGTTACCAACTGCTTAACATATGTGAATTCATCGTGAAATTTCGCATCACTATTTGGGGAAAATCCATATATAAAGTTTCGCTTGCAGCGGCTTCCAATTTATCGAGCGTAAAATGATGAATATTACAATATTCCTCTGCAAAATACGGGACGCAGAATTAAACTATACACTTCTATACGCTAAAGTATACACTTCGATACGGTAAAGTATACACTTCCATACATTAAAGTATACACTTCCATACATTAATGTATAGTCAGCAGGATTTCCCGTATTTCGGCGACAGGTTATCTCGTTATGAAATATTATATCGTTATTATAAAAAGAACCAGCACATCAGATACCCGTCCAAAATGACGAACTTCTACATTCTCTCCATCCATCAATCTTCATGAAAAAAGTGATATTTCGTAAGTTTTTCAGTAGTGAGGTTCACAGCCATTCCATAAAATGTCTGCGAAATAGAGACCACTACTAGCGGATCCAGGGGGGGGCTAGGGGGCTGAAGCCCCCTCCAAAACCATCAGTGACAGAACAAATCTAGGGGTTTCAGCCCCTCAGCCCCCCCCCAAATTGAATCCTGGATCCGCCACTGGAGACCATGCTCTATATATATCTACATATATCACACTCAATAGCGAGCTTCTCTCCATAACGCTGTCTTTTTACAGATACGATGGGTACAGAACATTATTTTAAATGTTATGAAATGTCCCATCAATTTCGTAGAGAGAGAGGTAGAATTCCTTATGGTAGTATTGCACGCTTCATTTTTGCATGGATCACCGGTAGGTATAGGTATTATAAATCAGGAAATTCCTCCATCCCATATATGTAGGTACCTACAACAATTCGTATGGTGATCGTATCACTTCTGCCTTTAGATGGTTCACCATAGAATGGTTCACCATTTATTGGGGAACTAGGTATTCTGTAAAAGCGAATATTGTATTATTGCCTTAAAAGTGTGCATATTGACATTTCAAAAATTTATAAAAACGGGAGACCTTAGATCTCGTCAACCGTTACTAAATATGCTTTGGAAAAAAAATTAGTGGATACATTGAACTTTTATCTAGGGAATAACCGTAAAATATTTTTTATATCCTGTATAAATTCTTTAAAAAATTGTGAAAAACGCCTTTGTCTTTTTTTCTCTCTCGTTTCCTGAAAGTTTTTTTTTTGTTTTGATAACAAGCATTAAAATCTAGAGAATAACCGAAAAAGTTTATTAATTGAAGCGAAATTGACCCCAAAAAGTGGAAAAAAGCTATTTTTACCATTTCCTCATGCGACTGTTCATACGATATTGAACCTTGATGCCGTGGGAAATTACCGTGACGTCATAGTTCTAAAATGCGCCTTAATTGTATGATAGTAATATGTAGTGAGCGCACACATTTTGTACTTTACCGAACGGAAATTATGTTTATTAATAAACATATATAGATACTATTATTATTATTTATTCTATTTAAGGCCCTCCACTCGTTTGCGAGTGATCTTAGGCCGAATTGGAAGAAGAAAAAATACAAAGACAAAAGTGTATAAAATTTAAAAATATCATCAAATCATAAAATCATAAAATGAGAATGAATGAATCAATGAAAGAATGAATGAATGAAATAATGAATACACATTCCAAAATTTTTCTTCACTAAAAATATAATGTTTATCGTTTCGCTGGAATTATTTCTATAATGTAAGGGAGGACTTTATAATTTCTTATTATTGAGCGTTATACATCTCAAAATTATTTACTAGCGCATTATTATATTCGAAGATACTACGTTACCTATCTTGTTAGAGCGATAGAGAGCATGTTTGTCCTGTACTGGAACTTTCTAATGGTTTCTCACCCGAAACACGCAGATAAAATGCACACGAAAAACGACCTTATGTATATCGTCATAAGGGTCATTTTCCTAAAACATTTTATCTACGTGTTTAGGGCGAGAAAGCTTACAAAGTACCCCCCCAGGTATACGATTCAACGATTTCAATTTCATGAGCTACTATTTTTTATGCTTCCCTAATACCAAGGTAGAATAATTTATATTATACACGTGCGAGATATTTTCGCGTTTCTTTTATAACTTACCAATAAAATTCAGGTAGGTATACCTACGATACGTTATGATCCCCTGGTATTATTCGTTTTTTTATGTAATGCGTATGTGACTATTTTTATTCAAAAACCGGATTACCTGGAAGAAATTCCAGGATTGTTCGTCTACCTTAATTATACTTATTACATTAGGTAAAATCTTTTAAACTTCGAATAGGTATTTCACATATTCAACCATTAATTTCGGCGATGCCACCTATGCGGTATTTAATTAATCATTTTTACCCATCATTGGAGTTAGATTTCATGTGCGCCAAGCCTGTTTTTTTAGCATTATCCTTTATATTCTTTCTTGATGAAATCTTGAAAAAAGGTAATACACCAAATACCTGAATCTCATTTTGAAAAAAAGTAAGTTAAGTAATAAAAGAATATCGTAGATTTACTAAATCAGTACAATTTATTTTATTCCAGATCATCTCTGTTATCTGTCTGCGTCCGAAGGAGAGTTCCATCTGATGAAAACCTTAATACGGATTATGCTCCAATACAACGATATCCAAGGTAAGGTTTCACAAAGTACTATACTTACCTTCTTACACTAATATTATCTATATCTATTCACAATAACTGATCTTTGAAAATCTTCTCTTAATCTTCTTTCCTACAGTATTCTATCAAAGAGAGGTACAGCTTTTTCCCTTAAACCTTTGAGGTATTTACAACAAGTCTTCCATTTCATTCTATCAGCGATTCAACCCTATACTTTCGAGTACAACACTGTGATGCGCGTGACAGTACATAATGGTTCAGTATTATTAGGTACTAACGAAAATTTCGCGAATAATAATTGGAATTTTTCAGCAATAATTAATTTGTTACCTGTGATTAAAATTGAAATCTGTCGAGCATTTTACGTTCACGAAAAAAAATATTTGTAAACGGAAAAATCGTAACGTTTCCCGCTTATTGCGTAAAATTGAGGACAAAACAAAACACCTAAAAGTTCCTGTACAAATTATTATTTTCAACACCATTGATAATTAATAGCTCTGTTAAAATTAGAGTAGATACTCTTTTAGTCCTGAGGTTCTCCATTTAAAAATGTGACTAAACTCTAAACCAAAACTTGACTAAAACTTCCTATTCTCTTATTCTTTTTTCCCATTCTCACCTTCTGCATTCTTATTGCTTTCTTGCTTTTACTGAAAATCTTAGGTTTGACGAATCTGGCTGACTTAGATACTTTTGAAACTTTTGTAGTGAAGATCGTACAATTAAATGTTCTGGACAAATACTCGTATGACCACAAGTTCCAAATTGGTAGTACTGGACTTAGACTTCTTCCTGGTTCTTGTTAGATTAGATTCTGCCTGAAGTTGAAGATCACTTAGGAGAAAGTCCCTTAGTCCACGGATGAGATTCACATTCTTTCTTCCTTAACTTTAAAGGCGACTATTTAATTATACTGTCCCTAAGTTAGGACTTTAGAGAAAACATCCGCAAGCGATAATATCCTTACTTAAGGACACCTTTACTCAGGTATGAAAAATATTGTAAATTGCGCTCCTGGGCGGTGCGAAATTCCTCCTCCTAAATGAAAAGCGCACTCTGAACACAAAAATTATAGTTCTGAAAAACGAATTAACTTTTTTCTGTACCTGTAATTTTCTACTTTTTCTTACTTTTTGCCAGACATAATAATTCTTTTTTAAACTTAAATAAGTAGCTATGTTATTACTTCAATATACTCGTATGAGTAAACTTTTTGAACGAAAAGCATTTGTGCAATTTATAATGTAAAAGTTTCTTCTTGGCATAAATTTTATCACCGCCTTAAATCGTGAAAATTTGAGCTTTCTCTTATAATCATTTTTACGAAGACGTATAATTTTAAAGGATCTTATTACTCGACTTAAGCGCTCTTGAAATGAGGTTTTCAAAACTTAAAGGTTGATTTATGTGAAGGAAAATCTCTGCTGCAAATTAGACTCATCCCAGCTAGCGGTTGAAATGAGCACTTTACAGCGCTTACGTCTGAATATAATCGGAAACTTTTTATCGCCCAAACTATAATAAAACGTTAATCTGAATATTATCATAGGTAACTAATAATTTTAATTTTCCGTTGATTTTTTAGGTAAATTAATATGGTTTCTGATATATAAATGGTTGATAAAATTTTAGTTGCCTCACTCTTACGAGTAGCTTGGAGGCTGTCTACGCTCCTGGTATTTTACTATCGCAATACAGTGTCATCGAAAAAGATGGACCCTATTTTAACTATTTTTTAAGATTTAAGATTTTTTGTATTACTGTCTGTTTGTTTAATGAATAAAATAAAAAAATATATATATATAACTTTGGAACCATTCAGTTAAATGAGTGATTCTTTCACTGTATAGTAACTGATGAATGTAAGTTTTATGTATGTCACAATAGACCTACTATGGTCACAGTGACGCAGGGGATAAACGATCCCCTGACCTAACAAGGGAAAAAAACTGATGAATGTAAGTTTTGTTTGATGCATAATACAATTCAATAGCGCATGGGCAGAACGACTGCGCATTTATATTATGACCCCAATAATATAATACTTCCGTCCTATAGGAAAAAGCCGCGCATTCGCCAACATAAGGTATTTTGACTATTTTATCGAAATGAGTGTTTCAACAATAGATCCATGTATTTCAGTCATAAAAAATCTAACTAATCATGTTTTTCAAGTACCCTGTTAAACTCATATCTATATGGGCACTTTCAACTTTTTGGTTTATGCGCTGTTCTTGCTTATAAGAGGGCAGAATAATTTTTAATGAATTCAAGGTTCCATATACCTACTGCGTATCTTAAAGGCGTCCTGTATAATAATTATCACTTATCGGGAGAATCTGTATTTCGCAAGGTTATCAATATTCAAAAGCTGATTTTCGTATATTATTAGACCGTAAGACGTACGGAGTAATATGTAAATGAGTCGATTACCATAATATTATGGTATTCCGAGTCTTAGGGTGTAAGAATGAGGGTTGTATGTAGAAGACATCCCTTATAATATATTGTTTTATTCCCGTATTATTAGTAAGAGGTTTTAGGGATTTGGTACGTTTGAGTTTGATGTTCCACATCCACTTAGTGAAGGACCACATCCATTATTATCAATATACACGATTTTCTATGAATCATTTTTTGAATGTTTGTAATTTGTAACATTAGAAGAATATTAATACTTTACATATGCGATAGAACACTTTACTTCATTTATTTACTTATCTCGGCTTCCACCGTTACTAGTGATCTCGCCACTGATAGAACACAAGTAATATTCAAAACCAAATGTCTTGATTACATGGTTCATGTATGAAGACAGAGGACCTATGTCGAAAGGTCGAAAGTCGAAAACTATGTCGACAGGTAACTTCCTATTAAATTTAATGAGCAAAAATTCTTTCTTTCTACATTCCATCTAATTCTATGAACCTAATACGTTGTATAATACCAATCGCCATGTTTACAAAAATACAGCTTAATTTTCAAATTTCAAGTTAAAACCTATTCATTTAAACTCCAATATACACCGAGGTAACCAAACCTTTGCCTTTGTGATCAGTATTTTTTCAGCCAAAAACTTTTACAATCAGTATTTTTATTTAGTCATACATATATCTAAAAAAAACAATTAAATCAATCTACGAGTACTAGAAAATCTTTGGGAAATCATCGAAATACTTTAATTCCATCATATATCGAATATAAAATACGTCAACATAATTTTTTTCAAGCGAAAATGATGCACAAGTGTATCATTTTTGGCGAGTTATAACTTGTATTGATTATATAACACACACATCTGATGTAAAGGAAGTAAACGGATGTTTTGAGCTCAAATCTAACTCAACCGATAAACCAACCGACTATTTTACAATGTAATAAATTATTCATATGAGCTCTACATCATGTATATTCAGAGGACGAAATAATATAGGCGAGTTAGTCGAAATCTTGTAGTATATTGTATGTCTATCAACCTGACTGATACCTCTGAATCTAGTACCTAATAATGGCTTTATTTCAATTAATAATGGACAATGAACATTTCGGTCCCATACCCCACCAGGCTCATGCCAGTTAGGCATCAGTCCACCCAAACTGGGTGATTTGCGATAGCATCAAAATTATTTATTTATTTATTTTATTTATTTACAATTTTGGTGAAAAAATACACAAGCATGCAAATGTTTCAAATATAAAAACAACATTTTTTCACTAGGGCGAGCTTATCGCGGTGTTGCGATCTATGCCAGCTAACCTCAAAATAAAAAGAACTTCGAAATACATAAACCCAGATTTATTTAAAAAACAAAAACTGGTTCAATATATCACCAGCCGGCACGCCTGCAATCGCCTTTTTGCCAACCGATGTATTGTTACACGTAACAATAAAAAATCACGAATCATAATAAGGGACTGTATACGGAGAGGGGGACACTATTTAGAATGAACTTTTACCTACGTAACAATACTCCATACTAATTCTAAAAAGGTACCATCCGATAAGACATTCAAGTATGGACTGTTCCTAAAAGATTTCGATTTGCCTTCTCCATCAGTTCTTCTTCTTCGTCTTTCTCTTGCATTAGATCCGGGGATCTGTTTCTTGCACAGGGGCCTCCTGGGACAGCGAACTCCAACTATCTCGCCACATCTTTGTTGGTTATAATACTTTATTATAGTTTCGTAACTTTATGGATTTGGGAAACTTAATCTTAATATTTCTTAACTTTGTTTCCCATCTTTCTTTCTTCGACATATTCACTCTTTCTCGTCTTATTAATTTTCTTAAAATAGTCCCGACGACGCATCTTCATAATTACTACAGCCTAATGTGATTTTCATAATGAAATGTGAATTATGAAGGAAAAAGGGCTTGACACGCAGTCGTCGTTCTATAATTTCATTAAAAGTGTTCCATATTATAATCCTTCTTCAGAAACTTAATTGCGCAGATATTAAAAACATAATTTTCATGAAGAAAAGTTCAATGTTTGTACGGAACTGTTGATTGCAACACTCTGAACACTCTATTATTTTCTTTCTTTTCTTCTTCTTCTTCTCAGCCCGAAACCTTCCACTCCTGAACGTAGGCCTCCTCCAAAGTCTCTCCACTCCTGCCTATCCTGCGCCTTCTGCATCCATGTTCCACCTGCAAACCTGTAAATGTCATCTCTCCAGCGGAGTTGGGGTTGTCCGTGGTTTCTTTGCGATGTTCGTTTCGTCCATCTGTCGTTTGAGCTACGGGCAACATGACCAGCCCAGCGCAAATATATTATTTATTATCATTTAAATAAGGTATTATTTTGCCGAAATTCCTATATTATTACTCGTATCCATATATGCCCTCCCGCCGCGTGCCTTGCGGGGTAGGCGGGTAGGTAAAGAGGACAGGAAGCCAGACCGTCCCATCCTTACACATCCTTCTTTGTTCCGTTACATTCAGGCAATTACACAAACAATCTCCTATTTCTTTCACTCAAAACGTCCCCGTCCTTGGTTTACATGATGGGTCCAGGACAGTAACCTTTCATGACATTTTATCCATCTAATTATTAGTCAAAATAATCGTCTGACTTTTTATATTAATTAATGAAGCTAATGATAGCTTAATTCAAATTTCACGGGTCTTAGCTAGTACTATCATAACTTTTTCATCAATTTTCTTATAATCTCTAATATCGTTTTCAATTTTTTCTTTGTTATAATAATATTAAAATGATCTCAATTTTCCAAAATTTTTTAAATATTCAGATTTCCATTAAGATGTCATTTGAGATTTTTTAGAGATTACAATTTTCCTGGTAGCTTTTTCAGTAAGTAGACCTTTCAAAATTTTTGAGAAGTTTTGTTAATGGATTTCATTATAATAACATAGTTTTTTGAAAAAATCTCATTAAATGATATTGGATAGTTACAAAAAATGACAAGCTTTTTAAAAATCAACCCCTGTTATTTTAAGTGCTTACTTAACCTAAACCAGTAGGTCGGTCTTGGACGAATATTGCTGTTAATAATGTATTTTACACACTGAAAAAAGTGATCAGAACCTATTTTCTGAAGTTTTTGAAATGTCGCTGTCTATAATAAGAGTGCTTTAGATTCGGCCTTGTTTGCAACCCATATAAAATGTAGGGTTCCTCTTGATCATCACAATTAAGTTTATCTTAAAGCAAAAACAGTTCTAGGGAGGGTTCAGGGTTCGCCAGAAGGGCTCCCCCATACAAACCCCTCCCTGATTTAATACAACCATCAACGTTCACAAAATGTTTCCCATATACTATCTTACAGTTACGTATTTACTACGTACTAGGGTTCTTAAGGCCTAAACATAAAATAGCATAATGGACATGCCTAGCATGCCTAGGATTGACCCTGACTTTGGCCATAACATCTAATAACAATAAATATATTTTGAAAGCCGTTGAGAAAGTTCTATTATTTTGAAGGTATCCCCCGACCCAGCCGCCAGATGAGCTTTACCAGTATGATGAAGACTTGGAGTGTTCATATTTCAGAAGGAGACCAAAGTCTGTGTGTAGTCAGCCAGATCCGAAGAAGTATACGTGGATGCCGGAGGATGAAGACGCTACAAGAATGGAAAGACCGAGGTATATTTTTATCATACAAAAATTAATGTAGTTCGTTGTAGATAAATAAAATTGGGAAATAGAAATTAGAAGCCTTGTGTCCTCTCTTTGTTTTCGGTAGAAACGTTAAATAGTGATGTAGTGTTAGCAAAAGCATGGCGAACGGTTTTCTTTGTTACCGAGTTCTTGACAGAAACTACACGTAGGTAGAAAGTCCTTCATGTTCAAACTCAGGCAGTCTTACTTTCTCTTTTCCTGCTTCTTACACCACACTCCTTATACTACATTATTTCTTATTTTTCTTCTTCACTCCTTCTTAGGAAAGTACCATATTATTTCCATCTGCATTGTACCTGCCGCGTAACTAATTTAATGTGATGATCCAATTTTTTGGTTGGCACAACTCAACGCCTCATTTTAATATTTGAGGAGCTTATACGAACTAGTTTTATTGTGTCTTACACATCACTAACATTAATGTGTGGAAAGCAAGAAGTGTGTCTAGGTGTCTGGCATTGTGCTCCCTATGTCTTACCAACTGGAGAAGCCGCGTGAGAGGATAACATTTTCTTCTTATGCTTGATGTGCCCTGTCAGGTCCCCCCGACGTTGGCAATCACTCTGGCGAAGGCTTCTCTTTCTTGCGCGACCCGGAACAGCTCCTCCACACGTCTCATTCCGGTCCAGTCTCTTATATTGCGCAACCAAGACATTTGCCTTCTACCTGGACCACGCTATCCCTTGATCTTCCCCATAAATATTATATGGAGTGTACTGTATTTATCTCCACGCAGAATGGATAACATATACCTACCTATTTATGTAGGTGTTATTTAAAGAAATTTTTTATCACTATCCCAATGTTCCTATCTGTACGAGTATGACCTTTCACTTTGATTAAAAAATTCTTACAAATGTCAATTACTTTGTTCCAGACCAATTAGAATTGAAGACGAATTCGAGGGTCGCCGTCCTCCTTCCAGACAATCTACAGTAAGCGGTGGATCTGGAATGCAGTACATGAGCTACAGCACCGAATATCTAAGCACCCCGACTCCTCAACATAGGTATGTATGCTACCCAACCAAATTCATTCTCCGATATTAATTTTGATCAAAGACCTCAGAATTCCATATTAATTAATAAGTACGGTGCCGTTGGATTTCTCGATGGAAAGTTGTGGGGTAGTCTGGATTTCTTTCATCTATACATTTTTTGGGGTGCTGAATCCGAATCAGAGGTTTGCCAACAAAATTTCGTGACGGAACATAGCGAAAAATTGGAAAAGGGCGAAAATTTCCGTTTTCTGGCGAATTCTGGATTGGAACATGAAAACTATTAACTAATAATTTTAGTAGAATGAAAGTACATAAAATTTCCTGCAGATTCAGCACCCCAAAAAACGTATAGCATGAAAGAAATCCAGACTACCCCACAACTTTCCATCGAGAAACTGCATAGAGCTTAATTTCACTGGATTAAATAGTTTAGTACTGGAATCTTGGTTATACTCGTAAAATTAATTCAACATTGTACACAGTAATTAAGTTTAGTAAAATTACCCTCAAACATCTGAAATGTGGTATCCAGAGGTATTTATTTACTCAAGGCACACACACCGACAGAAAACATTATAGGCCCAATTCTGAACTAACTGTGTGTGCGTACACTAACAACTAAAATAAGCCTTTTTTTCAATATTTCATTAAATAACGTTAAAAAATAATTTAAATAAATTAGATTTATCTGTAAATTTCTACGTAAAAATGCAAAAATCGGTAATTATTAATAGTACATGCAATATTGTAAGAAGGTTACTAAATACTGATATTTCAGGCATCTGAGCCTAAGGCTTTGATATATTTCCGATATGCCCTTGAATGGCTTGATAGCCTGGATGTTGCTCTGTAGGGTACATGTCTCCTGTATGTAACAGATAGCATAATTCTCTTATCTTCTGACGTTGCCGCCAAATGGTGGCAGAAGTGATGCGAAATAATAATAACTGAAGGAAGATTCAACGTATCTATCTTATTTTTTTACAAAGCAAATTTAGTAAGATTACCGAAACACTTGTTCTGAAAAATAACCTTTTGGCGAAACCCCCTAGGTCAAATAATAATATTATTTATAACAGTTTTCTGTAAGAGAATATCTTTCAGATGTCACGTAGGAGACACTACTGAATTCTTTGTTCTTGAAAAGTGAGATGGCAGAGTTGATATAGGTAAGTAGGGAAACGTTTAATACGCAACTGTCAACCCCTGTACTTGGAATTGTCAACATAAATAACCTGGAATACTTATCTTGGAAAGTACAACAACTACCTACGTTACTTGTACCTACAACGATTGTATCAAAGAAAGAACTGTTTGGTCGTTCCACTACTTAGAAAATATTTCCATTTTATTCTATCCCCTTTGCAGGGTAGTCAAAGAGAGCAGAGAGCCAGACTTTTCTATCCTCACATATACCACTTGCCTCCTTCACATTCATGCAATTTGTCATACTTCTTAGCTGTTTTTATTCCAATTCTGTGCATAGGCCTCCTCTTTGACTTTCCATAGATCCCTACCCTGGGCATGCTGCATCCACTTGCTTCTTGCGGTTCGCCTCACATCGACAGACCATCTTGCCTGAGGTCTTTCTACGCTCGTTTTGCTTGTTTTAGGTTGCCACTCGAGAATGTTTTTGATCCATCTAGAATCTGAGCGTCTGGCAACGTGTCCTGCCTATACTACGATTCCCTTATACTCAACGATTCCCTTATACTCAAAACACGTCCGTCCTTTAGAATCTGGTATACATGGTCAATCCGCGTGATTTTTGCACAGCCGCGTTTCCTTACACCTCTTCTTTCTCCCAGGTATATTTTTTTCTTTACTAAATTCCCTTTACAGAAATCATGAATATTATTAAAAAAATGCTTTCAAAGATATTTCAATGTTTATTTTCAACTAACGAGCGTTATTCTGGACCTTTCCTGGATAGGAAATTAATTGAGAGATATTCCAAAAGGTTTCATTACAGCAATTATTTAAACAGGAAATATCTCCTGTCGACGGTCCTTTCGAAGAATTTCCTAATTTACTTCCTTTTCAAATTTTCTGCTTCCTCAATACTCTACATAATAATATACTTCTATTTACATTAAATTATTGCTTTAAGTAATTAATTATTTGTGGGAATTAATTAATTATAATGTACCTACTTACTCCAGGCTAGCGTTCTCTTGAAAATACGGCCGGTGTGCGGTTACACAATTTATATTCAAAAGACAGGAATAAAAATCACACTGACAGACGGTAATACACATTTTACATATCACAGGAATTCTAATATTTATTTATTTAAGGAGAAAACCGAGAAACGGCACTCTTACAGAGAGTCGCCCAATGCCCAACAACGATCCAAGTGGATAGGCCATAAGATAATACCAGGCATCCTATAGCCTGCTCGTTACTACCCTTGAATGAATTATGGAAGGCCTCCTCCATCGGCTTCCACGCCGCTCAATCCTGGGCTCTCTGGATCCAGTTGGCACCCACGTATTTTACTAGGTCGTCTCTCCATCGTAGTGGTGGTCTTCATACACTCCTTGTAGTCATTCTGGGTTTCCAGGTTAAGACCCTCTTCGACCATTTATCGTCTAGGTCTCTAGCCATGTGACCTGCTCACTGTCATTTGAGAGATGCGATACACTGGGCAATTTACTCCTGTTCTTTGCCGTATCGATTTTTTTTTTCTAACTCTATCTCTCAGGGTGATACTCAGCATGGCTTTACAATGACTACGACAAAAATTTCAGCCATCAGTTAGCTCTGCTTCTTATATAATGTGACGTCAGCCACGATTACTCATGGTTTCTAAGTAGAATTAATGGTATAAACAACGTAACTATAACCATAACGAAAATATCTTCATCATCTTAAAAGGAATTCTGCATGTTGTCAGTGTACTGTATTATACAGTATTTCTTCGTAGATAGAGGGTAAAAAGTGTAGGGAAATGTAATGCAGTTCCTAGAATGTATCCCTACATTGTTCACGACATAAATTTTATTCTTGGCAGAATTATTATCGTAGGTATGTAGTGCGAGTATCATGAAACGAGATATTATGTGAATTCTCAGTCGCCTTTTTCTCCGAGATGTGGGGGAAATAATATTATGATCACGAGTTTTGGTGCAATATTCTAGGTAAGGAATATAAAACAGTTCTATCATGTGAAATAACAAAACAGTATGCAGAACAGACTCGGCCTAGTGCTGGGGAGAAATGATATAGATTATAATAGGGATGTGTTTTTTTTAAATCTGGTTATTTGAATGAAGAAGGTATTCTAAAGAAAATTATCACAATGTTAGAATCCCAGTTCAAGCTTCTAACGCCGCATTCCTTGTGGGTTAGGCTTAGAGAAAAGAGCACCCATCCTTACCACAATGTTACTTTAGTCACATTGACGTAACTTGTCACACACAATCTAAGGTTCCTATTTTATTCAGGACACGGCCGTCTTTAAGAATGTATATTGTTAATTGTTATACAAGCGTGTCAAAAGTACAGAAAGACATTATGTATAGCCCTGTGATTCAAACCCAGTCTAAGCATTACATAGATTTTGATTAACATGCATTATAGAGATCCTACAAATAGGGCCAGCTCAAGAAGTTTCTACTAATGATCTCTAACACGCGAAAACGTCATTAGGTACTTAAAGTATATTCCTGTGTAGCTTCCGTCACATTCATAAAATTTAGCATACATGTTCTTCGGTTTCATTTTTCATTCAACCATGTGATTTCTAATGTGTAAAACTTGAAAGATTATAAATATTTTTGGATCTCACAATTTTTATTTTGTGAGAAACATCGGATTTTCTACATGTCTTAGTTGAAATAACAAGTGGATATCTCAACGGATGTACAGCAAAGGATGAACTTTCCATTAGGCTAACGACTGATCGTCGGCTGTTTAAATGTAACCACTTTAAAAATAAGAAACATTCACCAATTCTAGTCCATCCATGGTAAATGTTACTTAAAAGTGTAAAGTTTCCATCAGGCTTATAACTGATCGTCGATTTGTTTAATGTGATCACTTTACACTTAAGTAACATTCACCAGTGCTGATGAATCCATGATGAATGTTACTTACTTAAGTGTAAAGTGATCACATTAAACCAGCCGATCATCAGTCATAAGCCTAATGGAAAGTCTATCATTTGCTGTACATCCGTTGAGATAACTATTTGTCTCATTATTTCTTTATTATAATCCCCCAACTTTCTCTTGTGAAAAATTATTCGGACGTCGACACTATTTTCAATTTGTCCAGCTTATAATATAAAAATATCATAATACAAGTTTTCATTTCTTATAATCTTGTTTACACAAAAGATACACAGCGCGCTGTTGTCAGTTGATTATTTTTATTTATCCAAGGGATTTTTCTCTCCTATATTATTTACACAAAATATTTTTAACATGATACGAGAAAAGACAGACTATAAATATTTCAGTTCGTTAACCTCTGTGTATCCCAAAAGCGTCGTCTACCAAATAACCCCTCACTCCGAATTTTTTGTAGGGCAGACAGAGAGGAAAAAACGCCAGCTGCCCTATCTCTACATTTCTTTGCTTCCGTCACGTTTATACAACTAGTCATAAATGATTGGTTCAGAAGATGCGGAGCGCCGACTTCATTAAGGTGGCCTATTTGGGTTCGAATCTCATGATGTTCATACCACCACTAATTTGCTGAAATATTTTGTTGAGATTTATTGATTTGTTGTGTTGAAATGGTGATGTTTTCTGTATTTTGCTTATGTATTTGAGAATAATAAGATTGACACTGTGTACCAACGAGAAATCGTTAAAGGCTTTAGCCGTTGATGTATAAATAAATAAATAAATGCCTATGTGTGAAATGAGTGATCCATTTTTGTTCAGAAGTAAAAAACATAATTACCTATACATGATATACGTCATTGCTCGTATATTTTGCGGTGGAAGAATGGTCGAGGAAAAGAAGGTAAAAAACAATACCTGAAATAATTAACGAAAGTGATCATTAACTGAATAGAAATAAAACGTACGAATAAAAGACAATTAGGACGAACTCATACAATAACCACTATAGACGATGTGTTGGTGCCAGCCTCGTAGAACGGGGTGGTAAATTCGGTAAAAAAATCTAAAAACCAATTGAACTTCAAAGAACTACTGAAGAACCACCTGGTATCCTCCGATCCACAATGGCTGGTGTAATCTTAAATATGACTAGACTTATGGAGTTGCAGGTAAATTGTATAAGTTAGTTTGTAAGATTAAAATAATTAAATAGGTATCGAGATGTTAGTTAGTTCACGTATTTAGTATAAGTTTAGCCAAGAATCCTTACGTCGCCGCCACTCGCTTGCGAGCGTCCACACAAGCGTTTTGTGTATACATATCAGTAAAAAGGCGTGTGGATGGAATGTTTGTCTGGGCTGGTGAACGTAACCGACCGTTGACGCCTTTTTACTCATGAACACAAAAAAACTTGTGGACGCTAGCGTGTGGCGGCGACATTATAGAATAAGGCAAAATATCATGTAAACATATACTTTTGTAAAACTTGATAATATGTTTTTACAAAATTAAGTGAACGATACACACTGAAAAAGCTGTCACTTATTTTTCAGGCGTTTATTTTCAGAACACGTAGCCGTAAGATAAGTAATTTAATAAATTGAATATTTACGTTTTATACGGAGAGGAGAGAAAAAGACAATATTTCTTAATATTTTGCATCAAAATTTTATCACAAAAAATGTATTGTTCTCATACCATCGTATGTTACAATTTTCCTATAAATTGAGAGGTTTACGTGTTCGAAAAAAAAATGTAGATACTTACGTTTTTATTCATACTGAGAAGAATATGTAAATTTGGTATAAAACAAGTATTTTTTTCTCATTGTAGGTAAAATTTTAGTTACTTTTAAGGGCTTGGCACCAAGAATGACGTCACAGTCTTTTCTCACGGCATTAAGGTTCAAAATCGCGTGACAATCGCATGATAAAATAGTAAAAATAGCGTTTTTTTCCATTTCTTGGTGTTAATTTTGCGTCTATCAAAAAACTTTTACGGTAATTCCCTAGATTTTAATGCATATTATCAGAACAAGAAAAAAAAATATTCCACGACTTTCGGGAAACGAGTTTCCGTCTTTCGGAAAAAAGGTCAGAGGTGTTTTTAAAAATTTTTTTGGAGAAATCTATACAAGATATAAAAAATCTTTTACGGTTATTCCCTAGATAAAGATTCCATGCATCTACCCTATTTTGTTCCGAAGCATATTTAATAGGTAACGGTTGCCGAGGTATAAGGTCTCCCGTTTTTAGAAATTTTTGAAATGTCGGTATGCACACTCTTAAGTGTCCCGTTGAAAGTTGGAAATCAGAAATTCAAGAAAAAAAATATAAGGGGACGCGCGGGATGTATCTAATGGTTTTATTATTATAGGTTTTGATACCTACTTCAAACGTAGTTTGTAAAGGTGCTCTTACACGAGCAATTTATCGAGCAATAATTGCCGGAATCTGTAAAAATTATTAAGGGGATGGCACCAGGAATGACGTCACAGTCTTTTCCCACGGCATTAAGGTTCAAAATTGCGTGACAATTGCATGATAAAATAGTAAAAATAGTGTTTTTTCCATTTTTTGGGGTTAATTTTGCGTATATCAAGAAACTTTTACGGTTATTCCCTAGATTTTAATTCATATTATCAGTACAAGAAAAAAAAAATACTCTGCGACTTTCGGGAAGCGAGTTTCCGTCTTTCGGAAAAAAGGTCAGAGGTGTTTTTAATTATTTTTTTGCGAAATCTACACAAGATATTAAAAATCTATTACGGTTATTCCCTAGATAAAGGTTCAATGCATCTACCCTATTTTGTTCCAAAGCATATTTAGTAACGGTTGTCGAGATAGAAGGTCTCCCGTTTTTAGAAATTTTTGAAATGTCGGTATGCACACTCTTAATACCAATTATTATTGTATTATTTGGCAATAGTAATTATTATAGATATGTATCAGTGCAATATTTATTTCGGCAATATTTAAAGCGAGACAACGATATTGCGAGCAGACGAGAAAGAAAATTGTCATTATGTCGGCGACATGAATTGCTGAATATCCAATCAGTTAGGACATTTTAGTCAATTCTCGATATCGTTTGTAGCAGAATCGTTGTCTCGCTTTAAATATTTCTGAAATAATTGCTATATATTGCGAAATAATGTGACTTGTCTAGTTGCCGCAATTATTGCTCGAAAAATTGCCAATGTAAGCGCACCTTAATACAACCTTTTTTCGAAGCAGACTACAAACCCACATCTAATAAAGCAAAACCTCTAGGATCCATCCTATCTAAGGTTTTTTGTTTGTAGATTTATTTCTACTCAGGTTAATGACGTATCTTTCTTTCTTTTCAGAATGTATCAATGCCCCGCACATCCAGACCTGCCGCCCCCGCCCCCGCCGCCCCCTCCCGCCATTGTACAAGATGGTGCCCCTCATAGGTATGTATATAACCTTATATGTTTATTGTGTAGTAGTGTAGTACCTATCATACGTTAATGCCTACGAAAGTGAGTTTGCGATACTGATGTGGTGCACTGATTTTCTGAACGGTGCAAGAGTACAATTTGAAATAAAAATTGAGCTTTCTAGGTATTAGATTTGTATGTTAATTTTGTGAATACGACCTCTGTTTTTTCGGTTACACATATTCACTTCGCCGGAGGTTTTTTCATCACTGAGCATTTTTCACCTTGAGTTTTTTATGGTTGTGCCGGTAACAGTACATAACTTGAATTTTCTAAAATTATCCATTTATTTCATTTATTTGCACATAAGCATACGTACAGACATTGAGTATACAGTTTTAATTAATTTTGGAAATAAGTGGAGTTCAAACAATGCCATAATTAACGGGTACCTACACATATAGTCAGATAAAATATAAAGACAGGATAAGTAAGAAAAAAAAATAAACAAAAAAAATATATACGTTGAAAATTTTCTTAATGATCATGATGGTTGTAATCCTTTTATGTAGCTTGATGATGTTTTCGAGCTTTTGCGATTCTAACGTTTCGGTGAAACCTGGTTTTCCCATGGTCACAATACCGTTACCGTGGAAACATGAGCATTGGGCACTGATCAAGGCCAAAAAAACTGCAACCGCAGTATCTACATGCCTATAATCATTACTGTTCATACTTCGGCTAGCGAACTAAGATTTTTTCTGCTAAATTTTTCCATTCGACTCCCTACATACAAAACATTATCTTTCCTTTACCTATAAAACCATTACTTACATTGATTTATTATTCGTAAAATCAGGAGGCCACCTACTAGCGCTACGGTTTTGACTGGAACTAAAACTTTCTACGTTTTTCCTGTCAAAAGTTAAACGAACATATTATTTTTTTCTACCTCCGTAGGTCGACGCATGCAACCAAAATCTATATATTGAAATTGAATCGAATCGCTATAAATACTAAGACTTAAGATAAATTTGTTTTTGATCTTCTGTAACTCTTGCGTAAAGACACATTGAGGGAAGTACGAGTAAGTAGTGATAAAATTCAAAGGAAAAATTAATATAATTATTAAATTTAGTCTCAATATATATTTCAGTTTCAAATGAAGAACTAAGTAAAAAATAAATCAAACATAATAAGGTCAGTGATTGTAGAGTTTGTGTATTTAAACAATGAAATTACATGATAGAAATGACTTTGAAAACACGCACATCAGTTACAATTTTCAAAAAAAAAAAATAAACCTCTCGAGCGCTTTTGCTGACTTCTTATTGTCAAGAACTCTAAAAAAAGACATATTTTCTTCTTAACTTTTTAATATTTAGAGATAGAAACATCCCCAATACCTAAAAATATACCAGTAAACTAATTGACATCATAAATATTGTAATAAAAAAAAACATAGATAATAAAATTATTTTCTTCGATTCAATAGATTTTATCTCATTTTTTTAACCTCAGTTAATATATTTTGGTTATATGCTACTACGGAGGATAAGCTCAAAGTTTTATAGACTACGCACATTAAACGAGTATTTACCTCCAATGAATAATATTTCGTAGAACTTTTGCAATAAATTAATATTTTATAGATTTGCTTATGGCTTACAACTTCCGATAAAATGACTAATCCAGTCTGCGAATTACAATCTGGCTTGTTAGGCCGTCTATATTATTATTTTGGATTATATTTTCTTCCATTACAATTCTTTGGTGGCCTGATACAATTTTCTTCTTCTTTCTCAGCCGCATTAATTCCAATGCTGGACATAGGCCTCCCCCTTGACTTTCCATAGATCCCTATTCTGGACACTCTGCATCCATTTGCTTGCTGCGGTTCGTCTCACATCGTCAGACAATCTTGGCTGAGGTCTTCCTACGCTCCTTATGCTTGTTCTAGGTTGCCACTCGAGAATCTTTTTGGTCCATCCAGAATCTGAGCATCTGGCAACGTGTAACAATAATATTTTGGAATTCAAAAAGTTTCTAATAAGGACCCGTAAACCAGAAGACCCATTTTTCATACACTCACTTGTATGTATTGTGCATTTCTAATATAATGTCGCCAGTGGTTGGCTGGCAGACGTTGCCTTTGGTAAAAATCCCGCCATTTGAAATTGTTTTTCAATCATTCATTCATTTCCGGGTCCGAGCTTCTCCCCACTAGGCCACCCCACACTCCATAAAATAGCAGCCATAACGGCATTTTCAGTCGGGTCCCTCGCATCGCATCTCACTGGCATGTCTCGACATACGAGGAAATGCTCGTCAGTCTGGGTCTCGCCGCAAGAAAATTTTATTTATTTTTTACTACCTACTCAAAATTTACTAGTTGGAACATTATTATTCCCAAATGTTGATATTACATAAATTGTTTGCGCGGGAACCTAATTTATTTCCAATACCCTAGTTTATTGGGGATTTGTAAATTTTGTTTTCGTCATAAATTTCAATTAAAATTTGTTCCAGAAGCCTCTTAGTTTTACCCATTATAATAATATGCTTTGTTTTCCTATGGGAAGAAGCAAAATTGGTCGCCCTGTCATGAATTTCATAGGAAAAAACTAGATATGAAGTTAGCTACATATATTTTGTTATTTTTTAACAATACGCAAATTTAGTAAGAGATCTTTTTGTTATATTTAAGACCTTCTTCTTCCTCATTAGCCTTCTTCCCTCCACTGCTAGATATAGGCCTCCTTTCATAAGCGTTGCTAAAATTAAAATTATAAATAGACATATTGACATTTAGAAAAAAGAGATTTTTGAGACCTCGGCAAACTTCTAAATAAGCTTTGAAAAAATATATAGCAGAAACATTGAACCTTTAAATAGTGAATGCCCGTAAAATATTTTTAATATCTAGTAAGTATATAGATTTCTCAAAAAAGTCTACAAAATACTTCCGAATTTTTTTGAGATAAATACAGAAAATCTTTTCCCCAAAGTCGCAAAGAATAAAGTATTTTACGTATTGATAATATACATTAAAATCTAGTGAATGACCGTAAAAGTTTTTTTAAATGAAGCGAAAAAACGCTGCTTTTTAAATTTTATCATGCGATTTGAACTTTAACGTCGTGGAACATGACCGTGACGTCATAATTGAGCTCCTAGCCGTAACATAATTATAACATTGTTATTATCCTTGTTTTGCTGTTATTATGTTTGTTAAAATAATCCCCCTTCTTTCTCTTTCACTCCGCTTCGTCTTTAAATACGTTTTCTTGTTATCGTCAGCATTTTATGCATGTGTATTATGTAATCTCCTATAGGAGTTGTTGAAAATACAAACATCACCCCCTTACTCTTCTAAGAAATGTCTTACGAGGATATTTTAACGTCATCTCACTTCTTAATTGTTATAATTTATGCTTAGGCGTCACGTTACATTATACAACTCTATAATTCTAAGTTATGTTAAGTATATGCAATGAAATCACATGATAAAATTGTGGCCAGCCATACCTGTCTGTCAGTTTAGTTCATAGATAACCACTGAAGATGAAGCATTGGCTTTGAAAGATCTCTGGTGTATGTACTCAAAATAAATAGTGGAAGTAAAAAACAGTGTTTTTATTTTACAAATAATTTTATAAAATTATATTAAAAAATCGCTTGATGATTTAAGTATATACTGTTATCTACTATTACCTACAATATACCATCATGAAATGTTATAATTAAAGTTTAATAAATGAAGTAATCGTAGAGTTTATGATTTTACATACTAGGTCGTTTTTCACAGTCTTTCAACGATACCAAACACGACCTTGGGAAGGACGCTTGGATTTCTTCATTCCAATGGCGCTTCCCACCAAGAAATGACAGATTCAAAATTTCTAAAAATATATGAGTTTTACTCGTGAAGCACTTTAGTGAGATACCAAACACGGTGGTATGCGGTGACTGGATCATCTCGCTAGCTAGGTGTCTCCCGAGGATTGAGCTAGACTACCTACATATGACTTACGATCTTTATTTCTTTTCCAACGCCCTTTCATACGACACCATGCATAACCCTACAAAACCCTTGGATCTCCGTAAAACTCTTTACATCTATTTTATCTCTGGAGAAGGATGATCCAATTTTATGCAGAAATATGTTTTTACCGAGTTTACTTACGTTTGCAAAGTTTCAGGTCTCTAAGTACTCAGAAAGTGGTTGAAAATTCGATTTCAAGATTTGGTCACAAACACCATCCACAGTGAAGTTAAATAAAATCTTGTAAAATTTACGAAAATTTCTTGAAAAACCAATCAATATTTTACTTGCGTTATTTGAGGAAGAAATTACGCAAAGTTTTCCAATTTACGGGTATAGATAGATAATTTCCAAATTATTCCGCAGGTTTTAAAAGTACTTAAAAGTATATAAATAAGTGTCAATTTTTATGTATATGTTTCGTAAAATAAATTGGTACTACGATGTACAAATAATTTTATTCTTATGCCAACACGTCGTATCAGGTACCTGAACGAGGTCTAATCATGATACAGCAACAATTTTCTTTGCTATTCTTACTTCAGATATTCTCTCCACAAGCCCAAACCATCTTAGATTACTTTCTCTCATCCTAGTCGTAACACTCCTATATTCGCTCTTCTCTCTGTAATTACCTCATCTGTCAAAGTTTTTCAGCTCTATCTGTCATCGTTTTCTTAGTATGGGTAAATAAACAAAGATAAAAATCATTGTTGTATTCTACATACCTTTTTGTATTGTAAATTTTCCGCAAATACTAAATACCCATGAGTATCCATTCGCTTTTTACAATATAGGTATAATCGTATCAGTAACCTGAAGCTTTTAGGCCCCCCCCCCCTTGGGGAAAGTCTGACATTATATATAATTCAAAGATGGATGAGCTTTATCTTTCTTATTTAGAGAAAAAAGAAAACCCAAATAATCTGAGTTTACTTATGCGAGCTTAGTATTTGTGGAAAGTACCAGAAGTTAAAGAAAGCTGCAGAAATAGAAGTTAAATCCTTTTTTATTGTAGAGTTTAATTTGTTTTTTAGGGGTAGTAATAATAATGCGTTGAAAATATGAACATTATTTCAAGTTAAACTTACAAATTAGTTACGGAAACCTCTTAGGTGACCTTACCTTATAAGAATTTACTATTCAATTACTAATATTTTGGCGTTAGTGACACAACAGCTTTCTGTAACTACCTATATAGCATAACTTTTAAACGAATGAATTTCGTTTTACTGTAAGCTTCTATCGGATGATTTTAAAAATGAAGCCCTACGAATTTCTTGATTATGAAACATTTTCTAAGACGGAAAAACTTAAGCATTTTACATATTAATTGTGATTTTGTTCTCTTTTTTCCACAGAACAAAACACGTAAGCTTCGCACGCTCTCATACATTAACTTCTTTCGAAGACGCCGCAGCCGCAAACCTCTCAGCCCAGAGACGCATCAGGATGCGAGATGGAACAGAGAGGTTGTTGGATGGCAGAAAACGACCAGAAGGAATGCAACAGCCAGGACAACCCTTACAGCAGCCGATGCCTGGAACTGGTCTTCAACAAGTCGTCATGCCAATGCCTCAGCAACCATTCGCACCTTCCTATCAGCAAGTCTTGCCACAAATCGGTCAACCGTTTCCTTCCCAAATCCCCGTCGGGCACTTTCCTCAGGTAAAAGATTTTGTTTGTAAAAATGTTACTAATTTGGAAAAAATTAGGTCGTGCTGTGACGGTCCATCATTACGGCGACCGCCACAATGATTGTGGCGGTCGCCGTAATGATGGACCGCCACAGTGCTGGCGCGTAACAAAATATAACCATATTGGATCTAACTAGATAAAGCCAAATACAATAAAAACATGCATGACTACTAATGGATAGCCAATATTTCCGCCTGGCTTTTAAACACTTAATAATAAGACATTTTTTTTTTTCAATTTGTGATCTTGATCATAATATACATCAATAATTATTTTAGTAAAAACTGCTCAATCGACAATGAGATCTGAGCATTAGAAACCTGTGAAAAGTTTTTTTTATTAATTTTTCATTTATTAATTATCCAAAAAAGCATTTAACGAAGTGAAATATATGTAAGCAATGATAAGTACTGGATTTTATTGGCCCACTAGGCGATAGCCTGTTCTGGGGCAAAACTAAACTCAATATCAAGTTTGCATGCACAAAAAATAACGAGAATACTGAAGAATAAGCAAATGATCGAAGAAGGTTGTAACCAAAAAAAAATATAATACTAAGTATATATTTCAAAAAACCTTTCTGATTTGCAAAACTTTATGACTTCGCCGTATGTCCAACAAGTATTTTAAGGAACCATGACATAATCATTAAGAAATACAACAAAAATAACTCTTATTCCACTTATTTTTTTCCATAGAATCAAGTATATTCACTAAATGGTCCAGTGCCTGTACACGGTCAGATTCATCCCGCTTTGGTGGGACCATTCACACCGCAACATTTGGTCTCAATGCACGCCCAGCATCACGTACCAGCCTCGCAGCCCATGCCAATTCAACAAGAGGACTCTACTAAAGTCCTTGTATTAGGTATCAGTATGTTGAACTTTTTGAAAATATTATAATAGATTTACTTAGTGGGTAGATTAACTTCCCGTGGAATTGTATAATTGAACCCTAATCTTTTTTTTAGTGTCCTGTGAAAATCGGGTGTTTATCGTTTTCAGCCATGAGGTTCGCTAAATCTCTATGAAGTTCAGAAACGGTAGCGAATCTCATCGCTACACTGTACACAGTATTTTTATTGGTTACCGCAATATTGGGATACACCGTAGTAACATCAGCACCTACTTAAATATCAACTAGAACCTTAGATTAATTATTGAAGTACTTAATCAAATTATTTTTCGTCATACTACTAGAACCAAGTTGGCAACCCAGCATTTTCTTAGATCTTATATTCCTTATAAAAAGTCAATTTGGACCAAGACAGCATTTTCCATGGATTTTAGTAGTTTCTCATAAGTTCTAAGTCTATGTTTACACCAAGAATACCAAAATAGAGTAAACCGCATTGTTTGGCTTGGTGGATATGGTGTTAAGAAAATTTGCAGACATCTACAATAATTCTCTCTGTTGCCATTTTCAATATATAATTACAGCCATCCTAGGAGTACTCGAACTAACTAGGACCAACAAAAAAATCAAACCTTTGATTATTATTTATCTTTGATCTTTGTTATTTGTTTCATTTTTACTCCATCAATCTTCGTCGTCAGATGACTCATCCGATTTTTAAATTAACCACTTTACTTCTATTCCACTTTACTGACTATTCCTTAGTCTTTTACTTGATTGCTTAGAAATCTTCCATTAAAACATCCTTACGAAAATTGGTATTATAAATACAAACAAAAGTATAAAATTACGTCTCAGAAATATCTGGCCAAAAATATTCTTCTCAGAATACCTATAATCCATAAAATAATCCAATAGAAACAATTTTCATAATCTTGACCAGCAATTCAAATAATACCAAGTGCTGTAACTTTGTCTTTACCGATAGATACATAATATTACCACTCTTCAACAAAGTAACACAATATCACTCCTATTGTTCGATGGACATTATCTAAGAAACAAGTCTCTACTCATCAAATTAAAGTCTCTCCGTATATTCTATGTCCTAGAAGAGAATCAATAACTGTCTTGAAAGTTTTGTAATAATACTACAAGAGTACAAGTGTTCTAGTTTTTCTAATAATGATTCTTGTTTTCAACTCTTATAAAGGACTTTCAGAACATTTCAGAAAATCATCCCAGTGACAAAAAAAAATATTTTTTGATCGAAGTGGTAGTTTTTCACTTCAAAAAACTTTATTTTTACTTTGTCTTCAATTTGCGCCAAGTGGTTCTTGACCGCATTTCTATCATCTCTCTCTACTTTTACCCACGTATATTTTTTTTGTAATCTTTCATCATTCGCATCCTCCACTTTAAATCAGGTTCCAACAGCTGTTTTATCTTCGCTCACCTAATCACTCCATTTCTTATCTTCTTTTTAAGCGTTTATCTCTATAGTCCCCTTAACGATTTCATTTCACTAATATGGCTACGCAAATAGCAACAAGACATTTGAAATAATATTATTACTAAAGAATGTGTTCATAATAAAACCTCTAGCGACATTTTAAAGGACAATAATTCCAATTGTATGCTCGTTGTTCAGAGTATTTTTACATAAAGCATTAATTAAAATGTTTTGTTAATTTCAGAAAAGATCAAAAGAGGACCAATGAAAACGCAAGCCACACAGACAGAAGTTTGCCTAGGAAGAAAACCGCTGCCCCCAAATTACTTATCACTTAGTCCACGAACCGCAAAAAGGGTAAATCTGCTCCCCATTATTCCATTCAATAATAATTATTAAGGATTAAAATAATAATTGTTTTCCCTTTTCCTGTTTTACTTTCAGGTAAAAATGGTTGCACAGGGTGTACAAACAAACGGAGGATTAAACGGCAACGGAAAAAAGTTTGTGAAAAGTTTTTCTGAAATGGGAAGTGGAAAGTTTGAACAAATTACAACTCAAGTATCTCCTGTCAGTTCTATACTTTATCAACATCAGTCGTCTTTCAGTTTTAGTGAAAGGTATACACTTTCTTGTATTTTATTATTTACGCTAATGATATCCCAAAGTTTTCCTTAAGTACCTATTTTTTTTTATACTAAAACTATTGAAATGTTCACAGCGAAATGGAACATGACAAACTTCAAAGGACGCAATCAGAAGAGCCTAGATCACCGCGCAGTATGACCACTCCACCACGTAGCATAGCGACCCCTCCGCCTGCCCGTTCCATGTCAACCCCGCCACCTAGAACGATAGCAACCCCGCCAGAAACAACCCCAAAGAAACAAGTAACATTAGTCGATGAACCAATCATTCAATATCCAACAATGTCCACATTACCTAGGAATTCTTCACACCAGCAAACAACGGCATTTCCTAGAAGACAATCCACACCCAACATGGACATTACAAGACTCACGAGGGACCAAAGTCAAGAATATTTCAGACAAAATTTTCAATTCATTCATACAGATGACAGAGACGATACGATAGACGAAGTATCAATCGTAGAAGATATGCAAAAAATTCAAGAGAGCATGGAACTGAACCAAAAGAATTTAGACTATTTGCAACAAAAAATTGCTCAACAACAAATGATGAAAGTTGATCATGTTCCCATACTAAAGACTTCTCCGACCACTACAGTTCCTCCGTCTGCGACAAGCGTCCAAGCTCCGGGACAGTTGTCAAAAACATCGACGTTACAGTCCGAAAATTCAATTTCAACCGAGACTTCTGTGACAACGACAACTACTACTGATACGGAGAAATTAGAAAAAGAAATATTCATAGATTTTGAACCGCAAGTTGATGCTGAATCTCCTCTTGTTTTAAGAAGGGCAAAGAAACGGATGCTTCAAAAAACTTTATCTGAAGGCGAAATTTTACTTGATAGGTAAGTAGAACATACATAATAAAGAAGTGGATAAATGGAATCTCCACCTTAACCCTTCCACATTCAAGGTCTACCAGCGATATGGAGAATGTTGTCGCTCCATCTCTTTGGTAGTTTTTAGACATTCCTTTTACTTGTCCAGAGCCTCCAGTTCGATACCCGTGGCGTACATCTAGGATCACCCTGGCCAGCCATTATGTCCTGTCCATTGCCACTTTAGTTTTGCTACACGGTTCATGACTTGAGCTACATTGGTTCTAATTTCTAAATTACCTCTAAAACTAGTCAAATATGAAGTTCTTGCTATTTCTAACTTTGTAAAATAATTTTGTTGGTCTGAATACCATTGTCATCACCAATAATTTTTAGGTCTCGTCCATGTCATTTACTTTTCCCTCTGTGCCTTTTCCGTCTTTTGAATTTTTTTTATTGTTGTTATTCTGGTTCTTTTTCTTTTTCCATTATTTAATCGAATGTTCCAATATTTGGTGCTTCTTTTTTTACTTAGTTCCTTTCTACGGACAAATATTAAATCAACTTTACACTTAAAACATCTTCATTATCAATTTGATTTGACGAACAAATTAAGCCAACTTTGATACTATTTTAGGAGAAGACAAGAAATCATCAAGAACTCCATGGATAAGGACAATGTCAAGGATGCTCCTTTGGTGATGTCTACTAGTCACGAAAACGTCAAAACAACGAGTGAATATGAGTTTGGCAATCATTATGACTATTACCAACATTCTCCTATCAAGGATGAGGACGTCTTCAAGCAGTCCTTGAATGGGAACGGTATTTATAGGTTAGTGACACTTTTTGATAACAAAATAGCATGCTTTACCGATGCCCTTCTTAATGAGTAACTAACGATTCTCAACTAGCATAGTTTTATGATCGGCAGTGCATGATAAGGCCAATAATTTCTGGAAAAATGAAAAAAACTCAGCTGTAAATACCTAGTGCCTAAGTATGTATCTACCAATATAATAATAGTGCACAAATTGTCCAGTTTTGGCAACTGATTTGGACTGGGGTTCAATAGGCTCTCCACACACGGCCGGAAGTTTAATAAACTGAATCGACCATTTGCAAAAAAGCTCCGACCAAAACCTCTTTCTGAATTCGAAATCAGGGTAACACTGAATTCAGAGAGATGTTTTGGTCGGAGCTTTTTTTGCAAACGGCCGATTCAGCCAACTGAACTTTCGGACGTGTGTGGAGAGCCTAAATCTCCATAAGATGTTTTTCTTCAATTTGCGCGAAATTTTTTATTTAAATATTTGCTTATATGAATAAAATAACTCTAACAAAAATAAAATACGAGTATCTAAATTCTTGCACGCTTACCTATAGATACGAGTACTTATTTTGACTTGAGTTACTCGAGCTTTGCTACTTGGGTAAATAAAGCTAAACGATGAAATTTAATTAGAAACATGAAACAAATTTAAGTAATAACACTGTTTTTATTATAAATTTAAATAATAACACTGTTTTTATTATCTTTGACCTTGACGGTACGCGATCCTCGATCCCTAAATATTTTTAATTTATACAAAGAATTTGAGGTTGTTTTCGTTTACTGAATCCCTTGGTGGTAGTATCATAAATTGCTTCCTGGAATTGTTTTTATTCGGTTTGGAAATTAAATCCATCCTTAAATTAATGCAGGTACATTATTTTTTTATATCTTTTAAACCAATGATATACTGTCTCTAATATGCGGTTTTAACATATTAGTCCGAGAGCCCGCTGCTTAATTTATGACGTATCTGTTTTTTGATGGAAATGTGGTATAAATGATAGCTTACCAATAGGGTATTACATCGCACTAGGGTTGCCTATCAAAATCTTGCCGCAACCCCCCCTGCCCCCCCGAAAAGGTCCCTCTTCGCGGTTTTTCGCATTTTATAGGAATATGGTAAGAGATAGGAGAAAGTAGTCAATGACAAAAATAATCCTTGCTAAATTCTCTACAAAAAACATTTAGTCAATTTTTTCATAGGACTAGTAGTTTACCCGTAATGGCCGGTCAAAAAACAGGATACTTTTTGAAAAAATAAAAAAAAAAGTTTGATTTTTTTCTTTCACATTCTTCCACCCATTATTACTAACATTTTATGGAAAAAAAATTTTGGCCTGCGGCGCTATATCACTGGTTTTTTTATGAAAAACTAAATTTTAAGAATTTTCGTCACTGAGTTTTATTGTAATAACTCCGAAATTATTAAATGTATGAACATAAGTTATAGCTCGTTTTGTAGCTAAGACTATGGTGATTAATTCGTTCTCTGACTATTTTTCTGTAGCTCTTATCAATTTTCAACCAATTTAGTTTAAATACATTTTTTTTGTATTTTAAATGAATTTCGGCTTTGGACCGGCCATTGCGGGCAGGGGGGGTTGCGGCAGGATTTTGATAGGCAACCCTAGTGCGATGTAATACCCTATTGGTAAGCTATCATTTATACCACATTTCCATCAAAAAACAGATACGTCATAAATTAAGCAGCGGGCTCTTGGACTATATGCTCCAAAAGAGTAGTTTCTAAAAAAAAAAAAAAAAACTCCAAGGAAACTCGATGCGGCGCCACCTCGTTAGTTTCATACTATTCATAAAATAGGTCACTAATGACATAATTCATCATTGCTCAAACATAGCAGCTAGGTTTAATTATTGACATAAATATTGTGAATAGTAAAAAACTAGTGCCAATTATAAAGGGATAACTTTTCCCTCTTCTTCCATCCCTTCTTTCTCCACTGCTGAATATATCCTCCTTTCCATCCCCTTCCATTCGCCTCTTTTCCTCCCTTCACAAGCAGGTTGTTAAGCTTTTTGAACGATGCCGTCAGAACTACTTTTTTCGAGGATTTCTAATTTTGGCCCAGGGCCTCCATTAGAGAATCCTGAGTGCCCGTCTAGGATCTTATTCTTTATCTATATGTCCGGCGCAATGCCATTTTAGGGTGCCTTCCCACGACAAGTGAATCCGGATTCGTACGCGAATCTGGATTAATCCCTTCCGGATGGATGATTTCGTGCACGGGGTATGGGGAAATAGTTCCCTATTTTTATAATAATATAATAATTCATTGTATTAATATTTTTAACTTTTTAACTTTAACGTTGTAAATTTTGAAAATATCTTGAGTCCGTTGAAGCAATAAATAAATAAATATATAATATAATAAATAGATAATAATAATTATCTCTGTCATACTGTTGAATATATACTAATTCTGTTTTTGTGTTTAAAAATTAGATTGATCAGGTACGAGAATAAATTATTGTCTTTACACCAATATTAATTGTAATTTAGTAAAAAAAAATAAAAGAAATAATTGCCTGCGGCATTAATTAAACTTGTTTGTGGGTGATATTTTTTAAAGTTTGTCACACGGAGTTTTTGTATCTTGTATCACGCGTTATTTTTCAACACCGGTTTTTCTCAAATTAGCTGCTAATCTCTCTCAGTCCCGTTATGGGCCCGCTACACGCTCGCGAGTCACCACGACCTTTTGGTGTTCATGAGTAAAAAGGCGTCAAGGGTCGGTTACGTACATGTCAAGACAAACGATCCATCCGCACCCCTTTTTACTCATGAACACCAAAAGGTCGCGGTGACTCGCGAGCGTGTAGCGGGCGCATTATGTGTCGGGGTGTACATTATATTTATTTTGTACGGGAAAAAATGTCTGCCATAACTGGAAATTAGAGAACCCATTAAATAATTTATTTATTTATTTTTAATATTATTAATGTCGATATTATCAGAATAAAAGAATACCGGCCCAGTAACAGTGCAAAAATTGTGCTGTTTCAGGTCCGTGGTATTAGAAAAATATAATGATTGGTACCTTAAACTTTTTTTCATTTTAAATAAAATTATAATTTCTTTATTATTCGTGTGTTATTTAGACTAATAGATTAGGTACATAATTTTTGAAGGGAGACATTTGAAAGATTGGCATCATACTGATAAAATGCACCACATGGACTTATAATTCGATGTAACAAAATTCCAGAAAAATTAATTCAATAAATAATAAGAAAATATAATGTTCCCCACTCTATGGCAACTGGGGAATCTAAATTTATAAATTATTTATTTTGATTTTTATTTTTCGAATCATGCGGGTGTCTGCATCTCTTTCACTCTCGTTGTATATTGTAACAGTACGAAACCCATAAGCATATTGCTCAAAATAAATAAACCCCACAAAAGCCGTACAAAAGCCACACAGGATTTTTTTTAGGGATAAAAGCACAAATCTAATTGAATTTTGTAAATAAAATTAATTGTATCGATTAGTATTCGAGTAAATTATATTAGGAACTAGAATAGATTAAAAAATACGAATAAGCAAGCGGATCTAAAATGGGATAGACAATGATTTCAACATTTTATAAATAATTCATCTACTGAAATCCAACTAAAAAGTTTAAGCTTTTATTATTTGAGGATTTTTTATTGGTTTTTAATCATCTGTAGACCATATTTAAGGCACTTGGAATCGTCAGGTTTACAAACACAAAATCAAATGCAATAAATCAATAAACACAACAAAAAAGAATGAAAGCAATAAACACATAGACAATACAAAACTATAACACATTTGTGGTACAATTTAATGCAGGTCTGGATGTAAATTGTCCAGAACTACATTAAGTACGTCATATTTCTGAAGGGTTTTTGTGTTTTTTGGGGTTCATACTACATCATCGTAAATACTCCTATGGGTTTTTCTTCGGAAACCGTTGTGTATACACGCGCTGAAACATGTAAGTAGGGTTGTCAACATTTTTTCAGCTGATTATTCCATCTGCATCAATAAGTAATTTTAAAAAGTTATCGGAAGCCTGGTTGCTAAAGCGCTCGATCCTGGATGCCGACATACCCCACTTCACGACACAAGCTTTTAAGCTTGTTATGAAGTGTACAAATATGTATCAGGGTGTAATTCGATAATTTTATGAAAATAAAAGAAAACATACACATTATCTTATTGTTCTTGATATCAGTTCTTAACTCTTTTTTTGTTGCTTCCTTCATTATCCCCTCCTTTCTTCCTCTTCTTCTTCCTCTTCCCATGCTTCCTCCTTCCCTACCATAAATGTTTTATAGATATAAGATATATATTTTTAACTATGTAATGTAATCTATTTGTTTTGCGTGTGTGCTAATTGTGAACGGATGTAATTGGTCTTGTGTATTGATATTTTTGTATTAATGTACCTGCCAATGTTTGTTTTTGTGACTGTATCTGTTCCATGTGCAATAAATAAATAAATATCTACTTATCTATTTAAATAAAAACTGTCATTTTATGAACTGCTTGAATTTTATAATATTTTTATTTGCTAGAAAAGTGTGGTTTTCTCAATTTTCAAATTAATGTAAATTACACACTCATTCGTCAGTCGAAAACTGCAGGCAATTATATAATTCTTAAACTGCGTTTAAATTTTACAAGTGAAGCGGATTTGGTTGATATTTTCTTAGTTTTAATGTTGCCAAAAAAAAAATATATAGTATTTTGCGATCCATATATTTCTTGCAACTCACTTTCAATATTATTATTATACTCTAGTACGGTTGACAACCCTCGTTGTTAGTGAATATATATCCGAAAATATATCGAATAATAATTATTTTTATTGTAAAATTGTTACAAAAATATACAAATTACCCGACTAGCAAAAATTACAACACGTTATTTTCAGTTAATGTAGGTAGCTACATGTTATCAATTTAGTATCATATTCTTGTATTATGTATTTTTGTACCTATGAATAACTTTTGAATCAGTATTAATTTACAGTAAGTAATGTTAAGAGTATGCATACCGACATTTCAAAAATTTCTAAAAACGGGAGACCTTCTATCTCGACAACCGTTATTAATTATGCTTTGGAACAAAATAGGGTAGATGCATTGAACCTTTATATAACCGTATATAACCGTAAAAGATTTTTTATATCTTGTATAGATTTCTCAAAAAAAATGGAAAACACCTCTGATCTTTTTTCCGAAAGACGGAAACTCGTTTCCTGAAAGTCGTTGAGTAAAATTTTTTTTTGTACTGATAATATGCATTAAAACCTAGGGAATAACCGTAAAAGTTTTTTGATAGACGCAAAATTAACCTCAAAAAATTAAAAAAACGCTATTTTTACCATTTTATCATGCGATTGTCACGCGATTTTAAACCTTAATGCCGTGGGAAAAGACTGTGACGTCATTCCTGGTGCCAATTATATAGGTAATACCTACCGATTCGGTATAATACTTTAAGTAAAAGTTAATGTCGCCGCCACACGCTTGCGAGCGTCTACGAGTTTTTTGCGTTCATGAGTAAAAAGGCGTCAACGGTCTGTTACGTAAACGAGCCAAGACAAACGTTCCATCCACACGCCTTTTTACTCATATACACAAAAAACTTGTGGGCGGCGACAAATGGAATATATATATGTATTACGTTTAATAGTTATACTATAGAAAATGAAGTAACGTAATAAGCTAATAGGTACCTACATAAATATATACATAATTATATTTTTTAATAAAACGTTTTTTATTTTGTGAGAATCAACACAACACACACACACACACACACACACACACACACACACACACACACACACACACACACACATGATGATGTTTCCTAAAGAAATATCTACGTATATGTATATTGGATTCAACACTTGTATTGCAAGTTATCCAAACGCTATGGATTAGACGGATTCATCTGGATTCATCAAGCCGTGTCCGCGGATTCACAGGCAACCTATTTCCCACGATCCGTGCACGTCTGCGATATCACGTACCGCCATACAAATCGCTATGAAAAAGTCTGTAGATTCACGGACTCACTCCTTCCCACGGCATGCGAATCTACGGACGAAGCAGGATTCACCTTCCGTGGGATATAGCCATTAGCTTAGCAACACGGTCCATCGGCCAGTATCGGCAATTGTTTTCTGCCTCTAATCTCGTCGTTTATTAACGGGATAAAAAAGGGATAGCTGGGATTTTTATATAAATACAAATAGAGCAGTTTCGTCAATGAAGTGTTTGAAGCACTAATTTATCTAGAAGCAGATAATTGCTGCACCTTTGCAGAAAGGAATAAAGTATTTATATTGGAATTAAATTTCACAGTTCAACTGGTGCTCTACCAACGCAAGAGTCTCTGGATGAAGAATTCCACGAGAACATAGTTTGCTATAAGAAGGGGCTATTCAGAAAAAGGAGCATAAGTCTCGAGGAGGGGAGTTCAGCGGCTTGTAGTGACGGTCAAGAGAACGGGCAGGAGGGACGGTATGAGAATTAATATTATCTTTTATTGATGTTGTGATTTTTTATGTTAAGCGTGCTCCCCTCTCAATGTTAAATGTTCATGTTTTTTCTGTCGTGTTCATATTTTTAATATTTTCCATGAATCTAGTTAGTTAGGATACGGATAAGACAATGATTAAATTGTTGTAGATCTGTTTATCATCTTTACGATCACATAACTCTTCCAATATGAATAATTAAACTTGCCTGAAAAGAATGGATAAACCTATTCACTTTTTAAAATTATTTTATGAATAGCTTTAGTATGTATAATGTATATTTGCATGATCGCATGTCTACATAGAATTGAGTAGTACAATATCAAAAACAGCTGATCCCGCACTGATTCGGAATAAATTGAAAAAAATGTTTTATCCAAATTGCTGTTCTTAACTCTCAAATATATTTCAGGTTCTTGTATCACTTTTATTCTAAAAAAAATACATAGGTTCTGGCTGATTTTGTTGTCATGTTAGTAACTCAATTTGTGTAAGTTCACCACATTGTTGTTTTTGATACCATACGACACAATTTATATTTTTAAGTTTAGTTTACTAGTAAGTTCAGTGTAAGTCTGAATGTTGCTTCTTGTGTTTCCATGAGGAAAGTTTAAAGGTTAAGTTGCACTGGAATGATGTATGCACCTAGTCAATTCCAAAATACACAACTATTTTAGTAGATTAGGGGCCTCGAATGCATAATATACCCTAATTGTCGGGATTGGAGCAATTTAGTTGCTTGTGTAAACGAAAATTTAATGTCCATATTATGTCGTTCAGTATAAATATGATATTTATGTTTTTCGTTTTGCATGGGCATTTTGTTGTTGTTTATTTTGTACACAATTCAGCATAAAAGCTCACTGCTATAACGCTGAACTGTGTTGTGTTATTTATTTATTTATTCAGCCTGTCATAAGATATACAATAAATAAACAAAAATATTACGATTCCCGTCCGTCCTTGAGAATCTGGTCTACATGATGGTGAAGCCACGCGATTTTTGTACGGCCGCCTTTCCTTACACATCTTCTTTCTCCCGAGTATAACACTTTCTTCGTTATACTTTCATCATTCATCCTCTCTACATTTTCCAACCTTCTCAACTTGTTCACTTTCATTTAAGTCACAACATCCGTTTTAAAATTAATCAACCTTATGATCACTTCATTTCTTATCTTACCTCTCAACTTTTTTCCACACATTCTTTTCAGCGATCTCATCTCAACAGCACAAAAATGTGCCAATATCATTCAGCCAAACACATTAAGATAGATAGATACTTTATTCAGTCATTTGAGTGTACATAAAAACATAGATGGGTATTTTGATGCAAATCTGATATTCATCAATATCTAAAAAGTTCAACTGCGTTTAAAAGCATAACCGTGGGTGAACTAGAGCTGATTGCCCTGTATCTCACCACACTGTATAAAATCTTCACAAATACAACTATCACAGGAATAACTGAGGTGGTCGGTAGCCTGGTTGGTAACGCGCTCGACTCTTAATCCAGTGGGCGCGGGTTCGACCCCCGATGCCGACCTACTCCACTTCACGACACAAGCTATTCAAGCTTAGTATACAAAGATGTATTTGGGTTTATTTCGATAAAACCTGATTCATTTATAAAAATAAGCATATTGCAATTCAATAATGTTACTTGTTTAATATAGAAAGAAGCTAATTTTACATGAAATCTTGATAAAGTGTTTTCGTTTCCAGAATGAAATCGACCCCAACTTCCCCGCAGTCTGATAACGACAAGGGCCACCAGCAAAAGCGGAGTAAGAAGGGCCCAACCAACCATGACGAGGGAGATTCTGTAGTCCCGACGTCCTGCCTCGTGCCTGACCAGAAAGTTTCTCCATTTGCCTCGAGCGATTCGCTCACTGCCGACCTAACGAGGTACCCAGTACACCAGCATCTACATATACGTTTCAGTTAAAGCGTTCATTTAGTGAATGTATGCACTAACTACCCAATGTATACAACGCTCCGTTAATGTGTTCACGATCATTCTAATCATTCTAATAACGACGGATATTCAGTCAAAGCATGCACAATGTTTTGAGCAGAGTGTAAAATGGCCGTCAATCGCGAACAGCTGTTATATTATACACACTGTTATCAGTGAATTATGTTTGATTGATTTTATAAATATACTCGTAAGCAGGATTACCTCAATAAACTATAGAATACTCTTCGAAAATTCATCTTAGCCTATAACAAGTAACGTTGTTGCTCATACTTTAACGAATCCACAATAGTAAATTCATGCGTTGACTAGTGAATGTACACCAGTAGTGAAGGGTGGTTTTCTGCAGAAAGGAAGCCGGGGCTAACATATCTTTTGGGATTACATCAGATTAGACACTATTATACCAATCTTTTTTTCCAAAAGGTAACTCGATGGGAATCGTGTTCTTCGGTAGCTTCGCGCCTACACTAAATTTTAATTTGTATACGAACTTTAACTAAAATCATCAGTTAATGTATACATTGACTAGTGAATGCATATACATTAACGGCTGTTTAAACTTTAACTGTAACGTATATAGTAGGTATATAAATGTAGACTATAGGATTGTTACGGCCCATGTCACTTATCTAGATAGTCGCAAACATGTCAAATAAGTTAATTAAACTAATAAACTGACTCTAGCGCAATTCCGAGCACGTCGCGTAATATTAACTTATCTATCGGCTTTGACATATTTTGAGATATTTATAATACAATAAAAATGATTGATGTTCTGGGACATTTTTATGCGTTAAGGTTTTTAGATATAGGTACACAAACTCACATAGGTACGTTCTTTCCTATACAGTTTACACCAAGCTAAATAAGCCTGATGTATCGTGAATTACAAACAAGTTCGTATATTTTATTCCAGAAATAGCAGTCTTATATTTGTGCATATTTTTTCATTACCCCGAAGTTTTATAGAAAAAAACATAAGTAGGTTGCAAATGTTGCGTCAACTCCTCGGCAGATGGCGTTAGCATCAGAAACATTGGGTCACTGTGAAATAATTTCCAGCTGTAGCATATACTATACAACTTCCAAAAATACACGATTTAGAGCAGGGTGGAATGGGTTGAACGTTGCCCTGGGCATAAAATGACCACTTAAGCCAGCCAAAGCCGACTGTTAGCATCGGAACACCCATCCTGCTTCCTCTCCAAGGGAGTTCACATAACGCTACAGTATGTGAATGAAGATGCCTTTTCTCTCTGTTGAGGAAAAAAAAAAAGGAACCGTAAAAAACATATTGTTATTTTCAAGAGACAGCATACGAAAAACATTTTATTTTATGACTTACATACATAATGTAGCAAAGCAGTTATGAAAAATCTCCTCGTTAAGGGTTTCTCCCTCCAGATTCTCAAGAAACCTTATATGGTTTCTACTTCATACGATATTTATGAAAACAATAAATATACTAAGTAGGGCTCAGGCTTTGGCAGAAAGGGTCCCCCAACAAATACAAAAGCTCTCCCCGCAGAAAATACATTAAAATTGCTCGTAATTTAAGAGTAGGCACACTGACATTTCAAAATTTCTAAAAACGGGAGACTTTAGATTTCGACAACCATACTAAAAATGTTTTGGAAAAAATAAAGTACACACATTGAACCTTTATCTAAGGAAAAACTGTAAAAGATTTTTTATATATTGTACAGATTTCTCAAAAAAAAAAAAGTTAAAAACACCTATAATCCTTTATTCCGAATGACAGAAACTCGTTTCCCAAAAGCCGCGGAGATTTTTTTTTGTAAGTTTTGATAATATGCATAAAATCAAAGGAATAACCGTAAAAGTTTTTTGATTGAAGCGAAATTAACCCCAAAAAACGGAAAAAACGCTATTTTTACCATTTTATCATGCGAAAATCTTAATGCCCTGGGAAATTACCGTGACGTCATAGTTGGGTCAGGAGCCTTAAAATTGCTCGTAATTTACCTATGCGCGCATCATAAAGTCGTAACAATATAAACTGAATCGATTTTAAAGGCGGTGTTATTATTTTAGTACAGGCATCTTAAGAATTAATGGAAATAGGTCAACCGCATTTGATTGTTCTATCATTTCTTAATTAGTTAATTCCTTGCGATTTGTATAATTAATCAATTGTAACCCCCAGGCATCACTCAAACGAGGGTGGATTGTTATCAAAGTTGACTAAGTCAAGTAGGGTAAAGGTAGCTTATTTGGTGATATTTTTAGTTTGGCTTATTACAATTACATAAGCACTTTTAGAGCTTTGAGATCATGTCGGTTAGATGGGGAACAGTCCATTGTTTAGAAATATGACCGATTTGCCGCGATATTCACCACACAAATAATTTTAAATCATTTTGAATACCTTACCATCAATTTTGGGAGTAATTTGGTATGTTCCGAGTATCTCAATTTATAAATTGGTATATAAGTTATTAAATTGAACTATATTACTAAAGTGTTTCTATTATTTTGACATCAAATATCTATTTTATAATATTCGGTAAGAATTTATGATGTTCATATTATGTAGTCGATGTAATTGCTTAGTTATTCCAATATAGGTTATCTTACCCTAATTTTTAAATTATCCAATGATAATTTGGTCGTGATTGCATTACTTGAATTCGGGTAGTTAAAAAAAAGAGAAAGGAAAGTGTTTTTTGGGAACGGATGCCTTCCTCATGGGATGTGGAACACTAACTATCCTTCCACCTCTTTGGCGGTCTGCCTGGCTGACGTTGTCCCACGGACGGGTATGTATTGGGCAACGGTGCGGTGTTTTCTGCCCTCATCCATCCTGTCCACGTGCTCTCTCCAATATCGTCGCCTTTTCCTACCCCATCTCACGATATCTTCCGTCTGACAGGTCTCTCTAATTGTAGATTCTATATTTATTATCTCTATTAGATTTCTCCAAATATATGTTTAAGTGCTTGGCACCAAGAATTACGTCACGGTCATTTCCCACGTCATTAAGGTTCAAAATCGCATGAACAATCGCATGATGAAATGGTAAAAATAGAGTTATTTCAATTTTTTGGTGTTAATTTTGGGTCTATCACAAACTTTTACGGTTATTCCCTTGATTTTAATGCATATTATCACTACAAAAAAAAAATACTCCGCGACTTTCGGGAAACGAGTTTCCGTCTTTCGGAAAACAGGTCAGAGGTGTTTTCACTTTTTTTTTGAGAAATCTATACAAGATATAAAAAAATACGGTTATTCCCTAGATAAATGTTCAATGCATCTACCCTTTTTTGGTCCAAAGCATATTTAGTAACGGTTGTCGAGATATAAGGTCTCCCGTATGTAGAAATTTTGAAATGTCGGTATGCATACTCTTAAGAACAAATTGTATAAACACTTTCACACTAACCGCACTCAATAGGCATATCAGTATTTATTCTGCCTGCCTATCATTCAATTATAATGATAATAATTCTTCATTTTGACTTAATCTACTTTGATATTCGTCGACAGCCTCTCCATTACTCGCGTCAAATACAGACATTGAAAACCAATCTCGCAAGCAATTCAGTATAATACCTATTTTATTATTCAGGCTGTTCCCCGATATAATAATGAGTCTGTTTTCTATTCACAATATCAAGAGAAATAATAATTGCGACGTAGAAATTCTATTACCTCGATGTTCCCCATTGAAATTTGGTTATGTGACGCGATAATACAGGATATAATTCTCACTCTATAATTTATAAGCCACTACCTGTACCCTGCGCTCCTTGCTATGCTACAAAACTCGAAATCCGTGAAAAAGTATGATTATTATTAAATTCCCTTATTCCTGCGGACGTCTGTCGGGAGAACTACTATTTATTTTATTGACACTGAAAACTATGGGTTCAACACTAATATAGCTTTTTTCATTCAACTCCCCCCTTCAACCCCCCCAATTATTCCTGCGGATGTCAGGAGGGAAACAATTTATCTTTTCGACACCAAATATGGATTCGACAAAAATGTCATTTTTTAGTGCTCCTCTTGTAACCCACTTCCCTAAAAACCATCCTTGGAGCAAGCACAACATTTTGCCAAAGTTTCATCTCAATCGGATAAACGGTTTAGGAGTTTATATTATTATTTTACAGTAAAGATATATTGTAAGTATATGTACCTATAGTTTCTATTACTGGATATAGTTATTAGACATTGATCGTGTCAAACTCTGAGGCTTTTGCGTTAGATTTTCACTTTAAGGTCACTTGTCTAACCCATGTTTGAATGTAGTACAACATTTCTATGGACGAAAATCATAATACAGATAAGAAGTCAATAATACTATGAAAACAGTGCAGTCTGAAGCTCTATATTAAGGGAATATAATATACCCTTAACAAAATTATGCATTTTTTATTTAATATCGTATTAAATATACAGCACCGGTCGAAGTAAGATATGATTGCCTTTTTGGCTGGCGGCCGGTGTTGTGTGCCACTATTATTATTGAAAAAAGTTGTAGTAAAAGTGATATCACTCCTAATAGAAATGTTTCTACAGATAGGTTATCATCTGAGATTAACGAAATTGTAAATAGCAAATTTTGACTTTTTAGCGTGAAAATGTTTCTAACCAGTATAATCTAATGCCTTATTCACACGTTTACCAAACGTCGACAAGTTTTGTGTTTATGCGTTTGGCGACGGCATAATGATTAAATTTAACAAAAATGCCCTAAATTGTGGTAGTTTTGTAAATAACGAGCCTAAAAGATATGAGAATTTAAAACTTTTTTTTTTCATTATTATATTACTAGAATTGATTAGCAATAAGTAGGTACTCGTAAGAAAATTGCTAGTTTCAATGTACCCTAGAAATGTATTCTGTGATTCAGCTTTATGTATTACTTTTAATTTGATCATATTCTAATCGTCTTTATTTCACTTCTTTCCATAACTTCATCTGTCCTAGAATTGTAGATGTATTAGAATTTTCCACCACACTCCACAATTTTTCACACAATTCGGAAAACCAACAGACACCAATTCCTACAGCATTTAAAATTGTTTGATCACCCGTAGTAGCTACAGTTTTGTCACCCGTAATAACTGTCATATTGATGTTGTTTGTCCGATGTTCCTCTATATTAAAACTCATTTTTTGATCCTCACATCAACCGTCAAATCCAGTCAAATCCTCACCATTTGTCGTAAGTTATGTGTCAAATCCCATTTTTAATTTGGTGTTTTAATTCCGCGATGTTTTTTTTTATTTGTTTGTTTTACCACTGCATGGCTTGGTCAGTGTTTCGATGTCAACCAATTTAATGTTGTGTTTCAGTCCCCGTTGCTCAAACGAGGATTCCTATTTTTCTTGCAGAGACCACTCCGATGGTATCTGGAACGAATCGCAAGCCACAGTTCTCCAGGTTGACTCGGGAACTGAAAATGGCACAGCAATCAGGTACACACTAAATTAACAGATCTTCCACAATATCCCAACGATTCTATTCAGTAAAAAATACACGATAAAATCAATACCCATACAACTTTTTACTGTATTCTGCTGATTTCCTATCTAATTATTTATATCAGTTCACTTATTCCTAACAGTCTTTTTAACAGTTTGATTTTTCATCATACATTTGTACATTATACATCAACGATTTTCAGCACATCTGATATGAGCTCATTGACAGCTAGCCCAGGTAGCTTATCTCTGCTAACGCCAAATTCAAGAAGAAAACATTTGCTGCTGCTTCAGCATCAACAGCGTAGTTCAATGGATACAGACGCTTTAGACGAAGAATTAGATTATAACCAAGCACAATCACCTTCATCACCCAGAATGAAACTGGACACATTACCCAGCGGTCATCAAACAGTCCAAAAACAACAACTGACATCACCAGTTAGCGGAAGCGGTAAAAGTATAGCAACGTTACCCATTACAAAACAACCTACTCCGACTGGTACCATTCTCAAACAATCTCCAAATAGAAATATTCATACTCCATCAATCGCAATTACAAAATACGACCAAAGCATAGACTTACCTGATAGTGCCTTAAAACGCAATATCTGTGGGAGTGTAACTAAAAGAAGAGAAAGAGCATTGAGTCCATCCAGACGACGAGATTTACAAAGAAAAAGTCCAACGCAAGAAAGAAAAACCCCAGATTTGACACCAAGTCACACTCCGCACAGATCGTTAGATTCTCCAGAAAACGGCGCACCAAAGGGATCCAATTCGGTAGTTCCGGATCTCTTATTAGCTAGAACTGATTCTGGAAAAACAAATATGACTGATGTATCCGAAAGTACAACAACGACGACAACGGATGAGTATATCACTGCAAATTCAGATAGCTCTAAGAAAAGTGGAAGCTGCAAAAATGTGAACCAAGGTAAAGTATAAATCACCATTTTTTTTTTGGCAAACTCTGAAATAACAATGTATGAATTTGAAAAGGTACATTTATTACAGCTCCTGAATCAAAAAACCACGAAGGATCGTCGTTCGAAAGCGCATCAAGTATATATTCATTAGCTAGAGTAGAAGCAATTCAAGAAGATATGATAGTTCCTTCTTTCTCGCCACCATTATCAGCCCACACGAGACACATAGAAAGAGTGACGAATAGTATGACAAGCATATTTCCAACAACTTGTTCGACTTCAGTTCCAGCGGAGATTCCAGCATCCCGTCCTCCTCAAGCAACACCTCCGCCTGAAGAAACACCAAGCAAAAGCGAACGTCATAAGAAGAAACCGACTTGTCCGAGTCCAAGCAGTTCAAAGGTAACACAACCGATAATATTCTCTCATATTAAAATGTATCTGTCGAATATTTCAGATAGATTATATCTCGGATTGTGTTTTCCAGACCCCAGTCAAGGAGCCTCCATCGCCCACAGGGAGTAGTAGTTCATCGGGAAGTTACAGTTTAAAAGGAAGCGGTCCAGGACGTAGAGATAAAGGCGCACACAAAGCAGAAAGTAAAAGCAAAAAAACCGAAGAAGAAGATACTGAAATTGAGGTTGTTCAACGGCCACCTGTAGAATGTCCCACACCTGAACAAACTGTTCCAACAATTAAGGTATTTGTATGTATTTATTGGTGTTGTGTTACCGTTTTTATTATTACTACATTATTTTGGTATGTTGCTTACGGAAGTGACGATGTTTTTTTAGGGAGAGTCAATTTCTGATGATGACAACAGCGATCATTATTCTTCCTCTGGTTACTACGAAAGTCCTGTCGATGATGACGAGGACGATGGAGGTCTAAGTAATTATTTTTGTCACAATGTAAATCAAGATCATGTTCCATTATACTTACCTAATGCTAATTCAAACCTTTGTATCCTTAGCGTACAAGCACTCTACAAAGTACAAAAATTCCAGTAGACCCTGGACTGCTGATGAAAGGAGAAAGAAACGAAAAAACTTTACACTAGATTTCAGCAGACAACAAACAGATGACGTATCACAAACTAAAGAAAACTGGGGTCGAAGATCTTCACTAGTAAATGAACCTATCAACCATTCAAAGAGCCCGATGAGTCAAGACAAGAGTTTCGAAGAAAAAACCACACCTATTGGTTACACGAAGAAAACATTTGGCGAAAAATCTAAAACTATTTCTTCACCTAAAGATACAGAAAAATCTCTTAGAGACAGAGACTTTGAAACAAAAAGAGCTGCAGAAAGAGAAAGGTTTATGAAAAAGAAGTCGAAAAGTAGAAGTCCTGTACAGAGTAAAGGTAAAGATATAACTCCAGGTCATCTTAGAAGTCAAGGTCTCTTAGTAGATACTTTGAGAAGGCAAGACATGAGTTCTAAAAATGGCAAAATTCAACTTAACGTTCTAACTAGTGACGATTCTAGTGAACAATATAGGGCAGAAGGTACACTCATCATGTCAACTATTTTGATGTGTGCATGAATAGCTGAATAGCAGGACTAACTTTATGTGTTTGTTCTCCTGTAGTTTCGTGTTGTATTAGTTGTATTTTTGTCTTTATTTTCAAAGTGTTATTTTTACAAACTCGAATGGATCATTAGGATTCCTATCGGAGTTTTGACTATTTCATTTATTTTCCATCCACAAAATTTATTAAGGTTTCAAATTGAATAAATCGCCTATGTCCAGGAATCAGTTTTATACAAAAGAACTCTCAAACTAAGTATTTGGAGTATCGCTATAATAAAACCAGGCTTGACAATGGTTATTAAAAAAATAATCCCTCTTAGTAATTGAAGGGAATAATTACTTTGTAGAAACAAAACAACATATTATTTAAAAAGTAGTGGTTGCATGAAATCTAATATCTAGGCGAGGGACTTCCAGGCACAAGGGCTAGAGCGTAGTAATTTTAACACGATTTTTCCCTTAACGTTAAGTACCTATTCGGGGTTGAGGAATAATTTATCAAAGGGCGTAGTTATTTGCATGTGTATGCCTACAAATCTGGCTCGTCAACCCTAAATAAACACAGATGGAATTAGATGTCAAACTGACTTATTATTGTGTCCATAATTATTAACATTAATTTGGTATTGAATATTCCAGCTAGTGGTACCAACGGGAGTGTTTCCCCAAGAAGGCATAGAAGGTTACGGGAAAGTCCTAGAAGAAAAACTGGAAATAGTGCCAAATCGCCCACATCTGCATTTTGTACTGGAACAGCATCCCATAGGTGACGTATTTATTCCCATACTTGAAGGCACTTTTGTTGGAGCTTGTTTTTCAGTTTAATTTCTTAATTTACTCATGTCTTTATTTCAGAATAAGGAAGAAGAGTGGCTCGAATGAAAGTGTCTCATTGCCTGGAAGTTTGCCCAGGCGAAGATCATCCATCCAACCAAATAAGATTATAAGTTCGTTAGAAGCAGAGGACATAGGTTTGTTTAATTTATGTAGACATAGTCAAAGAAATTGACAGAAGTTATAATTTAAATTATGGCTTTTTACACCCTTTGGTTGAGAATGGGAATTGAAGAGTATGGAATTCCGAAAGTTCAGTGACATTTTATATTAGATTTCAGCGTTTTGTCCTTTTTAATGACTGCCTTAGTGACGTGACTAACATTTGTTTTATGGATATTTCCAGAAACGTCCTTGACATCAGCAGGGTATAGACTTAGTCCATTAAATTATATTAAACCAAATGGAGAGAGTTCAACAAGACACAGAGTAGGCCATAAGAAAGGTACATTTTTAGTCCATTCTTCATTCTATGAACAAATAATTCTATCGTCAACTTTTTCGTTGCATTTAGAAGCTTCGTTTTAAGCTTAAAGCTATACTAATGCTATTCTTCGTAATTAATATAAGTTATTTGGTGCTTGCCTTGCATATTTTATGTAGACTTTTGCGTTTTTTGTAACTTTTTCGATCGTCTTTTTTTCCATTGCTATTTCAGCAAGTCCAGATAGTAATAAACCTAAAGCGATGTCCGCAGAATCTCTGAGATCAGTTAGTCCTGGAAGTGATAGCGTCTTCTATAGCGAAGCTGCGGATTTGAGTGGGACTGGTGCTACTTCTTCCGGAGGTCCCAGCGCAACGCAGGAGCAGAGAAGTGTCCACTGTCATCACTGTGGAAAGCAAGTGGATATTATAACAGCAGAAGACGCTTCGAGTCCACATTTTAAGGTATCATTTTAATCTTTATCAGCATCACTTTTACCCAATAATTTATTTTCCAGTTCTTTCAATTATGTTGAATCTACGTTTGATTGTCTGCTCACTGCTAGAAGGAGAAAAATCAACTGTTTCTCCATCTTTTTGGTGGCCTTCCTGGCAGTCGTTGACCTACAAGAATTTTATTTGCAGAAACGCGAACTCTGTTTTTTTCATCCTATTTAATACACGATTTAATACACCACACGAATCCTCAGTGAACTGAAATCCTGTATCGTGAAGTGTATCATCATAATCAGCACTGATATTAGAACCTGGGACATTCTGATTAGAAGTCCGCGCTCCAACTAACTGCTTCAAACCTGTTCTCGCATACTTGTCTAAAATAACAAATTGAGTTATTACTGGCAATACGTTATTTGAAAATCACACAAATAAACGGGTATGAAAATCATCAAAAGCCAAAAGTAAAATATCTATTATTTTATGAATTAACCCCTGATTTATGGAACGGTCGTAAATTATAAAATCTGGCAATTTTGTGAATGAGAATTTATTTGTACGTTGATTTATATTAGTCATTACTAGAGCGAAACAAAATGTTGGTATTTGAAATTTGCCCAGTAATATTAATACCTACCTAGTTAAATTTTTGTTCAGTATTTTTTAACAATTCTGACTAATTACTTACTGTGTCATTTTTTTTATATAATATTTGTTTTATATTCAGCGTTTCGTCATCTAAATAACCAGGTCTAATCAATTTTTAGATTTAGACTTTTCGCCTGAAAATGTTTCTTATAATTGCAAAAATACCCTAACGGGCTTAATTACGTTGATAACAAGATTGGTGAAGTTTCCTCTGTGTGTAAGAGACAGTATGAGCGTTTTGAACTTAAAATTCGTTTTTCTCAACATTTTGATCTGAATGGTTTCACCTTCTTATCCTAGAGAGACAATTCGCTATTGTCAGTATATACCAAGTCGCATATATCGATATAACTTCTGGTCAGTATTTTTGTCAACTAAAAATATGAGGTTTCTACCTACTTTGATAAATTTCAATATGAAATCCACGGCTATTCAAATGATAATAGTGTGTTCAGTTTATTCATGAAAGTAATTTTTGTGAAGTTCTTATAAAAATATTATTGGAGATAAATAAACGTTTCCTAAATAAAATGATTCATTCGATTCAGCTGGTAATTAATAATACAGAATACGTAAAATATTAAAAAAAAATATTAATAAAAACTGAAAATACTGAATTATCTCTTCATAAAATAATGACGACGTGATATAAAGTGTCCTTATGTTTATGTGACAATTATTTTTTCCAGGGTGCTTTTAGAGATGAACAGCCAGATATCGTTCAGCCTCCAGCGGGGTTCGCTGACTCCCCAAACGGAATTCGCCCCATCACCAAGCACACCAGCGGCAGATTATATAAGAAACTGGAAAAGAGGTTTCGTTCCGAAGAAAGACAGCACGCTGAAAGAAGGCATCATCTCAGATATAGACAGGACATTAGAGCAAAGGTAAACTGGAATAGACCTTTTAACATCAGACCAATTTATATTCTTTTATTTATCGTAAATGTAGCACAGACTGACAATAATAGATACAGCTTTCTCCTTTGCGTCGCTCGGTGTTCAGTAATTTCGTAAAAAAATGACTAGTGTCTATAGGACTGAAGAGTGCACATATAATTGGAGTTTTTTGTCTCATTTCCGCTCACGTAATTCATAACCAAAAAAACATGAGGTTAAAGATTTTTCAATTTTATGATTTTAAATTGTTGATTGTCAAAAAAAAACTGGATCCCATAGAGAGATGTCGTCTGAAACATTTGGTATATGGTTAATTTGTTTCATTTATGTATATCTTGTAGTCTGAAGAACGGAGTAAAGATGAGCAGGAAATCCATGACATAAGAATGATGGCAAGGCCAACGGGGAACAGCTTGGATCGTCTTCGAGCGGCAGAGTCAAGCCCGAACATGGACGTGGATGGTAAATATTTTTATTATATAATTTAATTAGTAGGTATAGTTTACACTGTACAATCTCTTATGTGTCTTACTAAGTGTCCCAATTTTTATTTTTTGACAGAAATGGATGACCCAGAGAGCGACTACGGAGTGTACGCTGACTCATACAGGGGCAATGTATGGATTTACATAGGGGATAATGAAGAAATGACAGCTTGGCAGAGACCGGACAGAGAAGGTAGAAAGTTTTTTACCTTCCATATGGACACGCTAGGCAGTTTTGGGTTAAAAGATAAATCTTTAAGTTTTTCGTAGATTCTTTTCTTCAGAGAAGACAGCACGCCACACATATATCTCTCGCGTCAATCACGTTTGGAACCTTTATAATACATGCTCTACGATTTACCCCACTCAACTCGCGTCCGTCCTTGAGTTCCTGACCAACATGTTCACTCCAGGTGACTTTTGGACGACCAGTGACCACTTTCCCTCTCTTTCAAACATATAATTATATTACCTTTGTCACTCTATCCTCAGACATTCTCTACGTATACCCAAACCATCTCCACTTCTCTACTTTCATCCTAGTCAAAATACTGATTCTACATCAACAGATATCTCGAATTATCTCTCAGCGCTTATCCACACATTCTTATCAACGACCTCATCTCCACCGCATTCATTCCACTCTCATCCTTTTTTAATAATGCACATGCCTCACGTCCACCACTTTATTTTACTTCACAGAAAATCTAGAAATCAATTTTATTTCGCTTTCCTCTAGTATACCCATTTTTAATACGCTTAACAGGTTTTCACTGTACCTGTTAAAATTATTAATCTCATTCAAAATATCTAGCTTATACAAAATACCTAGCTTATTTCGAACTGCAGTATAAATCAACCTCATTATTTTAATGACACGTATTTATTTACAAATACTTTTGTGTTACATTTACGTGACATAACTTTTATTTTTGCATCACAAATAAAAATACGATTTCGTCGCAAATAGTTGAATGAAAAAATTTCATGCATTTGTTTTCATCAGCTTGTTCTAAATTCGTAATTTTATGTTTCCAATTCGAATGTGACTCATTGTGACAAAATTTATTGCGCAGACCGTGAAACGGATTTAAAACACAAATTTAATACTTGAAACTCAATTTGCGTAATAAAAAATACAGAATATCGAAGTGCTCTACATACATGAGGCCGACAAAACCAAAAAAAATAACATAAAATTTTCAGGAGGTGGAATTTGCCATAAGTACTTAATTTCAAATTTATATGAGTGTCTCCCAACCTATTCTACAAGTTTCTACAGAATTAAGTGAAGTTAATCCAGATTTTTTCCAGGATTTGAAATTTTGTACTCTTTAACTTTGGGGGAAAAAATGAAAAAACTAAATATTCAGATTAAAATCCACAAAAAATGACTTTCATCTAAATATTTAGTTTTTTTTTATTTTTTCCCTTAAAATGGACTTCCAACAAGTACCAACGATCGAAAACATTGAGATCTTTAACCTTGTTTTTTATTCTGATTCCAGACGACAGAAGCCAGGAGGGAGACGACAAAGATGTCCGAAGAGATTCCACCGAGTCTGAGCACGAGTTCAGAAAAAAGTATCAAGCGATCACGCATAGGATGGTCCATAGAAAATCCTGCATCGAAATGTACAGAAGGCAATCTTCCAATACTTTTGGTAAGTGAAAATATCAAAATTATCTTTCTGTGGATATTAGTAAATATTCTGTGATCTTACTGTGGATGTTACCAATTTTCCTATAGTCTTACTGTGGACATTAGCGAATATTCTATGATTTTACTGTGGATGTTTTCAATTTTCCTATAGTGTTACTGTGGATAATAGCAAATATTCTATGATCTTTCTGTGGATATTACCAATTTTCCTATAGCCTTACTGTGGATATTAGCAAATATCATATGATCTTACTGTGGATGTTACCAATTTTTCTCTAATTTTACTGCGGTGAAGTAGTGCCGCTAAATTACGTTACATAATCGAAGAATGTCAGAATGTCAGCTTACGAGGTTAAGAAATATAGGGAAAAATATTAAAAACTTGTCTCCAGAAGTGCTTTAATATTTGAGCTCTCGTGATCTTAATCTCCGACATTGGACTCTACGTTCTCCATCAGTACGGTAGTAATCAGTAGTAACAGTAACCAATTTTTCCATAATCTTCCTGCGAAAGTTACCAAATATTTTATAATCTCACTGTGGATATTACCAACTTTTATTATCATTATTATTATCTTAGTGTGGATATCTTAGTAAAGATATATGCAGGATATCTGTCACAATTTTCCTATAGTAGATAATACTTAAAAATGGGTTGATTTTCCTCATTTGAATGTTTGAAATGTGGTTTAAATGATAGCTTACACATTGAGTCACACATTGCACTAGGGTTGCCTATCAAAATCTTGCCGTAAACCTCCTGCCCCCACTTTCGCGGTTTTACGCATTTTTTTAGGAATATGGTAAGAGATAGGAGAAAATGGTCACGAAGAAAAATAATCCTTACAAAAATCTCTATAAAAAATATTTCTTACATTTTTTAAGTAGGACTAGTAGTTTACCCGCAGTGGCCGGTTGGAATTATTGTAACTTTCATTAGACATTTTAAATGTTAATAATTTGTTTTGAGAATCATCAAATTTCCTACATGTCTCAGTCGCAAGAAAATCATACTTTTTGTTCTAATCTAATCTATTGGGATATCTAATTTTTCTTTCAGTTTTTCAGCCATGAATATTGGCGCCATTTTGAATGGTTTTTAAATGTTTGGAAAGAGAGAATTGTGTTGGGTATATTCTTTTATACTTGGGACCCCATTATTGAAATACACTCTAATTATTATATAGGTAGTAATAATATTAAAAAGTCAATAATCATGCATGTAACACATTAGGTATATATAAGAATTTTGGAGCTTTATGTAACCGAAGCTTGAAACAAAAATGTCACAATGTTGCATAACACAACATGGATATTGCGTAACTTGTAGCGTTGTGGGAACACTGTCAATGTCAAGGAAGCTTAATACTAAGCTTTCGTCTCTGTCACGTCACATTGTGGGCGACTGAGTGACGATGATGAAGAATAAGCTGTTGACATGAGTTTGCGTTCGTGCATTTATTTCAGTCAACTTTGTGAAAGAATTTTGCAATAGTGAAATATTATTAGATTTGCTCTAAGAATTGTTTCGCACGTAGGAAGTATTTCGTAATATCTACGTATAGACTACGAAAATGCATGGGAAGTAAAGTATTTTTAGATGCACTGCTTAATTAAATATAAATGAACGGATGTGTACGACGAGTTTTGTAAATGGGGGGGAAAATTAGTGACAAATGTAGAGACTGAATGTCGTTCTCTCCACTTACCCTGCAATTAATGTGGCAAGGGGAAAAGAAGGTATGCGATGTATTAAATATAATATGTTTTTTTTATGATATAGGTCAGGGGACCTAGTATTCTTCAAATTTAGGGCTTCCAATCGACAGGTGTGACAGGATCGAATCTTGGTACTATACTGACGATATTGTCTGTATTTCAAGACACCAGATTTAAGCTTACTGTGACAGGTATAATAATATTAATAATTGGACAATTTTGGGAGCCGTTTAGCGATAAAATCGCCACAAGGGCACCTTACATTTTTTTTATCACCATATAGGATCATCACAAACAGTAAAAATGATAGATTAAATCACAACATAGGATTGTCATAATTCATAAACGAAATAATAAAAATTTATCTAATCAGTATGTGGAAGTATTTAGGTATTCATGTATAACACCAGATTCGAAAAAGTGAAAAAACAAAAATGTTTTTCAACAATAATAAAATATACCAAAAGCTTTCTATCTCTAATAAAGCTCGCGTTAGTCTGGTATAACAATGATCTAATATTATTGATCGATGCATCTCGATTTGATCTACGCACAAAAGCTCATTAATTATATTCTCGTTACATATTGTTTGATGCGTTGTGATTGACCTTAAGCTTAGCATTATATTAAGATCAGTACCAACCTATGATAATACATTTTATTTTCGTGTATGCATCATTACTCTGATACGATTACTGTATAGCAATATACTGAAGCCATAGATCTACATATAATAAAGATCAATCTAGATGGAGTACTACTGCCTGGCAAGAATGAGGTCGAAATCTTTATCAACCAATACATACCATCGCTGCATTTTATTCAATGTAGGATACCTAGACGATAGAATTTTACGAATCATTGGAATGAAAGTTATAAGTACATCATGATTAATGCCGAAAGACTAAAAAATTCTAAGCTGAATAATTGTGAAAAATTATTACATCTGAGATATTTAAGAAACGTCTCTGCCTAATAGGTCGCCGCATGCTTTTTTCTAGGACGAATCTGGATGCACTGATACAACATAAAAGTCCTTATTTGTACGTTTCACTTTATGTATGAAAACATATTTGAAAGGCCTATTCCATTAATCTATTAAACATTCATCATCGAGTAGGTACATGGTTGGCGCAGTTGGTTGGAGTCCAGCCTTCTAATCTGGAGGTGCCTGGTTCGAATCTCGGTTCTAACCAATGACCATGTACTATAAGCTTCACGACACAAGTTCTTAGCTTAGTGTAAACTGTCCAAGAAAGAATTTGGGTTTGTATACTTAATCCCATATCCTTTTTTTAATAATAATTTGCGGTAAATGAATGAAACTTTATAACTAGTGTATAGGAAACAAGTAGGTACCGTAGCGTACAGACATTCAGCTTTTATTATAATGGATGATATGATGCGTGCGTATCTTATTTTGGGAGCATTTATTTATGAAGTGCGTATTTAAATGGAGCAGTATTATTATTATTATTGTAGTAGATATGTATAGACTGCCTCGATCGGGGAAAATGGAGAGGGAGTATCCGAGCCGCCGACCCCAAATAAATGGGATATGGTGTGGAGAAGAGATTGTAGTAGATATGTATTATTAAAAGGAAACCTAACCCAGCCGGAAAATCATTATTATAATTGTTCGGTATTGGTTCCGGTCATATTTTGAGAACGCTAGATGAGAGTTAGATAGAGCTAAATGAAGCAGCTCAAAACTGCTTTGGGTGGCCTGGTTTTTCGACTTCTCTGGGGCCCTATAGGGACTTTGCACTTTGGAGGACGAAATAGCATTCGACCAAGTTACGACATTAACCCCCGTTTTCACCAACTTTTACCTAAGAAGGAGACCCCTAAGAAATTTCCATACAAAAACAGAGATAATATTCTATTTTTTGACACGCAGGCCTACCAACCACACCCTAATTCCATACAAAATGCAACACGCAACTCACCTACGTTAGGTGCCCAAATATCTCTGCCCAGGCTAGGTGAGTTGCGTGTTGCATTTTGTATGGAATTAGGGTGTGGTTGGTAGGCCTGCGTGTCAAAAAATAGAATATTATCTCTGTTTTTGTATGGAAATTTCTTAGGGGTCTCCTTCTTAGGTAAAAGTTGGTGAAAACGGGGGTAAGTGACACAAAACAAGCTTTTGTAGCTTACAAATATGTACCTACTCGTTTCTTATAAAGATTATCATTCGTTTTTTTTCTTTATTATTTTTGGTTTACAAATTATTCCTGTAAAGCGTCATACGAGACGAAGGTCTGGGTTCGACTCCCAGCCAGGGTGAACTGAAATGGCAACTGTTTCTCGAGAGTGAAGCAATAACTTAAAAGCCAGCCGAGGTCGGTCGTAAGTCCGACAATGATCATCCTTAATTTTATTATTCTACACTGTTGTGGGAATGCTACATTGTATATAGGTACTACTGAATGTAGAAAAAAATCCAACGGTTTACAAGAATAAAAATTTCTAAAACAAAATAATTCATGTATACCTATATTCTTAATGATTAATGAGTAATATTTAATGATTGGCAATTGCTTAACAAATTATCTTATTGTTCTTGATATCAGTTCTTGACTCTTCTTTCGTTGTTTCCTTCATTTCCCCCTCCTTTCTTCCTCTTCTTCTTCCTCTTCCCATGCTTCCTCCTTCCCTACCATAAATGTTTTATAGATATAAGATATATATTTTTAACTATGTAGTGTAATCAATTTGTTCTGCGTGTGTGCTAATTGTGAACGGATGTTATTGGTCTTTTGTATTGATATTCTGTACTAATGTACCTGTCAATGTTTGTTTTTGTGACTGTATCTGTTCCATGTGTAATAAATAAATAAATAAATAAATAAATTAAATGCAAGTTTGAAGCGATTGGATTCATTTTAACTGAATTTTTTACAACACACACACTACACAGCATCTAGAGCTTATGTCACCGTCTGCTACTAGAGATATGGGCGTCGGTAATTCAACTTCAGAATGATATCAGTATTATTGTACCGTACCTACACTCAGTACTGCGTCGCGGCGCCGCGGCTACGGTAAACGACGACGTCGGTCGATAACGCCGTTATAAAACGAACTTTTAATATCACCGCTGTTATCATTAATACTTTATTACGGTCGTTATAACGATACAATTTATTGTTAATGTTTTGTGAATAATTTATTAATATTTTTGATACAATCAAATTTATTTTGTTATTGTTTAAATGTGATTAAATATTAATTGATAGAACACTCTACGAAAATGGTTATAGGTAAATTATATTGTGAATATTAACAGTGAATCATAAATTTTAAATTAAAAGCTCATATGTGATTGTTAAATTAAATGTTAAATTAAAACCAAACATATTATGTTTTATAATTAAGTTTGATACATAATACCTCGTTTTCGAAACCTACTGTTGTTAATAATTAAAAATATGTTCTGTACAAAATGGAAATCAATTGAAAGAGCATGTTGAGAGAATGAATGATGACCAAAATGAGTGAAATGAGAGGTGTGAGGAAGCGTAACCATCCTAGGCTGACTTGGACCGATCGTGTTGACTAGATATTCGAGGACGGTCGCGTTTGAATCAGAGAGTTGAAACTAGAGGGTGTATATGAAAAATTGCATAAATTTGAACTGAAGTTAGGAATGTGTGTATGGATAAGGCGGTCTATTTGTCTGTCCTCTCTGGCTACCCCGCAAGGGACGCAACGTTAGGGGATGGATACACAAAATTTAATGCATGGTCGACGCAGTTCTTTGGAACGCGGAAATCAAAAACCTTTTCACATTTTAACATCAGCAATTCATGGAAATTTGTCAAGAAACCATTACGGAATTTTAAAAGTTATTTTTCAATAATAGAACACTTTTGTTTCCGTCCATTTAATATGACGTCACGTCTTTCATGTTGCGGTAGTCTCTAGTCTATGAGTCATGTTGAGAATGAGTTTACTGTGACACACACATGGTATATTTACAGGAAACGTCTTAATCAATGAACCGTATCGATTTCCTTAAAACTGGGTACATAAAGTAGACAAAGACAACAAGTATTCTAAACTCCATCTCTTTTTAATATAATGATTAGCTAGTAGGTAAGAACCATGGGAGAGCAAATTTTAGGTATTTTGAGAATTTTATCGAAATGGATATACCTTAGATTTAAATTATAAAAAGTCCGAATTTTCATACGTAACCCCTATTTCCAACCTCCCTATAACTCCGCGCATAGGCACAAAATTAAGGCTCGAGATCCAACTATGACGTCACGGTCATTTCCCGCGGCATTAGGGTTCAAAATCGCACAAACAATCGCATGGCAGAATGTTAAAAATAGCGTTTCTTTTTTTCATTTTTTGGGGTTGATTTCGCTTCAATCAAAAATACTTTACGGTCATTCCCTAAATAAAGGTTCAATGTATCTACTCTATTATTTTTCAAAGCATATTTAGTAAGGTTGTCGAGATCTAAAGTTCCCCGTTTTTAGAATTTTTCGAAATGTCAATGCAATAGGTACTAGATGTTTTTCGCGATTTTCTCGGTACGCTATTCTTAATTAAAATGTCCAGCGCTGTGGATATATAGGAATACCATATATGAGAAGAGATTGTATGAATGAGATGTGTGAAATGGAGGAAATAAAAAAGAATTCTTACATTCTGTACTTCGGTAAAAGTTTATTTAACTACAAAATTTCTTACTGTTTGTTTTCATTGTGTTTATTTGATTCTGTGCTGTGTTTCAATTTTGTGATCAAATAAATAATAATATAAAGCGAAAGAATATAACAATGTGATGAGTAATGGTGGTAACCAGCAACAGTCGTTGAGGAGGAGCTTAGAAGAGATCTTCAAATTGATGTTAATGGTTTGGTGTCGGGAGAATCAAGCTGTGAAACTTATATCGACAGAACCAAGTGGTAATAAAATTTTATATGAAAGTTTTTGATCGATTGACATCATATATTGACATGTAGCATTTATATATCCAATCTAGCATCCAAATTAGATAGTAACAGCCAATTTCTGATACGATTACTAACAGCCAATGTAGCATCTGAATTCTAACAGCCACTCAATCATTAAATTCAATGTAGAATCTTTATTTTCACGTCCATTGTATGAGGTATATTATGGATCTTAACGGCTAAAATAACCACTATTAATCCTAACGATTCAAAGTAGCTTTTAAATCGAAACAGTCAATGTAGGATCTGAGTGCTACGTCTGAGATTAACATGATTTCAACAAGGATTTACGTAGAATTTTTGAAAGAAGATGATCCACCCGATATAATCTATAAGAACAATTAACAAAAAAACTCTAAAGTGGAGTAGTTTTGTAAATAAGCAGACTAATATGTTTTCATTATTTCATTGATAGGAGGATTTTCAAACTTTGATCTCATTTTTCTCAACATTTTTCTTGTCAGTTAGATCTCATACTTATTGTCGCATAACGATTTGTCATGGGCTGTACACCTGAAGACCTGACTGTGGGCAATGAATGACAAAGCGATGAAAGTCGCGGCTTACTGGAGTAGTAGACTTTAGACCGGACACGGAAAACGAAACGCTCATAAATCCATTGCTTTGAAAATGGGTCGCATTTTAACTAATTAGAACAGTAGGCAACTTATCGTCAATTTTAGTGCACACATAAATAACTATTTATATATATATATTATTGCACCAATGCCACTAATGGATGTCATAAAAATATCAATAAAAATCCAGATGTTGAAATCATACGAAAATGAACGGTTCATTTCAAAGAAAATGCATTTTGCTTCTAGTGCACATTACCATCCATAAAAATAATTATGTTGAATACATTGCAACATTATAGGCACATGGCTAGGCTAGTAATCAATACAGAAAAACATGGTATGTCATGTTAAGATAATTTTAATCTATATCTTCTCTTTCTCATAAAATGTGAGCCTCGCAAAATATTGAAAAAGAAAAATGGGCATGATACGATTTCTTACTAGGCCTGAAGGGTTCATAGATAAAATGAACGAGAAATAACTCGGCTAAAACGAAATTCTATGTCATTAAATTAATAAGTATTTACTTTATTACGAGTAAAGTATAAATAAACCGAGTCAAAATTCCTAAATTTACTTGGTGTGCCTATGTACAATACTCGTTTCAGTTCAAACAGTTGTGACAGTTGAGTATCGTACTAGCATAAATTAAATGCATTATAATGACAGACAACATCACGAAATGACAATTTTATATGTACTTTGTATCATGAACTTTCATTATTTTAAGTCAATGTAATTTTTTAGAGCGTTGGTCTTAAAACTATCAAAATTAGTTTAATTAAATTAATAGAGGAAATAAAATTCATCTATCAACTTCCAATTTTTCATTTTCATTTCATTTATTTATTATCCAAAGCATTTTACAAAGTAAAAACAAACAAAAAGTACTCGTTTTTATTGCCCCACTAGGCGATAGGTAGTTACATATTATCATTTTTGTATATGTTGTGTTATTCCATCCTACCAAAGACAATCGATACATAGATACACAATATCATCTAGAGCTGTCAGATTCACGCAATGAAGAAAACCCAGTTGGAACAACTCCAATAAATCAATACATTCAGAATACAATAGAAAGAGTTTGTTGTGATCTCATAATACATATTAACCTACTGTCAAAACAACACTAGATATTTCAAATAATGATACAAAAAACTAATCATATTCCAGACATTTTAATGCGACATTCCTTAAGCCACATCGTTCAATTTGTCATTCAATGTTTCTCTGCAGAAATTCATAATCATTAAGAAATTTCAGTTCAAAAGTAGGTATGTTGAGTGTCTTTGCCGAATGTTCTTTGTGGAAAATCAAAATGTTTTGAAAAATGAGATTAATTAATATTAATTTATACACAGATGGAACCTTATTAGTCTCGTTATATAACTACCCCATTTTAGGCTATTTTTGATTTTGTTTATTTATTTATTTATTACATAATATACGGCACCAGTGTGCCTTTAACAATATAAAAGTAAATGTTTAACACGGGAAGAGTTTAAATAATCAAGAAAAAATCTGTCAAGAAAAGAATAAAAAAAATAAAAAAACAGTTAATATCAAAATATGAATAGTCAATGATAGATAAATTGTTAATTGTACTCATAGATTATCTCGGCTAAAAACATTTTCCCAGTCGAACCTCAATTTTTTTAGGGTCTTGTGTGATATCGTATGAAAGTGCGTTGGGAAAGAAATTCAGATCATAAGTCATCCAGCTTAAGCCTTGGAAAACACCAAGCCATCGAGAGGATCGAGTCACCGCATACCACCGTGTTTAGTATCTCGTGAAAATGCTTCAAAATAGATCCATATATTTTTACAAATTTTGATTCTGTTTATTCGTGGTGGGAGACGCCATTGGAATGAAGGAATCCAAGCACCCCTGTAGGGGGTATATGGTATCGTTTGGAAGACAGCGAAAGTAAGTCATAAAATCTTGTTTTAAAAAAATTCGATTGCTCATTTTACCTATAAACTAGCTTCAGTAACCCACATTTTACACCATGAATGATATTCATGTATAGTTTCATACATTCAAACACACTCGACATAATTACACCTATAGTACGTCTGTATATCTGTTGCTAAGTATGATATATATGTTGCTAAGTATAAGTGTTGCTGAGTAAACCAAGTCATTATAAAAGCATGTGCGTCCATGTTTATAAATAAACACCCGACTGTTTGCGTCACTGAAAGAGAAATTCGTGATAATAAAGAATGTATACATTCAAGTACAACCGTACATATATCACTCAATGTAAACTAAAGAAAATATAAGTAATTAATGAAGTTATTTTATCAATGTTGCAAATCTGCCAAAGAATTCAACTACTTACTTTCGTCTCTTTTCATTCCTAACACCTTTTGTCTATAAATTGTGTGTCATTTTAAACTCATTTGTAAAATGTTTTAAACTCAATGTCTTAAACTTTTTTACTGACTACTGCTTTGTATATGGAAGGCATTTGACAGTAATAAAATTGCTTTTTGTCTCATATTGATATTTAATAGGTACATTTTTGTAGCATTCGCTGCGGAGTTGTATGACGCCTGATAAAGTCAACTTTTCATCTAGTTTTCAACGACCCGTAAACCAAGCATATGTATATATTATATATACGAGTATTCGTTTTTCTCAGTTCGTATTCGTTCAGTTTTTCTTCTTCTTCTTCATTAGCCTTCTTCCCTCCACTGCTGGATAAAGGCCTCTTCCAACTGTTTCCACTCTTCTCTGTTCTGACCCTTCCGCATCCAGGTTCCTCCAGCGATTTGGACAATGTCGTCGGTCCATCTCTTTGGTGGCCTTCCGATGCTCCTTCTATCTGTCCAAGGCCTCCACTTCAATATTCGTAGCGCCGATCTGCTGTCATCCTGTTTTTGCTACATCCAAAATATCACCACGTATCACCAAGTCTCCTCTCCAAGTCTCCGAACCGGGAAATTTAAAGCTCTAATCGGAATACCCACAGCAAAATCAAAAATATTGTATTGTATCATTCACGTACTGAAATAAATCATTCGCATTTTAATGACGCTCCTTGTCAACACACAAAATGTGAAGAATTTCTCACTTCAGACTGTTACATAAAATTATTTTATCTTGACTATATTAACCTGTACATATTACATATTATACCTACAGTCATTAGGACTCTAGCAGAGGTGTGAGTCACAGACACGTGTACAGGTGACAGACCATTAACTTGTAACCCTGAAATAAATAAAGAATGTTAGCTCAATCCTAATATATTTACTCACTTTTGTATACATACTTGCAAGCTCTCATTTAACTCGTCTTGTACCAGTACGAGTATGTCTGATACGATTTATTATTTTAAATGTACTTTCAACCAAATTCTTTTTGTTTGCATTTTCTTTTCCATAATAATCCAATCTTCTGCTTCAATCCTGAACCTCGGTCTTCATCAGTCCTTCCAGACTTCCTCTTCAAATCTGTATAGCAGATACCTACCCTGCCTAAAGTATACAGTCCATAATATTGTGCCAAATTTACTCCAGATACTCTCGCCAAAGACTCCCTCTGCCAATCCACAGGCAACAAATCCATCCAGAATATTATTATGCTCTTTTTATTTGTAAAGACAGCGTTCTTTTCGTGGGCTTTTAAAGACTATTCATTATATTCTGAGACACTGTCCCCTAAAAATATCGAAGGAGACATTGGAAAAACACAAAGATATATCAAGGAAAGAAAAATATGGAATATTGACCCGGACTCCGGAGCATATATCACAAACTGCGAATTAAAATTTTTCTCATGGTATGATTTTTCTTTATTTCCAGAGAGTGACAAGACTGTAATAGTGAGACGAGAAAGTGGAGAATTTGGCTTCCGAATACACGGCAGCAAGCCAGTAGTTGTATCGGCAATTGAACCAGACACTCCAGCAGAAACTTCTGGCCTGGAGATTGGAGATATTGTCATAGCTGTAAATGGTTAGCAACCGTCAAGATTAAAAATCATATTTAGTTTTCTATTTTAATGAGCGAGACATGGATAAAAAATGGACTGACAGGCATTTCCAAGGTGTCGGTTTCCATTCCAACACGATACCTTCATGGAAAGTTATATTAAGTACAGGAAATGAAGTCAAATTCTTTTTATAATCCAGGATTTCGAAGGTTCAAAATTCACAGTTGATTAATGTGTCATTTTGTTCCACATATTCAGAAAAAGTATAAGGCCTCTGACCTTTCAATGTGAAAACAGGGGACGGGGTTCGAAAGAAAAGGACGAATCAGGTATTAAGAAGTATGTACGAATGATTAAACCATTTTTTCCATTTTTCCAGGTATAAATGTATTAGATAAATCACATTCAGAAGTAGTGAAGATCGCCCATGCAGGTTCAGACACTTTGGAATTAGAAGTAAGTTGAATTTATTTATACTTTCAGTTCTAATCATTGTTAAACCAATCCAAATGATAGCTGCAAGCCTAAGGCATATTGCAACGCAAAATTAAGTTGGAAAATAGGCGGTCCTGCGATGAATATTCCCCGTAATCAACTTCTAACCGCACCCAAGTCCCACCTCTTTTCTTTTGTTTAACGTACACATGTTTCTTCCTCTGCGTTTGGATTATTCATAGTTTGTCATGTTTTCAGGTGGCTAGAACATGCGACGTAGTAGCTTCATTAGCAGGAGACGCCTGTGCGCCGGCTCTCTATTCAGGTTATCTCTGGAAACAAGGAGGACATGCCAGTGGAAACTCACAAGCTCCGTGGTCCAGAAGATGGTTCTGTTTGAAAAGAGACAACTGCCTCTACTATTATAAGAGTGACTCGGTTAGTATCCATAATGACACTTCTTACTGTTTGATAAAGTCACTTCGTCAACCTGAGATTGGTTGAAGGTTCCTTCACTCCCCCGCAGAATATTCTGTCGAGATTGGAATATTGTTTATGTACCTTATTCCTAAATAATTAATTGGCTTCGAACTACGTACCCAGTTCATAAAACTTAATTATTATTACGAATTCTGCGGCCATTAATGATGGTTCAAGGATAAATTTATGATACCTCGTATTTACCAATAACAATACACTTACTGCTATATAGCCACTTCAACTTCTAAACTTTTGCACTGTCTTCTGTCCTGGACTATCTACGAACCGTAAGTTAAACAATTGCATTTGTCCACCTTTTCTGCGAGGTCTTCATCCGCCTCTTTTGTTGTCCCAAGGCCTCCACTCCAGGATTCTAAGTAACCATATGACGCTGTCCTCTCTTGCAGACAGAATAATTGAATATGTTTAATTCCATTTCAGGACACCCAGCCAGTAGGAGCACTGATGCTAATAAACTACAAAGTAACTAGAACATCATGTCCTGATCAAAGCAACAGATCCTTTAGCTTTAGAGTAGCGAGAGAACCGGCTCCCGGACTCCATTTAGCTGGAGACAATGAGGAGGCCACGACTAGGTGGATAGCAGTCATCAGCCATGCTATTGAGAAATGTTCACAGGTACAACAATCTGGAAAAATTTATTTAACATCACATCGTTCTATTCTCTCCCCTCACACTGCATCCCTTGCGGGGTGGGAAGGGAGAACAGATCCCCAGACTTTCCTATCCTTACATACAGTTCTTGCCTCCTTTTCATTAATGCGATTCGTCATACACACTGTACGATCCCTTTTAGTCAAAACACGTCCTTCCTTGAGAATCTGGTTGAGAGTCTGGAAAACGTAAAGCCACGTGATTCTTCGATAGTCGTACTTCCTTACTCTTCTTCTTTCTCATTTTAGGTACATTTTCTTAGTTATCCTTTCATCATTCATCCTCTCTACATGTCCCAACCATCTCAACTTGTTCACTTTCTTTCTAATCACAACATCCGTTTTACATTCACTCAACTCTCTGATTGCTTTATTTCTTATCCTATCTCCCAACGTTTTTGCATACATTCTTCTCAGCGATATCATCTCAAGAACATTAATACCTGATTCATATTACGTGTTATATTTATTAATTGATTAAAAAAACAAACTGGTATGTGGAAGGACCAAGAAAGAGAGGACCGCCAAAGAAGTCCCTTGAGGGGACCAACAGAGGGGACATGGAACACCTGGAGCTTACAAGAAGATTGTCTTGATCGGAGAGAGATCCAAGCCGCCGACCACAAATAAATGGGATATGGTGCAGAGAAGAGAATTGATTAATTTTTGTATATTTTTTTTCAGAGAGATAACTGGTTAGATGTGACGATCAGGAATATGAAAGTGACCCCTAGCCAAGTTCAGAGGCCAGACTGCTTCGGATATCTTATGAAATTAGGAAATAAATGGAAATCATGGACCAAGCGTTACTGCGTGCTCAAAGATGCTTGCTTGTATTTCTATCAAGACGGAAATAGCAAAAGTGCTTTCGGTAAGATACCCAATTTTCACAACCGTTGGACAAGAATAGAAAAATTCGCACTATTTTAAACGTAGCGCCAGATCGCCATCTATTGGAAAATGTCACAAGCATTGCACGTTACTGCCATCTTTTGATGAATTTTGTAAACACTGTACATTACTGCCATCTATTGAATTTTTAACTAAATAATGCGTCAAATGTTTCGCTCTGTTTTCAACAGATGGCAATCACGCAGCCTCTCGGAAAATAATTGAGCAATGCGTTGGGTGCCTATATTGAAATGTGTATGTTTTTTTTATGTTCAGGAATGGCATGCTTACATGGATATAGAGTACAACAATCAAACACAGGAGGAAAGAAATATGCTTTTGAAATAATGCCACCAGAACCAAAACAGAGACATTTTTATTTCCACACAGAGTCAGAGATGGATAAGAAAAGGTAAGAAAGTTTCGTTGCCCATTACTATACAAAATATATTCATTTTTTTCTCTTTTTATGCCATGAATGTTAGTTCTCCCACTCCAGCCTAGAAGTTCTTTATAAATAATTCCAGTAAATTTTCGTGATTGCTGGATTTTCATGCCTAAAAAAGGGGGGCGATGGATTAGACATCCGCCCCGGGCTGCAGAAACCCACGCACTGCTCGTTCTTTGCAAAATTCCCCAAATTTTTTTTATTTCGTCTAGAGACGTTTCCATGCAAAAAGTCAAAACCTCTAAATTTTCTAGTTATTCTCACTTCTAAGATGATGATGAAATTAAAAATGTTGAATTTCATTAAAAAAACTTAAAATAATGTTCTGTCTCTTCCAGGTGGGTGGCAGCCCTAGAATACTCAATAGACAGGTGGATGAAGGCAGGGTGACGCACGGCCCCCTCGCCCACATCATCTCCCAATCACCAACCCTCCCCCCTCTACTCCTATCATCTCTCACAACTCTCATCAGATTCCCCCAAGTCCACACCGACTCCACCCATGACAGCCAATGATCAAGACAGTAGGCATAATCAAAGGTGGATTTAGACTTAAATGGAAACTTCGCGTACACTTCCAGAACATGCGTGCATATTATATTTGCATATATTGGGAGAGGAGAGAGGGGTCTAAAGTAACAAACCCCATATTTTAAAAATTGTTACTTTAGATCCCGCTCTCCCCTACCTACAGAAATATATAAGAAAAAATAATCAATAGGTACTTTTACTCTGCAAATACATGTATTTTAGGAAAATGATAGCAAAAATGCAAAATGCTGTAATTGTCATTTTTTGAGGTATGAATTTTGAACTATTTTCAATGTTTTGAACTGGGTTCGGCTCCTTCAATACATACTAAACCTAACCTAAAAACACTGTTTGAAAATGGCTCACAAAACTTCCCAAAAAACTTATATCAAACTAACTTAGTTACTTACAGCATTTTGCCACCGAACGTCACTCAAATTATAGGTACTCTATAATGAATAAAAAATACCCCAAAACTGCACAATTTAAGCTAGTTAGGTTTAACAGATATAAATTTATGGTAATTTTATGAATTTGTAAGTCCTTTTTGGTCCCGTTACATTATAAATTTGGGAATAAAATGACACGAAAATTAAACAGTTCTGTTCATTTTTTATTACACCATTTTGGAACATAATGGTACACTACCAAGCGACCTAGCCTAAGTAGATAGGTAGGAAAAAATAATTATTCATCATGTTATGTGAAAATAATAATCGAACTGAATATTAAATTAATAATTTAATTTTCTCTAAAACATTGTTAAAAATAAGGAAATTATGAAAGGAATAATTTTTAAGGTGTCCAAAATTGTAAACTGCACCCTTCATTTCCCGTAATGTCATATTTTTACTAAATCCCCATAAAGCAGTGTTGTCTTCCAGTTGAGTCTTGAAACTCTGAGATCATGAATTGAGTCAAGTCTTTTAAATACCTAGACTACCAAGTCTCCAGTCGATTCTCAAGTTGTTGAGGTCATATCATGAATCGAGTAAAAAACGGATACACAACGTACATGAGTTTTGTCAAATAATCATTGTAACTGGTTATCATATTATGAGTCAAGTGGCTAAATTTCTCAAAAATAAATTATTGTTCTCTGTAGTTCGCTCAGAAACAAATGCTGCGAATGATGGAACGTCAACATTTCATCATCTTCTTGAATAGCCTTCTTTCTCCACTGCTGGATATAGGCTTCTTCCAACTGTTTCCACTAGTCTCTGCTCTGACCCTTCCGCTTCCAGGTTCCCCCAGCGATTTGGACAATGTCGTTGGTCAATCTCTTTGGTGGCTTGCCGACACTCCTTCTATTTGTCCAAGGCCTCCACTTCAATATTCAACATTTCACCAGCAACTAATATATTATTTATTAATGATCACGGGTCGCTGAAATTTGTGATGGTTAACATAATTCTAGTAAAAAATAACCGAGAATTAAAAAAGCCGAGTCACAATTTGAGTCCGAGTCATTTGACTCCAGTTACCAACACTGCCATAAAGATTAGTGCCAGAACAACAAAAGTAAATAAAATTGGAAAAAGTTGAAAATTTATTTTAATGTTTCATGCAATTGTTGCCGAAAACTGTACAGAATTTTTCATTGGAATTTAAAAAAAATACCTACAGAATCTAAGGGGAGTTCTATAGACACCAAAATTACCTATTATACCTAATAATGATTGGTTAATTTTGATTAAAAACAACTTCAATGGTGCCATACCTTATGTGAAAATTTAGTGATGAATTGTTTAAGAATTTAAATAGATATGTTATTTATAATATTATGTATAAAATAGATGTAATTTATAAATAAATGAAATATTATTTAATGTTAAATGTGATAGATATAAATATTTATAAAAATATACTTAGTATATATCAAAGTATTTATAAAATCATTTTATGTGCATTCAGTGTATGAATGTAAAAGATCCACTATCATGATATCATAATAATATTGTTAAGTAAAATTATACCAAAATTTAGATAGAATTTATATTATACCAATTGATTAAGGTGATGTGTATTTATATTAATCATTATAAATACCAAATTTATCCAAAGAGTTCCCACAGTTGTTTTTTTTTCTAAAATACTTAGGGTAAGTACATTTTTAGATAATTTTGAGCTTGTTACTTATGATTAGTACAGGGCAACCTGACGGAAAATAAATCATTTCTTTTTTTTTTGTGGTAATACCATGGTTAGTTTTCTATATTGGCAAGGCACCCAATCACAAGTGACAATTTATTAATAGGTAATGGCTATAGTTGGTTTGGTTGCATAAAATTTATCATCCTTGTGAGATTTTTATTAATTTATAAACTGATTGAATTTATTCATATTTTATACATCCAGAAATTTTTAATTGTCCATCAGTTAATTATATATTAAATTTCTATCAACTGTTACAAGTATATAAGCTAAGGAAAACTGAAAAATATCGTCACCTGAAAATAACAACTTTCTATATCTGTCAAGACCAAAATATTGAAAAAAATGAGATCAAAGTTTGAAACATTTATAGGTGGAGTTAGTCTCGTTATTTAGAAAACTGCTGCATTTTAGGATATTTTTGTTAATTGTACTCATAAATCATTTTAGGTACATCTCAAAATTTGCTCAATAGAACGTTGTTATTCTCAGGTGGCGATATAATACATAATAACGAATTATTATACAAATAACTGATTATAACTAATATAAAATAATATATTTATCTCAATTCCATGCACATCTAACCACTATGAAGAAAAATATTTATTACTGCACTTTATCAATGTTTTTTTTTTCATAGGTTTTATTCGCGTTATTATTCAAAATCCTTATGAATTTATAGAATACATAAGTGTCTAAATAAATACATACATAATAACAAACGCAACAATTTCATTATAGATTAAAATTAATAATTAAAAATTATATTCATGGTCCATGTAAAAGGTGACTTAAGTCCTTTAGGCAGGCAGGCTTTGTATGAGATAAGAATTTTCGTTGTTCTCAAACTGTAGGGGGCGCTAAAATTTGACAGGGGTATCGAATAAATATTCAGGGATAGTCACTCTGAGCTTCTTTTCTGCTTGAAATTTGTATCCGTTCTTAAGTTTTAATGCAGCTACTTAAGAAAAACCTATTTCACCAAGATAATAAATGGGGAATGGAAAGAATTTTCCTTTCAGGGGGTGCCAGTTGATTCAAGGTTAAAAAGGGTAACAAATAAATTGAGAACTGCTGCCATAATATTCCAATTTTGAATTCAGCCAATGGCATGCGAGGTGATTGAACTTTCAGCAATTTAAAAATGGAATAGTTATATTTAACCCTTGACTTGAATTGGATTTTTCATGTACCTACCACATCGTGATTAGATAAATTGAAAAAAATGAATAATTGAATAATGAAAATTCTAATCTCAAACAATCTGTCTTACTTTATAAATAATATTAATATGAAGCAGTATGTGTGATTATAAATTAATAACAATATTAGATGGAAAAATAATAATATTTATTGAAAAAAAAATAAAGCTCAAATTAAATTTACTATATATAAAAATATGAAGACTTAAACACAACTTAATAATGATAGAAAGCTTAACGAATATAACCATTTAAAAATGTGTATAAAATTATATAAATAAATAATATTGTTATATGAAATAAAAAAATGAAACTTAATGAAAATAAAATATAAAATTATAGTAAATAAAAATTGAGAATATTGCAAAAATATTTTTTGCAAAATCCTAGTAAAAAGTCTGTGTTTTTTATATGATATCTAAATTATTTATGAAAAATACATTTTATTGTATAGTACCTAGTATATGTTTATTAAGGCGTCACCTAAGAATAATAAGGCTCTAACTACCGTCAAGACCAAAAGTGTTGAGAAAAATAATATCACAATTTCAAATATCCCATCTTTTACATTTACTCTCAGATGGAACGTCATTATTTACAAAACTATTTCACTTTTGGTTGGTTTTGCTAATTTTATTCATAGATAATGTCGGTTAAACAAAGTTTGTTAGTAAGTAGTTGGAACCTTGTTACTCCCAGGTGACGAGATGTTTTTTTTTTGGGAAATATTTATAGTTAACGAAAAAGTTGTGAAAACTGTTTTCTGAACTTAGGCGATTGCCTGTATGGAACCATTTTAAAATCTTATACCTAATGTTGGTGATTCTGTGTTATTCAATCCCTCATCTATGTAGACTTGTAGGTTAGGTTAGAGATGAAATTTAAATTTTGAAAAAAGTTCCAGAAATTGGAGACAATACCTAATTTTGAATTATGACAAGGACATAGGTATTAGATAAGGTGAATTTGTCAGAAGGGTCCTTCCATTTGAGAATCGTTTTTTTTTTTATAAAGACGATCAAAAAGAAAGAACCCTTTACTGTATCTAGGTTTTCAAAAACTTTTTAAAATGATTAAAAAAATGGGGTAAAAATCTGAAATTTTTAGTCATTTTTTAACTTTGAAATTTAAATGACGTCCAATGTCCCAGCACATTGAAATGTTCCACACATATTGTTTGAAATTGTAGTACTGTTTTATAATTAACTCGTTATCAATTGGTAAATTTTAATCAGAAATTTAATATTGAAGTGTGGTTCTTGAAAAAAAAATTTTCATTAGATCATTTTATCATTCACCGCTTATTTTGAGACCAATGACTTGATGACATTTTTACTCAAAAAAAGTATTTCATGTTAACCCTTAATTGGTATGGTGAAAGTGCGTCGGGCCTGGATGGCCAACCATATTTCTCAAGGGTTAATAATTATTATGAAAAATGTTATTATACATATGAATGAAATGTGTTTGTTTGTTAGGAATGTTAGGATGTAATCAGATAAAAATATAAATATAATTATGGATCTCGTACTATGGGAATCTTCTATGTAGGTAGATATTATATTATTCCAATGTTGTTGTAACATACTAGCCTCGATTTCTAGACGAAACAATGTTTAACCATTTTGTAAAAATATAATATACTATGTATGTGCTATACCGAGTAGTTTCATTTATAAAATTATCCCAGTTAAACACTAAAAATATTTTTATAAATGTCATGTAAGCATGACATCTGTTGATATCCGCGCGAAGTAACCGTCTGCGCAAACCATGATGAAAATAAATCTTTTAAAAGTGTCACTATTAAAGTTTTATGTAATGTGGTTAAAGTTTATGTAAAGTATTAATGACAATTTTCAATAGATGGCAGTAAGAGAGTTTTTTTATTGAATAAAGTTTTTTTTTTTTTTATTTTGACGTTTATAGGCAGCGGGAATGTGTTAGCCCTGCCAAAATGAGGAAATCAGACGCTAGACAAAAGTTGTTTAGGTATGTGATGGATCGCATTGGCAAATTAAAATGGGAATGGGTACTGGGCAGGTCATATTGCAAAACTGTGTGATACAGAGGACAGGGTCAGACTGGGAAGAAATTTTGGACCACAAAAGTACTAAATTGGCCCACAAACGATCCTCCAAAAAAATCGACCCACTAAAGGCCTCACAGGCCCTACCGGAACATTTCACAAAGTCCAAGAAAAACGCAAAAATTAATGTCATAAAATAATTCTCATTTGTCAATAATAATGCACTTGGTAACCACGTATGTATCTAAACCTATCTATTTAGATGCAGGTATTATGTGATTATTGATAAGACTAATTGCCTACAACAGTAAATGATTTCGGTTTACTGATAACGCAAAGCTCTAATCGATCATATGGAGAGCTTTTTGATTTTAAGCTCATTTGCAGGGGATTAGTTAAGTAATTTACCGTGTAGTTAGCTGCAGCAATTTATTTGCTCAATAATTAAGGTAAATATGAAGGTACTTACGAGTAATGTTTATTTATTTATTTATCTGTATTGTTTTCTACATAATAATGTATAGGAGAAGATGTTAAATGACATGTAAAAATAAATGGAATACCTAATTAAATGGAGCATCAAGAATTAAATCAATGTGTTCTTCATTATAGCACATGGTCATGACACTCCTCTCGTGAACCTACATATCTACGGAATGAGCAATTAACCTTTTTTTTTACTATTTATTTATTCTATTATAATTATTATCAACTTTTTATTTTATTCTATTGTTATTTTATTTTTTGTACATTTATGTAATGATTTGAAGGTGTGTAGTATGGCTTAGTATTGTAGTATGTTGGTTTCCCTAATGCCAGCTTATGTTGTCTGGGGACCTTTTTTATGTTTTTCAATGTTGTTCCTGATCCTATTTCTGTATTGTTTATGAATGTATTTATTTTATTTTCAATAAACTCAATTTCAATTTAAAATTTCAAGTATTTTACGGGAGTCTTTAAATATAAGAAATTGCGTAATATTTTTGGTTCTATTCTCACTGATTACCCCGTAAGGGATGCGGCGTGAGATGAAAGTAGAGAATGGAAAATAGATTTGGTCAAAACGAATGTCATTTTTTAATCACCATGGATTTCGACGTCATGGTAAACGCTCTTTCAAAGAATACTGTTCCTGTGACACTGAAATCGAGCTTTTACGAATAACTTAGGAAACGGTGCCTCATAAGTACTAAATATTTACAGTCTGAGGGGTGAAGCATGTGATCCCCAGATTGTTCCTTTGGGAACCATTAAAGAAGCAATTACAAAGTACTTACCTAAGTTATAAACTTCCTCATCTCTAAGGTTTTCTGTGCAGAGAATATCAATGACGTAGACTGATATCCTTTTTTCAAGGTATTTGTGACCATAATTTCGTACCTGATGACAAATACGACATTGTCATTTAAAAACCATCATTTTTCAAAAGAAACTGACGAAAGTCTAACTTTTCCTTATAGAGTAAATTAAGAAATTTACATTGCGTTACACAATGACATGGTTTGTAATTTATTTGAGATTTTGATATACCGCTATTGTTGGTAGGTAAATAGAATCCTACTAATGGGTAGCGATAACGATTAATCACTAAACTACGCAAAATGTAAACGCCTGCTTCAATAATTACAATTACAATCCATGTCACAATACACACAATCAAAATGGTTAGTAGATAAACCTACAATAATCGTAGGTGGCTAATTTGTCTAATGGATGGAACTTACCTACTGCGTTATTGGCTAATAGCTTTTATTTATTTGATTTGCTTTACCTATAATCTATACTGTAAATATACAAATATGTACATAAATAATTTTACTTACCTAGTGCAGTGGAATAAGCCGAAGAAGCGTCGATAGACCCCAGGCAAGGTGGTCTGGTGATATTGGGAAATGTGCCGGAGGGAGATGGATTCAGTGTGCCCAGGGCAGGGAGCTGTGAGAAGACCAAAGGGGGAGGCCTATATCCAACAATGGATCTGAGAGGCTGCTGAAGAAGAAGGAGAATGTATTGGGGATCCTTGGCATTGAGAGGCATTGGGCCCAATATTGAACCCCGCGGAACTCCCGATGGTACGTTTAATCAGTCTGATCTCCTCCAACCTGAAACCTCCAACGACCAGCGTTTGTCTTCTGTTTGATATGCAAGAGAAAAACAGACGATTGTAAAACTCCAAACTTGCAAAGCTTTTTCAAATGAACTGAATACCTTATAATCCATAAATTCTCTAAAAAGCCATTCACAACTAGACTCCTCAAGCAGGATATTAATATCTCATAAGATATGCTGTAAAGTTGAAGTCGTGGATCTGCTCTAAATTTATCGTATGGCATTGGAGACACCAGAGTCAGAGCTTAAGACTGTGAGAGCTCAGGTATTAAAGCGCCTTAAGTGACAAGTTGTGAATGTCTTCCATTGTGCCTTTGAACCTGGTGAATGGACATTCTTTGACAACGTGGTTAACGAACGGTCCTTGCTAGTGAGGATACCTCTCACTGCCCAGTTGGGGTTATCCTCGCTAGCCCCACCTGTGAAGGAGAAGGTCGCACTTGATTGGAATGAGTTGAAACATGAGAGAACTGTAGAAGAAATAATTTAGACGGAAGAGTCGATTCTCGACTACATCCCAGTAGTGTCAAATAATGTTGTCATTTCTTATCAATAAAGCATTCTATAGAGTACCTTATTCTCTACAACAAATCTACAAAGATATGTAGATAATTCTTCATACCTAGATAGAGTATAACAGAGCCTTCCTACTACTCCGACAAGAGAGTAAGATAAAATAATATGTATATTTATGTATGTTGTTATAGCACTATAGGCTGTATGATGTTGGCATCAGGTTTATAGTACCTATCTACTGACATAGCTAAGATGTATTATGGAGTATGTGTTATGTAGGTATGTTGTGTTGCGGGGGACCTGTATTCTGTATTATACATATATTATAGACGGGAGCGTTCGCTGCCGGACGGCGGCAGTTCAGGGTAATACTACCGCCGCTCTCCCACCATTGCATTCTGAGACCGGTGACCGGACCTGGATATGCACGGTTTTATAATGTACGATTTTGAATGGACTCTAGTATACCTACTTAGTAAATACGTAACTATAAGATAGTGAATAAGATAATAATTACATACATACATACATCGTCTTCCCCTTCTATCATTGGTTGAGTCGGGGGCTCCAAGCATCTGTGTATCTTCGCCATAGGCCCCTGTCACTTGCAGCTTCCAGAACCTCTGGCCACTCCAACCACAGTATCTCCTCGCACAACTTTGTCACGATAATTATTGTATCATAATATGGACCTATTGAGAACATTGAAGGTTGTAAAAAATCAGGGAAGGGTTTCTCGAAGGGAGCCCTTCTGGCGAACTCTGAGCCCTCTCTAGAAATATTTTTGTATAAACATTGGATAACGGGTGAACTAGCGTTCCTTCATCATCCAAGGGTCAGTGGGAGGTAGCAAACCTTAACGACGATTTTGTTTTTTTTTTACTGTGGGATATTTTATTTAGCACATCAGCGCAGTGCTCCTATAGTTTCAAAATGAAGTAGGCTGGGATGGGACACAAAGACATGACAAAGACGTCATTTGTTTTGTAAGTACGTGTAAAGTGGATAATATTAATCCAGCTGACGGATGAATTATAAGCCTGATCCCTTTATGAAAAAAAAACATTTATTCTATCTACATATTTATCCCAACGCGCCGTATCCCTTGTGGGGTATGCACAGAGGATAGCGCGCCACACACCTACAGTAAACTCCATGAAAAATGCAGGTTTATTCTCGAATTAAAATGTTTTGCTCTTTTCTTCGCGTATCTTTCTCGATTCGAATTCATAACTACTTTAAATTCCTGTTTTTTATATAGACGATGAGACAATACTATAACCTGAAAAGTTTTTCTTTTTATTATTAGAATCTCATAAAGTCATAAATTTCCAATGAAGAAAATAGTTTTTGTTATTCACGCCTCATCGTAGGAATTTGTTCATAGCATTTTCAGAGGACAAAAACTACAGGTAGAAAATTAATGCTATCAAAGGTATAATTTTATTAAAACGTAGACACCGCATAAAAAATCCTCTTTATCTTCATTCGTTGGAAGATAATGCAGTACAATGTGTTGAGACATTCTTTCAAAGTGGTCGGCGTCTTGTAGGCATCTTCAAGATGTTTGCGGCCAACAAGCCTTTATCCAGTATTCGTTTGAACTGTGCAAGAAGTACACGCGCCTGCGCGATTGGAATTTATGTGGAAAAAAGCAACTAGTGACGAAAATCAAAACAAATCTACTAAAAAAAACAATGTGAATTGTGCAAAATTTAAAACAATGTAAACATTCTTCACGCGGGAAAATGTCATTTGAATTTTCTAATCAATGGCTCGAGTGAAATTCGTAGTGTTCTCTTTTTGAATTTAAAGAAAAATTCTTGCGCGTCCGATTGGTCCACAACAGCTTTGGTGGCTTCGTTAGTTTTTAAGGTTGTGTTTATGTGATAATGTTGCTACTGTTCTAAAAATGATCTCATAAATTGTGCGAGTGATTTAACTATCGAAAAAACAACCAAAACTAGAATATTTGATGTGAAAACACAAATTTAAAGTTGTGATTACGTGCTGTGAGTGTTTTTGGTGAAGGTATTATCCTGTGATTGCTAATTTTAATCGCTAATTATAGAGCACGGTACTTACTTACTTTCTACAGAATGTGATTTAAATTATTCGCTAGCCGTAAAAGTTTAAAAAAGAGAACAAAAATTATTTGAAATTTCAATTCAAAAATTAGAATGAAATCTTTGTATAGTGTGTTTGCCTAAACGGTGATTAACTATGGACATCAATAATTATGTGGTACTACTAATAATAATGTTATGAAAAGAATGCATTGAAATGTCGTAAGTTTGTATAAGAAAGGCAGTACTAATCTTGTGGTTTTGTGAATTCTATACAGTGAATGCGTTTTGTTATAGTATGTAGTATGTACTAACAATAAAAAGCCCTTTTGCCACCTAGTTTCTACCTGTTGTCAACCTATTATTCCGAATTTGAGTGTATTTTTTCATACTGTGTTAATATTATTTCTTTGTTGTTGGTATTGTGTTGTATAAATGATGCGGTGACGCGTATATGAACAATGATGTATGGGATTCGAATCCCGCAGTGCGTGTCAATCAAGTGTGAACATTTCATTTGAAAGGATTACTGAAATTCCAGTAGACTTCACGATTATTCATAGGAAAGGTAATTGAATTATAAACTTTTTTTTATAACATTATACCTCGTTCTGATGAACCCCGTTATTTTTCGGTAATAACGCATGAAATTAAAATATGAGTCGTATGGTGTCAAAAACAGCACTCTATCAATTTTATGTAAATTGAATTAAGAACGTGGAAACGTTCTTATTCAAAAACTACACATTTTAAGATATCACCTAGCAACAAAAGCGGACATAGCTCATATTATATTCTTTCAGTATAAAAAGTTGCATGGTTTCAGATACGGCAATCTGCAATGTCAAGTACAGCAATTTGGATATTTTTTTTTCAATACACTATGAATCAGTCCGAGATCAGATCACAAATTTGTGTAATGCCGATGGGTGTTGTTGACCGCTCAGTTAGTCTGCGCATGCGCTATTGCATTTTATTGTGCATAAAATAAAACTTACATTCATTAGTTATCACTGTTATCAGTTATCATACAGTGAAAGAATCGTTCATTTAACATAAATGCCTACACATTCAATACATCTATTTGTCTAGGTTATGTCTGATCGCTTTTTATACTATTTGCCCAGTTTTATTAATTTTAATATACTTAGTTAATTTATTGTCTTGTAACAAAATATGTTGTGGACACTCGTAATTGGGGGGTTGACCTGAAATTTGCGATTAATGTTTTTATTTGTGTATAGGTATGTGTCAACCCTATGTGAGTGTCTCAATAAATAAACAAATAAATGGTTCCAAAGTTATGCCTTTTTTAAATATCGTCCATATTTTTCGATGGCCCTGTATAGTGTAAGAAAGAAGGTAGTATGTGTAGATATTATGCGATAATATGACTGTGGGGAGCCTTAGACAATCTCTCTCAACCATCAGAATCTAGAACGGAAGCTCATGTAACCGAGGCATTTTAATAATGTGTAGAAATTAAGTAGCTTCCACGAGTCATGCTTCAGTGCTTTCGCGTGAACTTTGAAATGAATAGCTTATATTACTACAGTCATACATTATACACTCACTAATTTCTACCGACTAATTACCTTCATTAGTTGTGGGAGAATCTAAGAATTATTATTACAGGACTTTCGATGTTTTTTTTATAAAAAAATAATGTGGATCCATTCCACAATCCTGTGGGTTCCATTAGACAATAATTCTCATGTTTTTCAGCAATGCGATTCGCCACTCATTCTGAATGTCTTCAATTTTTTGCGCAAAGAGAGTATTGTGTGTGTTGTTACTGAATTGAACGAGTAGAAAAACTGGTTCTCCTAGGGACACATATTTTTAGATTAGTACCTATATTTTTTTACAGGGGCATATAAGTGAACTTTTGAAAACTGTATTTGAAAATTTGGTATTTTACGTACTTATAATAAATACATCTGCTTTATAGTGCAATTGTTTGGTTCTTTTTTTAGCCCTAATTTTTTACCCTACCATGATGACACTTCGGTTGGCAAGTGACTTTAAGATATGGAGTGTTTGTACTTTCAAAGAACATTCTCCTCTTATACAAAAATCTTGAAATAATGGCCCTAGGTTCATGTCTTCCCTATATGAGAATCGGTCTCCCCTGCACTGTTGTAATGTGTACCATACCTATATACCTGGCGAGTAGTAATTGTGTGTATGGGTGTGTTTTTGTGTGATTGTGAATCTCAAAAAGTAGGATAAATATCCATCGTCGCGCTGCGCATAAATATGGTTTCAAAACTGCCCCGGTCTTCATTAGCACGTGCCCATCGTGCTCAGTTACATAAATAAAATAAATAAATAAATAAATCAACAAACTTATGATCAAGACGATAATATATATTATTATTCGCAGCAGCATTTTACTATTATCTTGTATTTCCTCCAAATTATGTATTTATTAGATCGTAAACATCATTGTTTGAAAATATAGACAAAATACTATCTGTAAACAATACTAAGAGACTCTATAACAATAATTTTTGTATTGGCCATTATCGATCTATTATGGGCTATTTCATTTCAATACATAATAATGGGAGATAATACTATGGAAATGACATTATTTCAAATAGATGTGTGGGAGACATTTTGTATGATTGTCATTCGCGTGTTGAATTACTCAATATGTAGCGGACTTTAGTCAAAAATGTTGTGTCAGGTATTCTTCAAATATAATCTCGATGTTTTCGACCGTTGGTACTTGGTGGAAGTCCATTTTTAGGAAAAAAATGAAAAACCAATTTTTTTATTAAAATCCACAAAAATTAATATTGCTTTCGCGACTAGTTTTCGAGGATTTGCACCCTCATCATCAGGCGATTGTAAATATTTTTTTTTTCCGAAAGTTTCGTTCCTCGTTTCCTAAATGCATTAAAATTAATTGGGGTAATGTGGTTAACTGGAAGAAATCGCAGTTCTGCGATAAGTTCGCCCTAGTGAACAACGATTAATAATCTGTACTAAGTCCATGTTTTATATTTATATGTATTTGTTGTTCACTTTAAGTTTAAATAAATAAATAACATCTAGGGAATTACCGCAAAAGTTTTTCGATTGAAGAGAAATTGACCCCAGAAATGGATAAACGCTATTTTTACCATTTTATTATGCGATTGTTCACGCGATTTTGAACCTTAATGCCGTGGGAAATTACCGTGACGTCATAGTTGGTTCGGGAGCCTGAAGAGCAGAACTCTAAACAATTAAACCAACCCAAAAGGTATCTAAGTACTCTGATGAATAATATAGGTAGGTAGGTACCTGGTACGCAAATTTATTTATCGTTCGTTTATTCGGATTTCGGAAGTATCATCATTAGTGGTTTAGTATTTAATTAGGTATTTATTCTGTTTCTACTATTCTCGTATCCACCAACTATTATTGTATTTTTTAACACTTAAATCGTTTTGTACACACAGAGTTAATTGCTCATTCTAAACACAAAAACCTTCGTTGGTGGGTTAACTCATTCAGTCCCTCCCTATCCACAATTAATTAAATTATAATAATTTCTATAATCAAGTCACACCTCATCTTCCGGACAAGTTTTTTTATGCTTAGTTTTTTAACTTTAAATCCTTTTACATCCTAATCTATCCCTGGCCCAACAAATTTCTTATTGAATCTCCATTTGTTTATTATTTATTTCGACGCATACGTCTTGCGCCCTTAAAATTCAATAGAAAAACAATATATATTCAACTTTTTTATTTATTTATTTATAATATGTATATTCTTGAATCTACACAATCTTTCTTCGTCAACGTTGAATATTATAATATCTTCCTCAATGTCAGCAAACAGCAAAAAAATGCTCTTATACCTAAGGGTTTCTTATAGGTTAATATTTTCTTTCATTCAAAGGGTTAAAATATTCACTATATACCTAATTCATTATTTTACAAACAATTCACATACCTACTTAATCAGACGTTCAAGTTCACTCTCAGAGAAAATTAGTCAGAAAAATAATTAATACTCAATTCTTTACTGTGATTACTACAGTATTATTAATAGTATGCTTATTTACAGTGTACTTGTGTGTATTGGAGTAATTTATAATGTTGCTGCCTAGAACAATCGGCTACTTTGCATAAATCTTGCACGCAACACTCAACTCTAGAGTGACAGTGATAAAGATTAAATTTGCTTAATTAATTACCTACTTGAGTTGAGTTTACTTGCAATTAGCTTACCTTAAGTTATTTTAGATGAATGTTGATATTGAAATTTGTATGCAAATTGTTTTTCTCTTAATTATTTCGGTTGGTGTTTAGATTTATAATAGGGCATTGTTATTAGTATAAGTACTACATAAAATATTAATTTCCTATTTTCTGACTATTTCTCTAAAATGTTTAATTACCTAGGTATCTAGCAAACATTATCCGTAACACATTGATACTTTTTCTATTCTAAAATGTTTCATTTTAATAATGGTGTTAAAATTTTTATAAGCAATAACATGAGGAGTGCCTCAGGGGTTTTTTTCCGGTCCCATAATTGTTTGTTTTTTCGTGTCATTCTCTTTCCACCATTTATTATTTATCGTCGCTTTTCAATGAATTTCAATGAACTTGAAAAAACTTTTTAAAGGGTGCAACTTTAATGCAACAATCAAAATAATATAGGGAAGACCCATATTATGTTACAACAATTTTCATTCTTAAAACTAACAGAATCTGAATATTCAAAAGTGACAATAAGATCAGAAACATCAGGGAAGGATGTAAGGTAGACGCTATACAAAACATTTGAATTCATGGTTAGCGCAGTTGATTGGAGCGCGGACTTCTAATCGGAAGATACTGGGTTCGATCACGATATATTTGTATGATCCATTTTCAAGTTATTTCAGGTGACTCTATGAAAATCTGCCACATACTTTGTTCATTCAAAGATTCTTCGCGACACCTTACTGGGAAGTGTGGAGGAAAGTATTTGCGTTGGAAAGGGTTGTAATCTAGTTCTGAGCAAATTGATGTCCTAAAATAAGAGCTAGTATTCTTGGCATCAGTTCTCAATTTGCTTAACACAATTTTTTATTCGTCGTTGTTACATAATTAGGCGTAAAAATAAACATTTTATCTGAAAATTTCGAGGTCTAATTTAAAAGTACCCACTGTTTTCTCATTATTAAGACGAACTTAATTATTATTTGTTTTACTTTATTAGTCAAATTGCCGTTTTTTTCTCTCTCATCTACAGCCAGCTCATTAGGCTATATTATATTATACCTACTTCCTTTTTTTTATCTACTTACTTAAATATATTTTCGTTTGAAGTATACTTAAACAGTTTACTTAACATATATTTAATGATACAATGAACAGTCGCTTTATATTGTTTGTTGTTGATTTGCATTTTTCAACGTAGACTCGTTGTCTAATAATAATTAGTCTATGTCAATTTTCTTCTTCTCTGCCAACTAACCTTGCGAGTCTTTTTACTATTTAGAATACGAATGAACAGTTACATATAATTTTACCATTGTGTTTACCTATTTGCTTCAAAATTCAAATCTATACAACTTTGATGTCAATGATGATTATTGGTTTCTTCTCCGGAAAGACGAATGTTTCACCTTGAAATTTATAGCATTAGTGTAGTTGTATGATCCATTTTCAAGTCATTTCAGATGACTCTATGAAAAACTGCCACATACTTTGTTTATTCGAAGATTCTTCGACTGAAAGGTATCTAAGTTATCAGCAAATAACAGATCAAAAAGAGGCTACCAATTTAACTTTATGTTTTCTGTTTTTTTTTTTCACGGTTAAATTAAAACATCTTCCAGATTCTTCCACTTCTTTCTGTCCTTGGTACTTTGATGTAATCCATGCCCCGCAAGTTTCGCATAATGTCTTCGGCATTATCTCTTCTATGGTCCTCCATTTTATAAAACTTATAAAAAACACGTAATTAAGAATTTAAGGGAAGGATTTATTGCCGGTTGTTTTTGTCGACGTCTGAAGACTTTATTCAAATTAGACTCGATATTATATATTTCACTGACTCCAATAATAACAAGTTCTACTTACAGTACTGACTTCATAAATAACACGTTCTACTGACTTTGAATTTGAAATTTTTTTCCTCAACAGAGACGAGAAGCATCTTCATTCACATAGTGCAGCGTTATGTGAACTCCCTTAGGAAGAAAGCAGGATGGGTGTTCCGACGCTTACGAGTCGGCTTTGACTGGCTTAAGTGATCACTTTATGCCCTGGGCAACATTCACCCATTCCACCACATCCTGCTCTCAATCGTGTGATTTTTGAAAGTTGTATATATGCTGCAGCTGGAAACGATTTCAAAATTAACCTAATTTTCGATGCTGACGCCATCTGTTGAGGAGTGGACGCAACATTTTCTGTTTGGTTTTATTCCAAGAAAACTGCATTATCTGACCCCACTTGACTGCATAATCTTGCATAGAAACAACTACTGTTCATACATTTATATCGTCGTAATTAGTAGATAATATACTGTGTTATATTGTCAACAGTATAATTGCACTGCTGTATTTACACATACTGTCATCTTGAACAATTTGTATATCGCCATACTTGGTAATTCTTGTATTATAAAGTCAAATAAAACAGTGAAATGCGTCACACAGAATTGAAATATTATAATGGTAGACATACTGTCAGCACTCAGTGCAATTGAGAACATCAGATAGCAATATTGACTCAAAAATTATACCTACATAAGTAGTATTAGGTACTAACATCAAACGAATTTTGTTATTTGATACATTTGATTCGAGTTCACAATAATAATAATATTTAGACAATTTCGGGCGCCGTTTAGCAATAAAATCGCCCAAAGGGCACCTTACTTTTTTCTGTATCACCATACAGGATCGTCGCAAACAATAAAAATCATAGATAGATCAAATCACTGCATAGGATCGTCACAAACAATAAAATAATAAATTTAATCACTTTTGGCTAACTCCTGTCATTGGCTGACCAGTGATCGACCCATAGGTACGCACAAAGAGTGAGTCTTCAGCAACCTCCTAAACTCCTCCGGGCTTTTAGTACGCCTAACATCGAGTGGAAGGGCATTCTACAGGCTTGGACCCGCTGCATAGAAAGCACGGTCACTATATCTCGTAGAAACAGCCCTCCGAAATTGCAAAACAAGTTGAAGAAAGATGTGAATTTTCATATCCTAGGAACAAAAATATCAGTGCTTAATGCTCCGAATAAAAATCTTCTAAGTTAAATATGCAGTGTGCCCAGGACAGGAAGCTGTGAAGGACCAAAGGGGAGGCATTCAACAATGGACCTAAGTGGCAGCATAAGAAGAAGAAGTTAAATATATTTGGCGACACTATATTCAGTGCTAATTTTGAAAAACATCGTAATTAGGTACTTACCTTAATGAAATGCATTTTGTATATAATTTGCAGTATAAAAAATCCAATTTGCGACGCAGTGCTAATTTATCCGACAAAAAATGCCCAAAGTACATACAACGTGCGAACGTTCAGTTCAGTGCCACCCATTAAATTGCAAAGAAAATGCAATTTGCAATTCAGTGCCAATTTATCCGACAAAGAACGCCGTAAGTACCTATTTGTGACATGCGTTAATTCAATGCGCATCACTGAGATTAATTGGTACAATAATAATGAACTAGGTATAGGCATATAATGTATAATTTTGGTTAAGAGTACGCATACCGATATTTCAAAAATTTGTAAAAAATGGAGACCTTAGATCTCGACAACTGTTACTAAATATGCTTAAAAAAATAGGATAGATACATTGAAGATTTATCTAAGGAATAACTGTAGGTCAAAGATTTTTTATATCTTATAGATTTCTCAAAAAAAAAATGTGAGAAACACCTCTGATCTTTTTTCCGAAAGACGGAAACTCGTTTCCGGAAAGTCGCGGAGGATTTTTTTTTGCACTGATAATATGCATTAAAATCTAGGGAATTGCCGTAAAAGTTTTTTGATGGAAGCGAAATTAACCACAAAAAATGGAAAAAACGCTAATTTTATCATGCGATTTTGAACCTTAATGCCGTGGTGGGAAATAACCGTGACGTCATAGTTGGGTCGCGAGCATTAACGCACGTGTATTGTACAGAATGGCTAGAAGATTTGTTGGTTAGTTGTCAACATAATTACCCAAAAATGTGGTCGATTAGTGCCAATTATCCATTGATTGGCGATTGCGGTAACTAAAAAAATTACATTTTTTTTTTAAATTATTTTGTTCATTTTGATTTCTCCTATTCTGAGAATCGTTAACCGATCCGTTTCTATGTCAATGAGACCCGAGCGTTAGTAAAACGTGAGAAAGGGGTAACGATCACTGGACAAATTTAATCTGTTCAAGTGGCCAAGCTTTGTGATCTCACTGTGTTTCTCAAAACTGCTTCTTTGTAAAACTATGATTAATTTTAAATTCTTTTACACAATTTCTTTCTCTATAACTATAACCTCACGCCACGTCCCTTGCAGGGTAGACAGAGAGGACAGAGCGCCCGACAGCCCTATCCCTGCACACGTCCTAGCCTGTGTCACATTCATGCAATTTGTCATACACGCTCCCCGATTCCTTTTACTCAAAACGTGTCCATTCTTGTGGTTCTGGTAGACATAATCGGACCTGGTCATTCTCGGGCAACCGTACTCCTCACCCCTCTTCGCTCACTCAAATGTATATTTTTTGTCATCCTGTCATCTTTCATACTCATCGGTTCTCTATATCTATGCTTTCCTATTTATCCAGACCGTACCTTTTTCGGAGTTGACAAAGAGAACCCCTATCTTCGCTATCCTTACATACTAACTTACATTTTTTGTTCCCGTCACTTCCATTTCTCCATTTGTGGTCGACACGACCGAACCGAATGTTTTTTGGACGGCCGCCTTTCCTTACACATTTTCTTTCACCCTTTTCTTTGATACACTTTTCTCATTCATCCTCTCTACATTCTCTAGCTATCTGAACTTTATTATTATATCTGCCTTTTTTATGGTCGCACGGTTGTTAAAAACCAATTTAAATAAAATATTCTGATAATAAGAATAAGTAATTTTTAAATTGAAGCAATAAATTAAATACAAATTATCAGATTAAATTAAGTATTAAAAAAAACATTCGCGCTTTCCATTGCTACACATTATTACGAGTATATTGCACACCGTCTCAGAATCAAAATGGCCGTCTCGGAGATTTGAATTCAATAATAGAATTTTAAATTTTCCGTCTTTTTCTACATCACTTCTCATTGTATTTTTCATCTCTGTCGCTCTCATTATTTTCATCTCTCTTGTTATCAATGTCATGATGCAAAGAAATCTCTCCGCGTTTAAAACTAATATATTACATCCCTTTCTCTCCTACTGATTAATAACGTATTTCCTTCCTCTTTCGACGCAATACTACGTTTGGTACGGCAGGTGTAAAACCTGATTTCAGTTTGTACTGAACAGGAGAATTTATGATCGTTTTAAAAGTGTCCGTATTAAGATAAATGGTTTAAATAATATCTTATACAGACGTTTTGTACCTTTTTGTATTTTTGATTGTTTTTCTTTGACCCGTTAGTGTCGGATCGTTTTGTAGACTCCGGAGGTAAAAAGTTAGGTAGATATCTACATTACCTACCGAACGCAGCCAACGGTGTTCATTTAAATTGAATTTCGAATTACTTCTTTCCATTATTATGAAAGCGCAGCCTCGCCGCGGATATTATGATGAATTACAAAACAGTATTGCCATATTTATTGATTACGACAGTTTAAATTAAAAGATTTTATTCACATTGGTAACACTTTGACCCCAGCACCTTTGACAGTATGGCGTATTTAAAACTGTATGAGTTGTCCAATCCGCAGACACTAAAAATCATGTTATCCCAATTCAGACATTTTCCAGAAGTTTGGGTAATCAAGGACAGGTGTGCGGATGTGCCACTTAAAATCTCACGGCTTAATCAACTGTTTCGCGGCATCTTAAAATAAATTAATTATGAATGGATGACCATTGACAAAATGTGGTTTTTAACCTACATCGAATATACTTAAGTTCCTGTCCATTTTACAAGACACTCGAAAACACTATAAGTAGGTACTTTTAATATTGCTGCTAGTTTTTTTAATAAAATGTATTTTTCTTCTTCTTTCTCAGCCGTTTTTATTCCAATGCTGGACATAGGCCTCCCCTTTGACTTTCCACAGATCCCTATCCTGGGCGTGCTGCATCCACTTGCTTCCTGCGATTCGCCCCACATCGTCAGACCATCTTGCCTGAGGTCTTCCTACGCTCCTTTTGCTTGTTCTATGTTGCCACTCGAGAATCTTTTTGGTCCATCTAGAATCTGAGCGTCTGGCAACGTGTCCTGCCTACAAAAAACATATACGTGGAAACATCTTGATATGGCAACCAAAATAATAGTATTTTTTACGTAGGTTGGTACTCCTGCCACAAAATCCAATTATTCATAAGTCACTGTTATGATTTATCTTAAATAAATATAATTACCCACTTACTCAGCGTACCCACATTTTATTTATTCAGCGTCCAAAATAGGAAAAAACCCATTACACACACGGAATCGATCTTCAAAATATCGAAACCTCCAATCAGCATATAATTATACGTCAGTCTCTATGGTCAGTCTGCCATAGAAGAAAATCATTAAGATAAAACCATAGATAACCACCTTTCATTGTGTCTATTCTCGCGCCTAAAGAGTTGAAAATAAATCACTACTTTATTCCATTTTCGAAACAATAAAAACGATTTGCTTATTGTTATTATTTTATGCGGTAGGTTGGCACTACTTATCTACTGTGTTGCTAGCAATAAAAGTAATGATTTTTAAACCCACACATTCTGCATAAGAATAAGAGCACCTACGTATTAGACTTAACTGCTGTTTAGGAAAATGTAAATAATGGTACCTCTACTAATCTCTAATCATTTGAGAACGTAAAGAAATATGGCGTATTTGGAAGCCATAATATAACTCATTTTTAAAACGTTAAAATTTTCCACATTTAGTAATGTGTAGTTGAGTTTCAAGAACCTAATTCAATACCTGTTCCATACACTCGCCGAGCCTTGACGAGTGTTCACAAACTCCGTTCATAAAAAAAGTGAGAAACGTGTGGATATTTCGCAAGTACCTGCCGCAAACTTTATTGATTTTTATAAAAACCGTCCGTTCACAAGTGTGATCACCTGTCGATACCGTATAAAATATTACTTTTATTATAAGTACTGCATTTTTCTGTAATACTCCACATTGTACCTTTTTTGTATGCTATCGACATCTATTGAGAAATATATGCAAGTGTACCCCAACGTTAGTACTTAAAACTGCACGCTTACACTCGCTAGTTCCTAGCAAAATTTATATCGATTTGTATTTTTTTTCTTTCCCGATTTATGACTACGTAGGTACTGTTAACTTCACATAGTATGATGAATTTTCATTTAATATTTTCCAGTTTATCCATCTTGAAGTTTTCATAGACAGTCGAATCCTTTTAAAATAGAGTCACTGCCACCTTGACATTTCTCTCTTTCTCTAGCCATGCTGTAGGATTAATACATAAAACGCTATAGGCGAGGTTGCCATCGCCGTCACTAAGAACATGTATGGAATTACAGTCCCTTCACAACGAGTAGAATGGACCACGTATTATATTCTGTTGGAAGATTTGACAGGGTGGTGGTCTTATTCGATCATTATGCTATGTTGCCAACTGTTACAGCACGGCTAGAGTACCTACTCTAGGAAGCGGTGGTAGAGTCAATACGTGGAGATTGTAGTATGCTAATATGTATGTAATGTTCCTTTGTTTGGTACGTACTTGATTCATATTGTGCTCGAGCCATTTATATTGATGACGTTTTGGCGGGAAACGTTAACAAAAGACTCGATATTAGAGTTGAATCTTGAATGGCGTCAGAGTGCGTGGGTGGACACGAGAACATCAAAAAGGTAGCGAAATAATCAACTATAAACAAATCATTTGTAATACAATGTCTCCTTTATAATGTTATTCAAACAAACAGCTAGCAAGGTGGTCCAAAAACATAGACAAAAAAGTAAAACAATAGATAATAATGATTAAGTAGACACCTATCTAAATAATTAAACAATCATAAAGTCTGTCTTGTTTAATTTTGTCAGCAACAGTAGTTATATGAGTACTGCAGTAACAGTTACTGGTGTGCAACACGGTTGTGTGTTTAAAGTTTTACTATCTACATGTAAACAGACCATATTAATGTTACGAAAGATTAGGTAGGTGCCTGCTGTGAATACATATAGTGCATCGTTTGCATAGTGTGCACTGTTCTTTATCAGCTAGTAATTTATAGGTCCTATGGGACATCAGAAAACACTATACTTACATACAAAAGCGTTAGAGCATTATTCTAATTGGGCGCATAGATCAAGCATTAGACGCATCAGGTTAAATGCAGTAGGAATGAGGTCGTTTAGAAAGATGTGGAGTAAGGACTAAGGAATGAGGTTCAGGGAGACGAGTGGATTGTGGTTGTGACTAGAATGAAAAGGAATAGACTTGGTTAGGGCATGGTGTGAGAATGAATGATGACAGAATGACTATAAAAATAAATATGGGTGAACGAAGAGATGTGAGGAAGTGTGGCCATCCAAGGGTGACTTGGAGCGATCATGTCGATCAGACCCTCTAGGCTAGGATGTTGGAGTTAAACAAACCGGAGAGCATGTCTGTCAATTTGCATGAATGTGACGGAAGCGACTAGAGTTCTGTCCTCATTGGCTGGCCCGCAAGGGACGCAAGGGAATAGATGGTTCACTGTTGTACCTATGTTTATATTTAATTCTCACCTCATTCGATAGACCGCTAATCAAAGGACGGCTTTTCAAAATCTCATTAAACAGTCATATTATGAATATACCTAGGTATTACCTAAGTAATATGTTTGATACATTCCTTAAAACTAAATAATTCCCGAGTTAATTCATAACAACATTAGCCGAGATTATTCCCATGTACCATGTGAATACAAGAAATCAAAGGTTGTTTAGTTTTTGTTCAGAGCCAACCGAGACTATGATGGACGGCCGCGTACGGTAATGATTTCTTAATGATTGGAATGCTTCATAGTCTTTTGTAGTTTGATGATGGAAGAAAAAATAATATTCATACATCATTCCATAGCAACATTACTATCTGTTTGTGAAGTTTGGTATAGTCTCGCGCTAAGATATTTATCGCCACAGTGAAATCCCCTTTATTGAATACTAAGTCGATGACGTCATTATGTTGAAAAGTTTTAATATTTTAATATTTTGCCAAGAATTGCGGCTAAAGAAGACGCTATATTCACCTGTGCTACCGGGGAGTGAGAAGGGCTATAAGCCCGTGGGTGTCCTTGAATGCCACAAACATCAATTGATTTGTAAGTATAGAAACCGATCGTTCACAAGTGTCCACGACCTATACGAGCCATGACAAAGGTTCCATTCACACGCCTGTTTACTCGTGAACACCAGTCATTGGCCAAAAGAGTCTTGTATTTGTGTCAATCCTCCATGACCGAAAGTGTATTTAAAACCATGTGATCGGTCTGTCACGAAGGACGCTAAACGGTAGCAAATTAATGTCTGGCTTTTTTATTTGAGTACCTACCGATTAAGATGGAGCGTACTGTAGTCTATGGAATGAAATATTAAAATACCTGGTCTTTGAGAAGAATTGTATGAACACAAGGTGGAATGTGCTTGTAATTATCATTAGGTACCATCATCAACTGTGCGAAATGGACATAGGTAAAATACATTTTTTTCTAAACTATTTTTTCTAAATAACTGAGAACCACGAGACGAACGTCAGGTACTCTAGTGAATTACGCTTAGATGCAATGGTGCGCCTGAGGATTTCCACTCCAAAATTCATTAGGTACTTGATATTGTGGTCATTGTGAACATTTGGCCTTTTATTTTTTAGGTTATGTAAAAATTATTGTACTTGAGCTTAGCTGGCTTTTAGTTTTATAATTTTATATGTAAGATACGCATCTTCGATAGAGTTATACGTATAAACTATAATAGTAGATACGTATAAACTAAACATGTTGCTAAGTTCTCCATGGAAGCAAAGATGTTCTTATGCCTCCATAAATGAGTGTCTAAACCTTCCCCACGACTGATATTTAATTCCATGAAATTTTCTTTTTTCAGGGTGAATTTCACATCACCATGTCATCAGACGGTGGTGGCGCGATCGCAGAAGAGCGTGCCCCAACTGTGGGCCGTTCCAGGCAGGAGCAATTTCTAAATGGATCAAATTCATCTGCCGAGAGTAGGACTTCGTCTGGAGGATATGATTCGTCAGCGTATAGACAACACTTAGCTGCTTCTGCCAGCTTAGGAGGAGGATTACTCTCAGCGAATCACAGAGAATCCTCAGCATTTGTTCCTGTAGTTCCAACTAGAACATTACATCCTGTGCTGTATCCAAGTGAAATGCATCCAGCACTGATGTCAGCTGATATTTTAGAAAGGGAAAGAATATTAGATAGGGAAAGAGAAGGACAATCGAAGGAAGGAACAGACAGAAGTTCTTCCGGACAAAGTTTACCAAAAAGAAATTCTAGTTTTGAATTAATGGCTATGATGGCTGATAAAAGAAAGGAATTGGCACTGAGAGAAGCAGCGGCCGCAATGCTTCTTCCAGGTCAACCTGAATCGTTATACCCCCCACCGGCAGCTTATCTGTCAGGTCCAGGACCTGCGCCAGGAGCTCAATTCGCTTTTCCTAATCCTGGAGGAATCATACCACCGCATCAACTTCACGCCCATTTAGATAGAAGATTATTACGTGCACCCGGAAGAGCGTCGAGACCTAAGAAGCAGTTCATCTGTAAATTCTGCAACAGACAGTTCACTAAGTCATACAACTTGCTGATTCACGAGAGAACGCACACGGATGAGAGGCCGTACTCTTGTGATATATGCGGCAAAGCCTTCAGGAGACAGGATCATCTGAGAGACCACAGGTGAGTGATCCCAACTTATCAATTCTTAGCCCAACCTTAAGTAAACATTATCAATATCTGATTCATATTTTTTATTCAACATTTTTATAGGATGTTTTGATAGCTGTTTAATTACAACGCTTTTATCATTTTATAGTCCGTCTTTTGATAAGGTTTTATAGACATCCATGCCCCGTTGTTTGCGCCACATTACGAAAATATAATTAAGTAGTAAATCGATGAAGGACTTTGTAATTAGTTTAAGATAGCGTCATGGCGGTAAATTTTAAAAGAAATTCTTCAGTTAATAATTTAAGTACCGTCAAATTGACAATTACAATAATTATTTTTCCAATCATTCATCCGATCTCTTGCTCCATTGGGATAAAAAAGTTAGAAAACTGACTGAAAATTAGTCAATGAAAATAACTATAGGCCCCTCCCAAAAACACAGAGAAAGAATGCGAAAAGAGTGGAAATTTCACGTTCTGTCCAAGTTTTCTCTGCTTCTTTGATTAGGAGTTAATAAGGCGTTCGAGTTAGACATAATTATAGTCGCAAGATATTTTCATTGTTCAATTGTTTTTGTGATCCTTCCCGGAACACAGGTATTAGGAACTCACATATGGGGGAAAATATATTTTTTTTGGTTTTATTTTCATGTAATTTATGGAATTCATACTGTTTTCAAACTAATTAAGACAAAACTTCGAATCCGTTACATCGTTGGACCAGTGTGCCACTGAAGGTACAGGATTTTGAACACAACTGTAATTGTGTAGGTATTCTATCGTAACACAAATATCTTTCTCGTTTCCGATAAAATGGTGTTCCTACTCCTATATTTTTCTTAATTAAATAAAAAAATGTATATCGATCAATCTGGGATATCGTTTTTTTATCGAGACCTCAATTAAATTGATTGTTAATTATAAATCACTCGGAATATATTAATAATATTATCGACTTGAGATAAAAAAAAAACACGGTAGATTCGAAAGTTCGACCGCGTATTATAATTTTCATTTTACATGTTTGAAATTTTATCTCAATTTATTCAAATTGGATAAGGAGAACGCAGTATTTTTTAACAAGTAGTTATATCTCAACTGATATACAGCAGAGGATGGACCTTCCATCAGGCTTATGACTGATCGTCGGCTGGCTTAATGTGATCACTTTACACTTAAGTAACATTCACCAATTCCAGTCCATCCATCTGCCGCGGTCGGGAATCGAACCCAGACCTCATCAAACCTAACAAGCCGGTATTCTACCGCTGTGCTATGAAGGTTGGTATCAGAGGCGCCATTAGGGGTTGGCACCAGGAATGACGTCACAGTCAATTCCCACGGCATTAAGGTTCATATCGCGCGAACAATCGCATCATAACATGGTAAAAATTGCGTTTTTTTCCATTTATTGGGGTTAATTTTGCATCATTTTGCATATTATCAGTACAGAAAAAAAAAATTAACTCCGCGACTTTCGGGAAACGAGTTTCCTTCTTTCGGAAAAAAAGATCAGAGGTATTTTTCAAAATTGTTTTTGAGAAATCTATACAAAATAAAAAATCTTTTATGGTTGTTCCCTAGATAAATGTTCAATGCATCTATTATGTTCCAAACATTTTAGATGCATTGCACATTTATATTATGTTCCAAAGCATATTTATTAACGGTTTTCGAGATATAAGGTCTCCCGTTTTTAGAAATTTTTGGAATGTCGGTACGCATACTCATAAGGAGAATGCAGTATTTTTTTACTTTCTTACATTTTAATTGACACATTTTAATTGAACACCTTTATATTAGATCGGTATTACAGGTATCTGTAAGTTTCCGATTACATGTTTTTAATTTGCTGTAGGCGTATGTCATTAAATCAAGTCGGTCTGTACTTACATACACGAAGGTTGGCTTCGGGCTTGTGCCGGGTGAGATTGATTACATCACTCGGGTGGCTACGAGATCTACCCAGGCTAAGCCTATTGTTATGCGCTTCACCAGAAGGTGCAGGCGGGAGGAGTTTGTGTCATTGGCAAGGAAGGTGAAGATCACCTCGGGCGATTTGGGCTGCTCTGGTCCAGAAACTGCGATCTATGTGAATAACCACCTGACAGTAAAGAATAAACAGCTTCTCTCAAAGGCGAAGGCAAGGGCTCTGGAGGTTGGCTTCAAGTTCACGTGGGTCAAGGACTTCCGAATATTGGTCCGCAGGAATGAGAGTAGCAAGCCTTTTTTGGTGAAGCGGGAGGAGGATATTTTGAAAATGAACAAGATCGTTCTGCCGGACTAATTTGCTGCCCTTCCGTGAGATTGTTGCGTGACCCCTGCCTTTCTACAAAATATTCTTTAAAATGTTTAACTGTAATTAGTTCTCTATGTTGGACTTCTTATATCTTCCCACACCTCCTCCTTATACTTATCCTTACCTTTAACTTCCTTATACCTTATAAAATCCATACAACCATCTATCCTCTCATTTATATGCTCCATTCTACTAAGAATTTGGATCTGGTGATGATTGATAGGAGCATCAGTGATTTGCTACCCATATCTTGTTCTTATTGTACTATTCGCCGCTTGTTTGATTTGTCATGTTTGTGTTTTGCTACTTTTTCCTTCCTATATGAATTGCATTCAAGAATAAGTGTCACCAGATTAATATCCTCAATTTGCTATAAGAGATTATTCAGCATATTGTCTTCAATGTACTGTGGACACTCTTCTCAGCTCAAAAATAAATACTTACACTTTCCATTGTATTATAATACTCTTTGCTACAGTAACAGATTGATATATTATTGTTTTGCCTGCAATACTCTTTACTCTATAAATAGGTTGATATTGATGTGTTACCAAATAAAATCACCATATTTTACTATAAGTTTTATTATAACTATAATAATGTGTATTGATGCTTGCCTACCACTATATCACAATTGTATTTATTGTATAATGTTGTTCTCAATATTTGTGGAATCGGGTTCCATTTTTTCACTCTTTTCGGAAACATTCTATTGTCTTCACATTGCATACACACACATTAATATTATGATATATCATCTTATTGGAATGACTGACACTGTCCATATTGTTGTATTGTGTGACGCACCTGAAATTTATACAAATCTCTACATAGATTCCAGGTTTTCTTTGTATCTTAATGATACTTATCAATTCACCACAGCACTAGAGATTACAAAACTGAAAAATGATCGAAGATTGATTTATCTATCACTTGATAACGTATTGTCATTCTTGTTTTTACATTGTAAATTGCTACGTTGTCTAAATGAAATTTATAATAATTTATTATCTACCTTTCAAGCTTATAATATGTATATTATCTTACTTATGAAGTGTCGTGCATACCTGTATGTTGTTTCGAAGTGTTGCTGTCTCTCTCCACCTTATATGCTATTCGTTTTGAGCGTACGCTTCTGTGTGTATTTCATATCGACACATTATTGCTGTCTCCTTCACTCTAATATTCCCAACGCTCTGTACTGCTTTAAATATAATTTTTTCTTGTCTCTCTCGGACGCTCGACTAGTACAAATACTAAGTTATACGGAATGTCGTACTAACCATTTCGTGATTGCACTTTTTGCGAATTCTTTTTCAATTTTTTCCGTTTCCATAGTGGAGTGTATTCCGGTGTTCTGCCGCGGTATGATGATACCTCTTTACCCACATGTCCGTGTGTTACTTATTCTGCCATTGCTGTTGTTTCATGCTGGTTTTCATATTATTATTGTTGGATTTTTACTGGTCCGCTTTGTTTTCATAAATCGTGGTCTTCTTATGGTATATTTGGTATTAACTCTGCATTCACAATAGAGGAACGTTCATTAAAAATTTATTATCAAAATGCCCGTGGGCTAAGAACTAAGACGGACACTTTCTTTAGAAATGTAATATGTAATGACTACGACATATTAGCAATCACTGAAACTTGGTTGGTTGATTCCATTCTGGATGGTGAGATCCTTGACTGTAGATATAACGTATACCGGCGTGACAGGAACATGAGGGGAGTCTCCATGGGAGGGGGTGTTCTTTTGGCTATCAAAAAAGAATTCGACGCGATTAGCAATCTCGCCTGGCACTCTGGTGCCGAGGATCTATGGGTCACTTTACGTCTTCCTCCGGGATCCGTCCATACAAGCATACACATATGCTGTGTATATCTGTCGACGACTTTTGACTTCAATTCCAACATTACAAGATTTTCAAATGAGTTGAGTTCTAAGATTTTTGGAAATCCCGGTGATGGTTTTCTGATTCTGGGCGATTTTAACCTGCCAGATGTCACCTGGAGTTCGGAGGGCATTGGATGCTCTGGTCTCTCCCCGTCTAATTATACATCTTTAATTAGTTCACTTTTTATTAATAACGTCGAGTTCTGTAATCTTGTCCAGTATAATCACGTCCCTAATTCCTCGAACAATATTCTGGATCTTGTCTTGTCAAATATTGATGTTGTGGTCGATCCAGTGGTGGACCCACTCGCTCTGCCTGTGGACAAGTTTCATATGCCTATTACTGTGAATTTAAACCTGTCACTTCCTCGGGGCCTTAACGAGAATACAAATGTGCGTCTACTCTTTCATAAGGCCGACTATGCAAATATTAACGATAGATTGGCGCACACTGACTGGTCATGTCTCGACACCGCGCTGTCGGTTGATGGAGCCGTTTCGTGTTTATACAACATTTTAAATGACATAATTAGCGACGCGGTCCCAAGGCGAGCTGTGACCAAGATGCATTATCCACCCTGGTATTCGCCAGCTCTCATTAGGGTCATCAAAGAAAAGCACAAATATCACAGACGTTATGTTATCTACAAACGACCGAGCGACCGGGAATCCTTTATTATCCTCAGAAAGAGACAGAAGCATCTGGCGAAGGGGTGTCACGACGACTATGTTCGTAATTCCGAAATCAACATCTCCAAAGATCCAAAAAACTTCTGGTCCTATGTGAAATCTAAAAAGGCGTCGAGCACTATTCCTAGTGTTGTACATTTGGATACTAAGAGAGCGGAGTCGGGCCAGGAAATTTGCGACCTGTTTGCTGATTTCTTCCATTCGGTTTATGAGTCTGGCGATGGAAACTCTGAACGCGATACCCCACCTGCTAAATCGCTCGAAGGAATTGGTTCAATATCCTTTACCGACGAACTGACTCTCAAATGCTTACGCTCACTCGATTCCAAAAAGGGGGCGGGTCCGGACGGAATACCCTCGGTCTTTGTCTGTAATTGTGCTGTTAATCTGGCTATTCCACTAACAAAAATATTTCATAGATCCCTCAAGGCTGGCATATTTCCTGCTGAATGGAAAAAAGCCTACATCACCCCTATATTCAAGTCGGGTTCTAGGGGTGAGGTAAACAACTACAGGCCCATATCGAAGCTCCCAGTGTTTTCTAAGGTCTTTGAAACCCTTGTACTTGATCAATTGTTCCCCGTTCTAAAAAAATCCATTACTGAGGTTCAACATGGGTTTTTCCCGGGAAGATCCACAGTCACTAATCTCGGCGTATTTACCAACATACTGTCAAATTATATGGACAATCAAATACAGGTTGACGTTATCTACACTGACTACAGTAAAGCCTTTGATAAGATTGACCATAGCATCCTGCGCGATAAATTAGAGGACTGTGGAATACATGGGAACCTATTTCGTTGGCTTTCGTCCTACATAGAAAATAGATCTTTGGCAGTTGCGCTCTCGGGCTATACATCTGTCTGGAAGTCTGTGACCTCTGGTGTTCCTCAGGGATCTATCTTGGGGCCCCTGCTGTTTTCACTTTACATAAATGACATTCATGCATGCTTCAAAAACTCCCAAATATTATTATTCGCTGACGACATGAAAATCTTTAGACCCATCATTGGCCAGGAGTGTTGCCGGGGGTTGCAGAGCGATTTGAATGCACTCGCTACCTATTGTACGCAGAATAAACTATTTATGAATATGTCCAAATGTCATACCGTCACATTCACTCGCAACCGAAATAAAATCATTTACAATTACAAATTTGATGACACATTAATTACAAGGAAAGATCATATACGCGACCTGGGAGTATTACTGGACAGTAAACTGACATACGAAAAACACGTAGATAATATTGTATCCAAGGCAACTAAGTGCCTCGGCTTCATTCTGAGAACATGTAAATTCTTTAACAATTTCAATACTTTTGTTCTCCTCTACAACTCTTTCGTCCGTCCTCACCTTGAGTATTGTTCTCAGGTGTGGAATCCGCGGTATATCGTGTATGTTAACAGGATTGAGAGGGTACAGGAGAAGTTTATGAACTTTATTAACTTTAGGTCATATTATACATTCAAATCTTACGATGAGATCGAACGACATTTTCACCTGCCAAAGCTTATGAATCGTAGATTAATTGCTGATCAGATGTTCCTGTATAGAATAGTAAATTCCTTAGTCGATTCATCCTACTTACTACGTCAATTAAATTTCCATGTTCCCAGTAGAATTGGCAGACACTACACCCTGTTCTATGTCCATGATTCTAACACCAACTCCAATCAAAATGAATTTGTTAACAGGTCTTGTACATATTACAATCGTAAACTCTCGGGAAATATTAATCACGCAGATTTATTTAATACGTCTCCTTCAACATACAGGAGTTCATTGAGAAGATATTGCACCTAGTGTGTGTGTGCGTATTTATGTATGTGTATATAAATATATATAAATATATTTTTGCATTGTATTCCATTTCATAACGATAATTTGATCTAGTATAATATTTCCTCCCCAATCCAATCCCTCTCCTCCTCCTCATTCCATTCCCATCCTATCCTTTCATATATTCATATATTGTATAATCAAAATATCTATTAGTTAAGTTGTTTTTGCTATGTATGTGTGGGTCTAAGTTTGTGTTACTGTGTTTGTGTGTTGTTATTTGTGTACAAATGTAATTGGTCAGGTTTGTTAATACATATTCCTGTTTAATTGTACTGTTGTGACTGTATTTGTACCATAGATAAATAAATAGATAAATAAATAAATAAAAGACCATTTTTCAATGTCCTCTATCTATAGGAGTATCGATACACTGCCATGGGCGTCTGCTAGGGGGAGTATAAAAAGCACTTGCCTCTATTTTTTCTATTCTATTCTGAGAAGATATTTTTACTTTGGCAATCCTTTCGAAACCGAGTGGTGTATGGAACAGTTGCCTCACCATTAGCCAAAAGGTTTTTGCATCCATGACGTCACGGTTATTTCCCGCGGCGTGATTTTTCAAAATTGTATGAAAAATCGCATGATAAAATGTAAAACCTTGCGATTTTTTTTAAACTTTTTAGGGTTACTTTAGCTTCATTAAAAAAAACTTTTACGGTCATTTTCTAGATTTTAATGGATTGTATCAATAGGTTCAAAATAAATTCTCCGCGACTTTCGGGAAACGGGTTTCTCTCTTGTGTGTATAATATAATCAGATGCGTTACTTCCGAAATGTTCATCAACTCGCTCACAATTCTAGAAAAATTGGCACTATTTATGTAGTACCCAAATCAATATCAATATTTTAGTCCCCCCCTCCGCCCCTACCACATTTGAATCTGGCGACGTCCCTGGACACTGCGTATTGTAACTTGTAACTTGCGAGGAATCGTTAAGTAAATAATAATGAGTGCTAGGCACTTGCGTACCTTTTAATATAAGTATCAGGTCAGGTTCTTCCTGTTTTGCCAACGTCAGTGCCCGCACTCTCCTACCGCGTATAGATTATCTACCAACTACCAAAGAACAATTTCATGGAACATTCCTACTCAACAAAACGCAATGTTGAGTTGGTTAGCAGTTTCTTGCATTCTGGAAGTCAATTAGTATTTTGGGATTTTGTAATTCGTACCAATTGCGATAAACATGCATGTTTTTGAGTTTAGTCAAGTAAAAATTGAAACTTCCACTGTGTGGCGCAAAAGTGTTTTAGACTGTTATACCACACAATTTTATTACTATAACAAAAAAATAAAAAAATAAATCAAAATCGACGATTTTTGCTCTCATTACAACACAACATTTTTTATCCGCTTTTTTTTAAATGAATCAGGATTTATCGAAATAAACTCAAATATACTTTTGTACACTTCACAGTAAGCTTGAAAATCTTGTGTCGTGACGTGGAGTAGGTCGGCCTCGGGGATCGAACCCGGGCCCACATTTTTCCAAATTTTATATAATACCTACATTTATACCACGCATTTATTTCACTTTATCCGTCGTTGTTGCTGTTGTTATCTGCGTCTACATTTTCCTCGTCAATAACTGACTGATAAATTAAATTTTTCAAATGCATTTGTTTTCGATAACAGTTTAAAATTCTAGCACTGTTTTTATCATAAACACGTTTTAATGCGTAAATTAGGTAATTAGAGAAACATAAGTGTTTTTTACGATTACTTATTTTCATTAAACGCAGCTTTTAGAAAGCTCCGAGGGTAAAGCCTCCATCACACGTACGTATATCGAAAGCAGAAAGTAGGTACGTACGTATAAATAATTACTGCTGCCGAGGGAGTACATATATTACTGATAGTATCTTTCTCGTTCTCTCCGTGTATTTCTCCTCTACATGCATCGTCTTATTAAAACATTCCTGAGGATACAACCAGTACACAATTTAAAATTTAATCTATATTCGATATACATTTATAAATGCACCCATAACTATATAACGTATACTACACCTACATCTTATAATATGTTTCTGGCTATCTTTTACCAACTACACAATGTTCGATTTTCTTTACTTATTATATGAACCTATATTCTGTATTTCTAAAATAAGAACCTCGTATAAGTCTGCTTTAAGTATTATGACTTTTTTTTTTTTTAAATAAATCAATAAATATTTAGTAGTACTTTTCTTAACAGATGTATGGCAAAGGATGGATTTTTATATCAGGCTTATAGTCATACTATAATATGATTGATCGTCGGCTGGTTTAATGTGATCACTTTCTATTTCTATTCTAATCCATCGATGGAAAGGCCACTCTTCGCTCTATATCTGTCGTGATAACTGCTTGTTACATTCAACTAAGTACAACATTTAGAAAATCCTATGTTTTCACAAAAATATAAATTGAGAATTTAAAAAAATCTATAGCCAAAAAAGTCATCAAGCAATATCTTACAGTCAATCCAGTAAATACTTACATTCCCTACAGTCAATACATCTACATATTTCAATAATAGATAGCTAGATAAATTTTCATACACAACTCCTATTACCAACCCTCATATTCCACGTATATTCACGAAATTATATATGGGTTATACTTACTAAACTTTTTTCGCGATTATTTCAGTTTCAACTTTTTTTTACTTATACGCCTTTCTCACTTAAGACAGCAGTATCCACTTTTACTGTACCTATTTGAAAGTTGTAGGACGTAGGTACACGTCTATGGTAAAATAATAGTCGGTAATAGGATAGGTGCACAGCCATTGCGTATGCTGGACCACAAATGTACCTATTACAATTGCGCGTATCAAATCGATACACATTATAATATACAATATGCAGATTGTACATGCATAACAATTGCAAATTAGATTGAGTAAGTAATATTTTATTTCTCAGTAAAACAAAAACGAACCTACAGTAAATCATTTCAAAAATAGAATTCAGAAAAAGCTCACGTCTACTTTTGAATTTCCCCCCACGTTGTTGGGCGCCAAGTGTAGATAAAAAATCGCATTACCGCCATCTAGTGAAATTTTTGAAAATCTCTCATTTTTGTACGCATTTTCTTTAGTACCTACAGAACGCAATGATAAAACGTGTTTTAATTTCAACGTTACGTACGAATTCAAGTGGTCAAACTATACAATATTATTTAATTTTATTATACTATAGAAATATTAAATTGTACAACAATCTTGATCGTGTCCGACGGCATAAACTACCTTAGAATAAAATGATTACTAGCTGTAACGCGTCACAAATGACACGGTCTGTAAGGTAGGAAGGGAGAACAGATCACCAGAACCTATTCTTACAAGCACAGTTATTGTACGTAAATTCTTATGGTATTTTTTTTTTAATAATTATTTTTCATTCATAACTGAGCTATATAGCTCCTATCTCCGCTATTCCTCACCTAAGAAGTTGGTGTAATCCAGCATTATAATTAAATTATTTTAAACTTTCGAATGCAGTCATAAAATTTGACCGAGAAGGGACGACTATCTGCTTTATACGCACCTTATGGCTCTGGCATAAGTGCGAATAAAGCAGGTAGTCATCCTTTCTCTGTCACATTTTTATAACTGCGTTCGACAGTTTAAAATAATTTGATAGGTAACAACTTGCAAAAGTTGCCACCAGAGTTATATAAGTCGATAATAATATTATCATTTATCTCCGGAGATCAATAACTCGGCGATGACGTCATAATATAGGTGCATTAGAATGAAATCGACATAACTACAAGACATTAAATGTTATTAGCTTACTTTGTCTATTATTATCTACTACTTATACTTTGTTATTGTTATACTGTTATACCACTTTCTTGTTCTAACTTGTTCTACTGTTACTTAACTACTTGCTTCTTTTGTTTTCGATATTTAATTATTCTTATATACAACGCGACGGTAGGTGGGTAGCATACTACGTACTTAGCAGTAGACTAAACGCAGCCTAAGTGTACAACCGTTTTTTTTTTTAAAAAGAACTCATAGGCTTATCTAAATAGACGTCAGCAACGCTACTGATACATACCGATATAAGTACCTACATTTTTTTGTATGGAAGATTGGCATATGTACTAGGATTTATGCCTACCTGTGTTTCTAGTTAGTGGTTCTGGGTTCAAATCCCGGCACGACAGGTGGACGTACTATAATCCGTGAATTTTATGGTGTAAAGTGATCGTTTTAAGCCAGCTGACGATCAGTCATAAATCTGATGGAATCCTCATCCTTTGCTGTATGTCTATTGAGGTAACTTCTGGAATCTGGATAGATGTCTACCAATTATTTTTTAGACATTTTCGTTGTAAACATCTAAAATGTTAATCTCAATTTTCGTTATAGAATATTCCCAAATAAGAGATGAGTGGTGAGCCTGACTGCTGAATTTTATGAAATATTTTAATTTCTCACCTGAATTCATCCAATAAAAATCGAATTCGCCATAAAAGTGCACTTTCAATTCACAGCAAAAAATTCCACGAAATTTCATCAGCAAATTTGTTTTCTATTTTTAAACTATCCAATCACACGGTTCGATCCATCCGAAATAACCAATAAAATCCATTCGAATTTCAAACGCGTCCAATCAACGCTGAATATTCAAATTAGTTCCACGACACAATGAAATGGAATATAAATTGTTATGTAGGTACCTACCTGATGTATAAATAAATAGATAGATTGATCGCTATATAGAAATTCGATATGTGAAGGTAGGTAGGTAGGCCGTGACCGGACAAAAACCCATAAGAACATTGCTCAAAATGAATAAATCCCAAAAAAACAAAAGCCCTTTAGAAATTGGCTCAAGGGACCAAAGCTAAAATCTAATTTGATTTTGAAAACAAAATTAATTGTATCGGTTTGTATAGATTTCTTTCAGTGTATTAGAAACTACCATAGATTATAAAATAAACCAATAGATAAGTGACAGACAGACAGAAGACAGACAATAAAATAGTCAACATTTTATAAATAATTCATCTACTTGAATCCAACTAGAAAGTTTGGGGTTTGGATATTTCTAAAGGGCTTTTGTCTTTCTTGGGATTTATTCGTGTTGTGCAATATTCTTATGGTTTTTTCTCCGGGAACATGCGAATTGTATCGTATTTCGTCACGAATGGATTGGTCGATATTGGATTCATCAACTCTACCAGGCAACATGCTGGTAACCGAATATCAAGAGATCCTTGTATTCCTCCTTTTTTACCATCACAGACTCTTTTTGAAACATAAGAAGACTTATCTTCGTTGTTGTTCTTCGGGTTTCTTTACTGCGTGGAAAGTGGTTGAATAACCGAGCATTCGGCAGCGATACTACTGCCATCTTCAGAGTGACGCTCGGTTATTCAACCACTCTACACGCAGTAAGGAAACCCGAAGAACCAACAACGAAGATATGGATTCATCACGCTGCGAAAGCCTACAAGATTATAAGGAGACTTTTCAAAATAATGACATCATTCAGAATTGAAAAAAATGTTTCTGTTTTACCACCTCACGCTGTAGTCGTATCCCTTGTAAGGTAGCTAGAGAGAACAAATTGCCAGACTTTCTTATCCTTACACACACTTCGTGCTTCCGTCACATTCATGAAATTCGTCATACGCACTCTACGATTCCTTTTACTCAGAATACTGTTTTTCACTATTTGTTTACTCAAAGGTAAAAAACCGGTCACTATAGTAGACAAATGAAAAAAGGTTGGCTGTAAGAAATTACAGAATTACAAAAGCTCGCCCTAGTGAACACTTTCAAATGAGTTTAAATAATGAACTTTGCAAAGTGTTGCAAAATTGTCGTAAACTTCCATAAAACGTTTTTCATCTGTTTCACCAATGAGGTTCGCGACCCATTCTGAATATTGTGTTTTTTGTTCAAAAAGCATTCACTTGTTACCCCATTGTTGGGCTATACGACCCATAATAGTAGTAGTACCTTAACCGGTACCTATGATTGTTTATTTATGTAAAAAAAACTGGTTTTAATTAAAATATTATCCAAATGTTCTAATCTAATTAAAAATTAAAAAACATCAACATAAAAATTGTGTAATACTCAATAAAATATTATGTTTTTAATTATTAGTTTTTTAATTATCAGTTACGCGTAATAATATCTCGGCGTTAATTCTAATTAAAAATTAAATTAATTATTTAGTCTAGTCTCTGAGACCTATGAGACTCTGTGACTTAAATTTTCTACAGCAACTTGTACGATCAGATTTATTTAACTCTTCCTTTTGTAGTGCTACGCGGTTTTTATCTTAATTTTTTCAGTAATATCCAAATGTCCCAGCACCTTGAAATTTTGCACACATCTTTTCTTTATGTGACAGTTTAAAGTTGTATTACTGTAAAGTGATCACAAAAAGCTAGCCGACGATCAGTCATAAGCCTGATGGAAGGTCCATCCTTTGCTGTGTATCTGTTGAGATATAACTACTTGTTGTGGCATTGTTTTATCCTAAACACGTTTTAATTGTCAATTTTTTAATGTAATTTTAATATGGAGAAACTTGCTTTGAGAACGTTCAGAACCTAATTGCTGAAAAGGATATATAGGTAATGTCTTATGAAACGAACACATGATTTTTACAGGACATTAGAAACAACACCAAAAAAGTGTGGGGATCTATTCTATGTTGATCCCGGAGATCTACTTTCAACAAATACTTCTGGTGTTCACTTTGGAGTAATAATAAAAAATCAATTAATACGGTTTTTAGATCGAAATGATTTTTAGACTCGACATGTTGTTTTTTTTTCATCGATCATCATCATCGATAATAATGATAAATCATTAATAGCGAAGAATATTCTCGATCGTTAACGATGATACCACAAAATTTGACCATAGAGGAATGTATTCACGATCTATAGAAAAAGATAATGATACCAGTACAGGTCGTCCTCGGGATAACGTCTAATCGTTTTGCGTGCCAACGATGTACGATAATTTCATGTAACCAATCAGTTCGTTCACTATACCTGTATTTTATTTCCAGTAAACTGCAGGCTTTTCTCGAAGATGCGATATATATGAATACTGATTGACTGACTTGACTGAAAATACCTCTGTGTGTTACATCTTTTATGATCTGGGGTAGTAGTATACATAAGCGTTTTCACGCAAAACACGCTACATAAAAGTTTATCAGAAACGAATTAATTTGACAAATACAACGAAACAGACGAGCGTAATTAGCTTGCTTCATATGAACGTTTTTGCAAAGTGTTACGGAGGCGAACGCTTATGTAGTGACACCTTTGTTTTGTAGTTGTTTGTTCTATTCCTGTATTCTAATAGTCCGAGAGCCCACTGCTTAATTTATGACGGGCAGGGGGGGTTGCGGCAAGATTTTGATAGGCAACCCTAGTGCGATGTAATACCCTATTGGTAAGCTATCATTTATACCACATTTCGATCAAAAAACAGATACGTCATAAATTAAGCAGCGGGCTCTTGGACTATAAGTCACTTGATCATGGACGGTGATCTTCTTGTTGTTTTGACAAAATAGTGCAAAAGACGTGAGGGAACTTCCATTGATTTCAAATTCTATCTGAATTATATTTTATTTTAGAAATTTATGCTTCTTCTTCCGCTTATGTTAGATCTGGGATCTGTTTTTTTCGGCGTTTGATGCTTCTTCTAGAGAAATTTCCACCCCTGGATGTTTCAGGAGCTTTAGCTCCTATATCATCCAGTCTTTTAAGCAAAAACATATTTTTTTTTCAAAGGAGGGCTCAAGGTTCGCCGGAAGGGCTCCCCTCAACAAACCCCTCCCGAAACTACTCTGAACACCCTTAATGTTCCTTGGAGGAGACTCTCACTGCAAGGATCTACACACTACTACATTTTTCTTTTCTTAGAAACTATCGTCTTACAATTACGTATTACTACGTACTAAATCTTAATCTAGAGGACAACATTTTACAATTCAGACAGCACATACACGGTATACAGAAAAAAAAAACAAAATAAAGGGTCTTACCAATTGAACTCCATATTTCCCTGTTGTCCCCCGTCCACGCGCGAAGGAAACCACAGCCTGATAATAAACAGAAAAAGAGAAAAAAAAAAAAAAATAAAGGAAATATTAAAGGGCCCAGCCAGTTCCAAGGAACATCATTGGGGAAAACACACACATCCCAAGAGAGGGAGAAGAGACGCACACAAACGAAAGAGTTCAGCCGCCGTTCATCCACCTATTGCTCAACTGAGGGAAGAAAACTCAATTTGGTACACTCGGAGCCAGCCCCGGTCGACGTAGATCCTCCCATTTCAATTTCCATGCATCCACAAAGAGTCTGAAACAAGCAAAATTAGTCGCGTTGAGTGTCAATTCACCAAACCAGATGGGTCGAGGAGTATCCTCGACCCATCTGGTTTGGTGAATTGAATTACGAAATTTATGCAGTCACATTTTGGACGTATCAAAATTACTGTTGTTTTTTGGACAAATATTGTAGTTACGTATAGCTATGATAGACTGTATCTAGAGCTGTCGATATCTGATCATAGATCGATTATTACTGTCTCGGCGTTTTTATTATTTAGAGAGAGACGGTCTATAACATATAATAATATGTATACAAATGTCTATTACTGCTTACTATTACAACTACTACACACTACTAACTATAAGGTATTATAATATATTGAATATCGACAGGCAGGTAATATAATAGGTCGAGATACCTCGGCATTCCGTCGCGTAGTTTATTCAGAGCATACACGTCTCGAAACCAGTTACATAATAATGTTTTTTTTTTAATAGCCAACAAAATAATTCCGATACAAGTTTTCGTTTAAATATATCCTGTCTGGTTGAACGAATTCTCTCTTAAATTTTAGAAGCTCTGGTATTTTTCTTATCAAGTATAACATCTCTGAATCTCTGCATATCCTGAAAGAAATGCATACTTTTTGCGCAATGCATTATTTTTAATACATAAAAAAACTCATCAAGTAGACCGATTGTAGATTGTTCTACCGCTATCACGATATAACCCAATAATGGGGTAACCAGTAACTGCTGTGTATGTATGTCACAACATTTAGGTATATGAGACTCGGAATGGGTGGCAAACCTTATTGCTGAACAAGGTGTGAAATGTCTTAAATTAGGAAAGTAGTTATACGAGCAGCTGATTATTCCGGGATATTAAGGAAATATAAAAAAGAGTGGGGAGGGGGGAGGGGAGTTATTCTGTAACCCCAAGATATCACTGGACAGTAGTTCTTTTTCTTACCCCTCAAGTGTCATCCCTTGCGGGGTACCCAACTACATCCGCTTCTTGCTTTCACGATTCAACCATCTTCATAGCATTCCTTATTTTTTCATTCTAAACATGCGTTCTTCGTTATAGATAGGTACCTAATGTATTTTTCTTTCATCAGACATTCTTTCTACATGCCTGATCTACTTAAAGTATCTCGCAAATTCCCAGACTAAAAAATTATATTCTTTTGATTTTTTTTTACTGATTAAAATTAAAATTGAATTGAAAATAAAATTTTTAGACAGGTCAATATTCCCATTAATGCAAATACATAGTATATTAATGTAAGTATGGATATTAATTTAGCTATAAATAATAATTGTTTAATTAATCTGGAAAATTTGCTTGGTAATATGTTTTAATAACAATTAGTAATAATTAGTTGCGAAAAAACATGGATGGTACACATTGTATTAATGACTATACATTTCCTAAGGCAAGGAATATAGTAGGTAATTGTTAGTAAATTTTATGAAAATTACCATAGATGTGGTCTGTCGTACTTTGTTAAAAAATGTAATGAACTTGTAATTTTGTTAAATTGTTTGTTACGAAATTTAATTAAGTGATGTACTATCTATCCATCTCATCATGCTGTATCTATTGCGGGGTAGGCAGAAGGGACAGAGCGCAACACACACTTCTATCCTTACACACATCTCTAGCTTCCAGCACGTTCATATTTTTCGTCATTTACGCTTCTTGGACGACCACCTTTCCAAACACCCTCAATTTCAGACATACTATATTTTAATTTATTGATTGTTTGGAGATTAACTTTATGGAAGCACATTGTAAAATTATTTGTAAAATAAAAACACTGTTTTTTACTTCCACTATTTATTTTGAGTACATACACCAGAGATCTTTCAAAGCCAATGCTTCATCTTCAGTGGTTATCTATGAACTCAATAGATAACCACTGAAGATGAAGCATTGGCTTTGAAAGATCTCTGGTGTATGTACTCAAAATAAATAGTGGAAGTAAAAAACAGTGTTTTTATTTTACAAATAATTATACTATATTTTCATTGTCATTCTATCTTTAGACATTCTCCCCACATACCCAAGCCATCTCAGCTTACAGGGCAATAGCATAATGTTTGCAGAAAACTCGTGGAAATACTTTATGTAACGATGGGCGGATTCATTTCATATTTTTTATTTCAAGTAATTGATATCTACATTCTACACACAATATAATTATAAAATTATTTTCCTGATATCTGTATTATTTTTGTATAATTATGCAATAAATTTCTGAATATTACAATTTACAATATATGATAACATTTTTCTATTTTCCACGTCTAGCCTATGTTCACCGACGGTTTCACACGTCATAAATTATTACGAGAAGCGAAACATTTTTGATATTAATCAGAAAATATTATACCTATTTTTAATTATCTTGTAATTGTATACACAATGGATATTGTAATTAAAACATGAAAAATAATTACGTAAGTTTACGCATGCTTAAACACGCAGAAGCAGAGCTTTCATGATATAGAAATAAATCAACAATACGCTACTCTACGCCTATAAAACGCAGATGCTCTCATTAGCTTCAAATGCTCATTTGAAAATGTGAAAATTTCAACTGGATTTATCGTTTGTCAATGTCGAGTATTGTCACAGCGTCAAAGTCTGGCATCCAGCGCCGCTAGCCACTGGAGGAATTCTGGAGATAGGCTGGCAGCACTGTCAATGGTACCGAAGATTTAATCTGCATTGTGTATTTGGAATTGCTTTACAGTTTTCTTCAACAGAGTCAAGGGACTAACTAAATCCATTCAGTGAACATTGTGTGAACTCCTTCACCCTTCGACAGATGGCGAAAGGATGGGAAAAAATGTGCACTGTGGAAAAACCTTGCATGGATGAAAAACTGCAGTATAAGTTATAATTTCAGTTGCAAACGTTACATATTTGAGAGCAAGATGTGACGAAATGCGTGAATATTGCTCTGGGAATAGCATGCTCACTCAAGCCAGCAAATGCCTATTCGTAAGCGTCCCAACGCCTATCCTGCTGTATTGTGTGAATGTAGATACCTCTCAGTCCTATTGGGGAAACCTGGAATCTTATTTTTAAGGTTTTAATACAGGTGTTTCATAAAAGGTATAAAAATTAATCAACGACTTTCCTAGACAGGCAGAGCTTCGGTTAAGCTTAAAAAACTTTCATTAATACTTTCATTAATGCTTTTTAATGTGTTTAAACCAAATTAACTGTTCTCATCTATTAGGTAGCAGGTTCGAATCCTTCAACAGACTTCTGTGATATCGGTAGCTTGAAAGCTACTAGGTTAACCCTTTGAGGCAACCTCTGACTTAAAAACAACAACACAAACATAATTACAAAACAAAATATTATCCTTCAAACTTAATCCCTTCGGACCAACGCACCTAATTATACATTATGTAGATCAGGATGTTTTTTTTAAGATTTATTTATGGAACATTCTTGAACACCTTCTCCATGTTTTTATAATTATATTGCTGAGGATGATGTCAATGAAGGTTTTATTTATTGCCTCACAAGGACGCTTAGCCTCCGGATAATAAAGACCTTTTTAAATATTATTATTATTATTAATTATTATCGTTGTTGTTTTGTTTTCTTTTACATGCTTTTGTTTCTCTTTTCACTTGTTATTGTGATATTTAAAATATGAATACCTACATAATTCTTTGTAAAATTCCACAAAATGCATTTGTGCCTTGTTTTTAAAAAGGTCATATAATGCTATAGAAAATTTAGGCCAATTTTGGAAAGCATAGTAACTACTTGGGATCAGAGCTTGCATACTGAAACCCAAATACTTTCCTGTACATTTGAAATTTAGAATACGTAGTCAACACCTGGTTTCGAATCCGGCACCTTCCGCTTGGGAGACCGGAGCTTCAAGCAACTGCACCAAACATGTAAGCAACGGATGGCGAGCATATTTAAAAGAAAAACGGGCTTGTACGTACAAAGCCGAAAAATCTACTTTATTTAAAATAAATAAAATAAAATAAACTTTATTGTACAGAAAACATACAACGGGCGGGCTTATTGCCAAATGGCAATTTCTGCCAGCCAACCCATGATAGAAACAAAATTTTGATATACCTAATTATAGATTCAGTACCAAGAATTTCAAAATTTTCAGTGAGCAAATTTTTTGTAATGTGCCAAGACCGCTATTTTTAGACAGAGGTGACGATGAAACCTACCAAACCAACCATGTAATCTATGAAAAGTTAATAAAATACTTGTGTTAAAAATAAAATGTAGGTACATTAGGTACCTACTTACATGCCCAAGAATTCCTTTTTGAGTGCATGTACGGAGTAACGTACTAAGGGCCAAAAGCTATGATTAAAATATTTTATTGAACTTTTATATATTGTGTATTAGCCTTCACGGGTCTAATTACACACTTGCGACGGAATATTTTAATGGCGACGTTAATAATAATACATGACCAAAGTGCTGGATAATTATTATTAAAATATTATTCATTCGATTCTGATCAATTTTAACACAACGTTAAAATTAAGAGATTGATTTGGTGCACTGTAAATTTCAGAGTTAGGCAGAGACAGAGTACATTTTTTTTATCTACGGAGACTTGTAGAGAAGAGTTCTTTCGCTTGTTTGGTTTTTGAACCTATGTTATTGAAAAGTTGTTCATAACCTAAAGTAGACTTTCGAAGCAAATTTAATACTTCGTCATCTGTTCATAAGAAAGTAGGTAAGAAAATTATTTGAGGATGAAAATGTTTCTAGCTGATGTAATATATGAGTTACAATTAACAAAAACTCCTTAAAATAGCATAGCTTTGCCAAAGTAAGGTTCTGTGTGTGTGTGTGCAAAAAATTTAAACTTTGACCTCATTACCTCAAAATTTTGGTCTTGGCAGTTAAATTTTCTAAAACAAGTTTAAATTTTATACTATACAATGAAAAAAAAATGCGTCTCAAAATAATCACTTGGAACTATTTTCAAACTGTCGAATAGAAAATATTCATAAACTGACAGCCAATCGTGCGAGTAAGATTATTTTATTGTTCTGTTCGTTTTTCAAATTTACCACGCTGTTAAATTTTTAACGTTGGGCAAAATAAACCGACGCATTTTATAAATCGATGATACTTTAATCGAATGGTTCGCAAATTGCATTAAATATTCAATCTTGTCGTTTATTTTTATTTAAGGGGGCATATGCATGCACTGAGCAAAAATCGTTCTATTTTTGCTTCAACTTTTTCAAATTTTGTATGAGAATGTTAGCGCTCAATAAGAATAACGTAAGTGACAAAGTGAATAATACATTTTTAAAAGAAACCTGGGAAGAAATTTAAAAATCTATAATAGCCGATTTGTTAAGATTATAACTACCAGTGTTTTGGTTAAATCATACTTTTATATATGAAAAACTGAACGGAAAATCTTCAAATCCCGCAAATTTTAGGGGTACTCTAGGAATATTTTTTTTATTCAAGGAATTTCCAAATCCTGTAATTCTAAAACACCTGATCTGTAGTCCATACTTTCATCTATCACTGTCTTCAGTTTCAAGACGATTCCCTCAGTATTGGCTGAGTAAAACTCAGAGCGCCGAAGCCCAATGAAAGCATATAGGGCCTTAACGTTTTGGCCGAAGGATTCTTTTAAAAAGTTATTAATTTAAAGAAGAATTTATTTCTTAGGTACTTACTTGGATTTTATTAAAATGTTTATCAATAATGCGATTGTGCGAATTAATGGTTTTATTTAAAACATTTCTGTAATCTTTTTACACTAATGTTGCGATTTTGATTTTATGACAATTTAGCACTTATCCCAAAAATACGGATAAAAATTAATCAATTTCGATTAGATTAGATGCGATACATTTTTTTTTCAAATTTCTTTTCTTCAATACCATGAAGTAAGGAACCTACACTTTTATTTTCTTTTTTTTAAAAGTATCTGGGCTTGCACACAAAAACCCAAATACTTTCCTGCACACCTTGCATGCACTAGGCTAAAACCTTGTATCGCAAAGTGTGGAATACATCGCTAGCGCCGGGGTTTTTCCGTTTTTTGAGGGTAATTTCGCATCAATCATAAAACTTTCACGATCATTCCCTGTATTTTAATGCATATTATCAATACAAAAAAACATTCTCCGCGACTACCGAGAAGCGAGTTTCTGTCTCTCGGAAAAAATATCAGAGGTGTTTTTAACATTTTTTTTGAGAAATCTATGCAAGATATAAAAAATCTTTTACGGTCATTCCCTAGATAAAGGTCCAATGTATCTGCACCATTTTTTCCAAAGCATATTTAGTAACGGTTGTCGAGATCTAAGATATTCCGTTCTTAAAAATTGTAGAAATGTCAATATGCCTACTTTTAAAATCACGTGCAGGCACTTTGGTTTTTAAATTGAAATTCCTTTATTTAAAATTGAAATTCCTTTAAAGGTTATGTACGTATTATTAATTATTCACAATCTGCATACAAATTGGTGATTTAATGTCAAAATACATTACTCTCTCTCTTATCTAAAAATCGTTCAGCATTTAATTATTTTCATAATAATATTATGAAGGTAACAACGCTTTATACTAAATTGGATCCCATTGCATAGAGAGCCCGGGGCATCACTCCTTTTGAACTCTGCGTTATTTTAATATTATTCATTTTATTAAACAAAATTATGCGCATGCGTAGGAACGTATCTACATATGATTCCATCCCTCATGCCGCATCCCTTGCGGGGTAGACGGAGATAACAGATCGCCAGACTTTCCTCCCCATGCATACACTCTTTGCCTCCGTCACAATCGTGCAATTCGTCATACACACTCTATGATTCCTTTTACTCAAAACACGGGTTTGTACACTTCACAGTCATACATATTTGTACACTTCACAGTCGGTAAGCATGAAAAGCTTGTTTTGTGAAGTGGAGTAAGTCGGCATCGGGGATCGAACCCGCGCCCACTGGATTAACAGTCGAACGCGCTACCAACCAAGCTACCGATCACCTCAGTATAATATCTTCATTATTATTTCATCATTTATCCTCTTTACATGTCCCTACCATTTCAACTTGGACTTAGGTAGGTACATATAATTTAACCTGCTCAATTAGAAAAAAGGATAAGTAGTTGTCTATACATGTTTAGCAAATTTTTCACTAGGGCGAGCTTATGGCAATTCTGTTGTTTTTTCAAAGAATTCCATAAATAAAAAAATAAGCAATTTTGGACATTGCTAGCGAGTTTCATGTCGAATGCCACCAGAGATGGTTTGATAGTAAAGAAACCAATGTCAATATATCATATAACAGCCAATCTACTCTACATAAAGAAGAATAATTCTCGATTTAAATTCATAGTGATACGATTAACTAAATTGGCCATATTGAATACCCGCCCTCGAGAGAATCGTCCTAATTGTCTAAATCGTAACATTCTCAAACTTTTATTCGATTATTTTGGTAAAATAAAGTACCTACCTTATTCAGGCAATGCCAGTCGGTCATCTTTGGCAGTCACCTAAATGAGAACGAATAAAAACGGCATAAATAAAATTATATTCAGAACCGTAGAGCATATATTAAGTAGTTAGGAAATGAGTCAGAACAGTGCCAGGAATCAAAATTTGACTTTTTGAATCAGGAAGGATTGACTCCTTTTTATCGAATAATGCATAGCATTTCGATGAATTATGTGTTTTTTTAAAACATTTTGCGAATATTACAGGCGAAAGGCAATGAAAACGTAAGAGTGGTGAATAATATAATTTTATTCTGGAAAATTAGTAAGAGTAAGTATGTAAGTCAACCACAAGCCTTGTGAATTGTGATGTATACATACATATTCTTATAAAGAACCTTAACGGCCAAGAAGAAGTAGTAGAAATTTCGATGTTTTCGACCGTTTAAATATTTAGTTCGAATATTTATAGTTTTTTTTTCCTTAAGTAGTAGAAATAAGACTCAAATTATCCACAAAAAAGAATTAATCAATAATCTGATTATTAATAGCTACCAACATAACTAATGTTGGGAATCATCCGACTTATCGCACTGTGCCCTCTAGGGCTGTTTTGTTGGGTTGCCGCTTAAAGGGCGAAACACAATCTGCTTCAAATAAGATTACAATAAATCATGGATGACGGTGAACCTATGTAAAATACCTATAAGATTCAACAACAGACACGGTGATTGTATTGTATGGCCAGAAACTCTCATGATATAGGTTCAAGATACACCTGTATGTGAAGAGGAGTTCCTCAGGGAACGGTTTTAGGTCCTGTATTATAATGGAAAATAACTTTAATAAACCTTTTTTTATACGTTTGATGTATAATTTAAATTAAGTCTTTGTGAGATAACCCGAGATTCCGTGTGAATTTTACGTTTACAATACTTTTGAAGATATTTAATAATATTGTTTTTTTATGTCAGATGTTATTTTTAGATGTATGAACTTGTAGTTACGTTGAGGGTGATAAAATAAAGAAAACCTATGGGAGCAACACGGAGAAAAAATCAGTAAGCTTTTTGTTCAAGACAGGATCTTCTTCATAGATATTTGTGACTTTTTTTGCAAAAAATACTTATAGCGCATTGATAGCAGCCAAGCATCAGAAGCAATAAAAAAAATAGTGAAAAACACCTCTGATCTTTTTCCCGAAAGAAAAAAACTCGTTTCTCGAAAGTCACGGAGAAAACAAAATTGTACTGATAATATGCATTAAAATCTAGGAAATGGAAAAAACGCTATTTTCACCATTTTATCATGCAACTGTTCACACGATTTTGAACCTTAATGCCGTGGGAAATGACCATGACATCATAGTTGGGTCGCGAGCCGTAATATGCACTTTATTTATCCTTAACGATAAATTTAATAAAAATTATCCCAGGTTCTAGATTAAAATTGAAGAGATTAATAGCTAGATTAGAAATAAGCATACTAAAAAGAATTCTTGTTATAAAATTTTTCGTTGTGGTATTTTTGAACATATTTTTCAATACACCATAGAAATATATACCTACGTTTCTAATTTATGAGTTTATTATATTGGGTCACTCAGCCATTTTTATTCTTAATAATTTATAATGTTTTCAATTCTGTTTAATGTTGTACTATAACTGAAATCATGCATATTATTAATCATCGACATACATAATTTTCGTCGAAACCGGGTATAATTTTAACGCAGAACCGTGGCAACTATTGCAAGTTGTTCGAATATTTTTCTTCTTATTATTATTGTTCTTAGTATAGGCGTTGTGGCCTGTTATGAAGATTGATTAGCCTCCTGCGATGTCGACTCCCAACTGTCAATTCATTTCTTTGGTGGTCTGCCCGGGAGTCGTCTGCCCTGGCAATACAATGTGAGCTTATGTGAGTCAAATATTATGCAGAATTTAAAAAAAATCAGGGTCCCAATGCTCTCAGCTATCACCGAAAATTATTTGGCTAATTCACATTTTTTCATTGGCATTACGAGCCTAAAAGTTTTCTTTGTGCATTTAGTTATCGATAGACATTTAATATAGTATAGACATTTAAAGAATCCGCGGCTTAATTATTAAGTATAATAAGATTACTTGCTCCTTTTTGTTAAATATTTACACTTTGATTTATAAAGTGAATTGATCGATATTGTAGTACAAATATTATTAAGTAGAATAGATAATACTATGCTAAATAAAAATATGATTTTCCATTAGAACGTACTCAAAATAATTGTAAGTCTGGCGATCCGTTCTCTCTGCCTACTTCGCAAACTGTGTTGTTTTTGACAGGTTACAACTAGTTGGATAAGAAATTTAAAACGACAATAAAACCAGCGATAATAATATTAATATTATTATAAATAATAAAGGACCGATCACATCTTAAATCATTATCAAATTAATTAACGAAATGTAACATGGCTACATTTATCGCTAACTAGGCAAAGTTTACACGAGATTCTGACATAAAACATACGTGTAATATACGACATTATGAAACTAGTAGAATAGAACACGAATAGACAACTTCACACTGAGAGTAAACGAGTAAACATCGATTCTACAAAAGAGCCAATTAGTCTCCTTAATGACACATGACTATTTAGTATTTAGTACTGGTCTACCAATGATACAACACAAGAATTGAATTTTTAAACCGGTATTCTATAATTTGAAATATCGAACATCACAGACAAGAGAACGTAATTTCAACTTACATAATTCTCCGGGTATGAATATAACGCAGGACCGTGGCAATTTTTTCAAGTTTTTCAAACGTGCATGGAATTTAAGAAATTTCGCTATCGCAACGCTATCAGTTATAGTCGAAAAGTGTTCGGCTAATACCACTTTTCATTGACATAATATTGCGTAACTTAATACATATCGTTTGGCCACAGCCTTGGGTATTCATGGACATTATAAGCTTTTAAAATCTTCTGAGAAGTTGTCGATAGATGGGTGTATTAAATTTGCACATTTTGATTTATAAAATGAATTGAAAAATATTTTAGTACAAATATCATTCAGTAAAATCGAAAATACTATGCTATATAAAAATTTAATTAACCTAAGAATGTATACGTTCAGTACGTATGTGAAGAAAGGGAACTTTGGCGATCTGTTATCTTTTCCTACCCGTGTCCCCACACACCGTGTCATTTTTGACGGGTTTCAGCTAGTAATTTTATACTTTTCGAACGTTATAAATTCAAAAAGTTCGATTCTAAGAATTATGTATGAGCTAGGTTTTTATTTAAAAAAAAGAAATATCGAATCTGTTTCGCTTGTAAATACATAATGGGAATAACCACCGTGTAAAAAGTATTCATTTTGTTTTTTTTTTTTTGATACTTAATACGTTTTGGTGAAAGCCAAATTAATTTTAATAGGAAAAAGTGTATATAAATATTATTCGTATTCGACAATACATAACCTAAAATTACTTAATTTAAAATTCGCTACCTACGTTTTGTTCTTTTCCACGTAGAATTTTTTTTCCAATTCGGCGCTTACAAAAAAAGCACTTAACCCATTTTTCCGACCAGCTTTTCAAAATTACGATAGTAGAATGATTTTTTTACGTAAAAAAACGTTTGAATAGCTGCCGTTTTTTTAGATTAAAAACTAAACAATAAATAAAAACAGCTTTTTTAATATTTGTGCTGAATGTCTTTGCTTTATTTTTTCTAAATTCAAATCATTTCTCTTGTTCTACAATGTTAAAAATTTAAATCAATTGTTTCTCACAAATCTGTCATCCTCCATTTAAATTCCAACATTTCAAATTTCGAACATGCTCATTCGATTCTTCCGCCATCCAAATAAAAGAAGTACGATATCGTAGCGTACCTTCCTAGACATATAATTTCAAAAAACGAACAGTCATCCAAATAAGAGATGTGCGTTCGAAAATAATAATAGGTGAATAAAACGTGTTCTTTTTTTAAACATCCCTATCAAATATATTTTCAATTAGTATAAGGTACCTACCTATCTATCTACGAATTGATAGGTTCCTTAGGCTTAGACGACTGAGTTGGTACCTACTAGAGTACCTAGCATCTCATTATGAAAGCAGTACCTACCTATGTAAGCATATTATGCCATGTGGTTAACCGTATGCAGCATTTGTGATCTATATGAATAACTGGATGACCACCGTCTAGCCGTGCGGCATATCCTATGACAGGAATTGCTATAGACCTATAGACTTTTTATACTAAGTACCCTAGAAGTCTGCTCCATGTATTTTCAATAGAAAGGAAGTGACACAATTTCACGTTCAGCACTTTTTGGTATTTTAGAATCGCAAAACTCACACTTTCAACAAGATTTCAATAATTAAAACTAAAACATCTTTAAAACTATCGCCTAATTCCAAAATAACGTTATAACTAATACAGTCTTTATCTACGACATCAAAATTTCGAAAACGTTGCCTACGAAATGTCAAAATTCTCCATGCGATTTGACAGTTTGTAGTCACCAGTTCACTACTAGCATTGCGGACACCACTTAATATAAAATTATCTATATTATTATTATTATAATTATTTCATTATCTATTATTATTATCTTAATTATCTATAATTATCTTAATACTTAATATAGATCACTATGAACCTTAGATCCATATTTTCCAAATGTAACCCCTTTTTCCACGAATACCAGTAGATATATTGGCAATTATGGGCGATACTGGAAGTTTTTCGCGATAATCTCAGTTACGACTTTTTGGCTTATGCTTAGGTCGACCTATAGGGATGTGAATTGTACATTCGGTATACATATGTATCATTACACGCACAATAAAACGCAGCGTAGCGTATTCGTGCGTTGTTCGTTCTATAATTAATTTGCGTCTATGATAACCATTATGAAAATCAATGGAAGACAGCAAGCAGTGTTGCCATTGTAAAATAATAATACATATTATGTGGTTAACTATGATGGCAGTACTTACTTGCGTAGTTATATTTTATTACTGTAGTAACACTGAACACTGAGTAGTGGGTGCCTCAGCAAGGTATTAATAATTTCATCCGTCTTGTCCACCGTGCGGACGTTACCTGCAAGTGGAGTTTAGATTGTATTGTTGGTAGCCCTGATTGTCGAATCTTGTCGTAAGAGCTGTCAAACGTTCACAATATTCTCACATTGTATCTTTTACAAGTAACCTACAATGCCGATTTTTTTTTTTATTTATTTAGAGAATACAACAGCTAAATACATAATATGATATTTTATATATATTTACATTTTATAGCGCCAATTATAGTATTCTTCGTTTTATTAATAAAATATTACAGAAATATACATGTAAATAAAATATTACAGAGTAGCGCTCGAGAAACCATTTTAAAGAAAAGATAGTTTTGCGAGTTGGAAAAAGAAAAAATACTCCAATAATCCCTTCAAGCCGCCACCACAAGTTAGAAAAACAATGTTGCCAGTTTATTCTAACAATTCAAAAATTGGCAAAATTTTTTAAACAACAGTTCTGAAATATAATTTGAAAGTAGCGAAAAAATTTAACCATATCGCATTATCACATCAAGCAACACTAAACCAAGTTTGCACCACTTGACTTCTTACAGAGAATAGTCTGTACTCTGTAGTGGTTTGTTATTATCTCTGGTTGCTTTGGTAGGTTGCTGGTAGATACCTACTAGGCGAGTGGTACCTACCAGCCTGCCTGACTTCTTGCCGTCCGAGCGAGCGGCCCAGGTGTTACGGCCGACAGCCATTTTCTGCGCAGTCACGATTCTTAACACTTGACGTTCCATCGCGCGCAATCGTTCCAAATTCAAACGTCGATTCTATATTTGAAAATTCAATTTATTCGAATATTGAACCTAGATAATTGTGCGTTACATTTATTTTGTTTATTTATACAATTCGGAACACTGACAGAGAGTTGACTACACATTCATAATCATACACCAAAATGAAAAATAAAGACAGCATCCTCCCCAAGGGAGTTCATATAACGCTACATTATGTGAATGAAGATGCCTCTCGTCTCTGTTGAGCAAAAAACTTTAAAGAAATGATAAAGAGTGCATACTTATCTTTAAATGACATTCAGAATGAGTGGCAAACCTCATTGCTAAAAAAGATTCGTAATGTCTTATGAAAGTTTTGCAAACACGTGATTCTTATGGGACACTCGAAAAAAAAGAAAAAAAGTGGGGGTTTAATTCAGCAACTAAGGGATCCCATAGGAGTCATAGGACAAACAAAAAACTAGAAAATTACTCAATCCACGAATATTAAAAATAATTTTATAAAATTAAATCGTTACCGGCATTTCAAGTGTTAAAAAAGAGATTTAATTCCGTACTGAGTCAGACTATTATTACACAACAACAACTCGCGAGAAAGGTCATAATCTCGTGCATCTCTTAACACAGATCTACATACAAAACGTATGAACTCTAATTGAATGTCTGTATGGAAATGTAGCCCTTAATGACGCACCGAGATGATTGTTTATTGTTTACGTGTTTTAGCGCTCAAAGAATGTGCTCTCATTACCGACTGTTAATAAGTTTTATAGCTATCTAGCTATCTGTAGCTTAATAGCTTAAGTATATGTAGCTAAGCTACATTATGTCTGTAGCAAAAATATTGCGTACAAGGCAAGTAATTTTTCGTTACTTCAAACTCTTTTTTTCTAAATGAATACACCTACTTTGTACACTTCACATTAAGCTTGAAAAGCTTGTTTCGTGAAGTGGAGTAGGTCGGCATCCGGGATCGAACCCACGCCCACTGGATTAACAGTCGAGCGCGTTACCAACCAGGCTACCGACCACCTCAGACCAACGACCAACTCTTTCCCATATAAAAAAATTTCACCTATATTTATAGGTATTTACGTTTAACTTTCTTGGAACCCCGGGTTGTATCCTCCCCCACCCCCCTCCAACCCGCCATTTTTTTTAGAGTGCCCTGTGAAAAATAGGTGTTCGTAAATATCTTTTTTTTTTCCAGCAGTGTGGTTTGCCTCCCGTTCTTTGGTCCTGGGGAGTAATCTCAACCAATTCACGTAGTAAAAAAATTTTGTCGAAGCCGAATTTTACCTATCTACCTACATAATATATTAAATAACAACAAAAATTTTAAATGAAATTTATTATACTTGATTAAAAAAAAGCGATTGTTCATAAGTATTGTTCATTTTTTCATAATTTATTTATTTAAGTAAGTACTTACATTATTAATTTATTCACATAGGTAAACTGTCGTGAATTTTCACGGGTAAATATCAGCTAGTTGTATAGGAATAAAATAAGTGCAAATATATTTTGATGAAAAGTCATTATCACAATAATAAAAATCTTAGAGATTTTTTAATTAAGTTTGACTTTAAGTTCGTTTGGGACGGCAATAAAAAATTACACCGATGCTCGTTAATATAAATGAAATGTTTTAATGATTTCCAAACCTAGAAATTTAAATAATAACTATGAATATTTATTATTGTTTTATTATTATTACTATTTTAGTATGAATCTCCAGGTTGGTATTACTAGTAGGTCCCTACCCGCGAAAAATCACGGAGCCTTAGTGAGCAGATGTTCTATATTCAAAATAAAGGAAAATCGTGTTACCATCTTTGGTTAAGAAGACAGCGATATGAAGAGAGGGGGTAACTATTCAGTGTGAAAAAATTGGGAACTTAACTACTACATGTCGAAATCTTACGATTACTGAAAGTTAAAAATTAAATTAAAACAGGAAACATTTTTTTGAGGAACCTATACAAGATATGAAATATCTGTTACTGTCATTCACTAGAGTAAGGTTCAATGTGTTTACCCATTTTTTTAAAAACATATTATTAAGTAAGGTTGTCAAGATCCAAGCTCTGAAAGACATCTTTTCCAAGTTTTTAAACATCACCCGAAATGTAAGGAAAAAAATTGTTGCAAAGGATTTTTAAGATGGCGATGATAGAAAATTAGAATAAAATTGTTCTAGACGCAAACCACTAAACATAAAGAATATAAATGTTCAATTAATTCAAAGTTCGGCATGCGAAACAGGTGTATAATTGAATATGCAATAAAGTATATTATACTTTGAAATTTTTAGTGTACGTTGAACGAAGCAATTTTATGTAACTCGTCGTATTGGCAATTACTTTTCGTATGTATAAAAATAATAGATGGTTTGTATCAAAGATGTAATTAAAAATACAATGATTTATCGGTGCTTTCGATTACTCTGTACACGTTCGACGATTACGAACCGGGTAAGGAATGCAGGCATTGAATTTTACATATATTTTTTTTACTTTTACCTATATGTATAGGTTGAATAATGTTTAGACAGAATCATATCTAAATCTATTTTGAGATTACCTGATTGAGATTACCTGAGATTAGTTGGCAGAAGCAGGTGACAAAGTTGTGCGAGGAGAGACTGTGGTTGGAGTGGCCAGAGGTCCTGGAAGCTGCGAGTGACAGGGGCCTCTGGCGAAGATATGCAGATGCTTTGGGCCCCCGACCCAATCAAGGATAGACGGGGAAGAAAGATGTATGTATGATTACCTGATTGATGAGTAAGTTTTTTGAGTAAATTAATACATAAATACTAAACCCCTCACGCCGATTCCTTTACGGGGTAGGCAGATACAACAGATTGCCAGACTTTCATATCCCAAGGTCCGGTTTACACCTGCAAGAAAAATTCTGCAAGAAGTGTCCTTGTCACTACGAAGTTTACACCTGCAAGATACTGTCTGACAGACTGTCGTACACTTCTTCCAGAAGTTCTCTTGCAGCTAGAAACCAGGCTTTACACATACTTCCGTCACACTCCTACGGTTCGTCATACATACTTTACGATTCCTTTCACTCAGAACACGTCCGTCCTGGAGAGTCTGATCTACATGGTCATTGATCAAGTCATGTGGTGTGTGGAGAACTGCGCTTTCTTACACCTCTTCTTTCTCCCAAATATATTATCCTATCTATGTTATCCTTTCATCATTCATCCTGTCTACATATCCCAACCATCACAACTTGTTCTCTTTCGTATTTTAGTTTTATTATTTCGTAAATCAAGGTGAAAATGTTCCCCTAAAAAGCACTATAAAAATTGAGTTCTGCTTTGTGGCCGAAAGAGGCTCGCGAATTCCCTACGGAATGCAACCTTTTTTGTAACTACTATAGGGCCACTTGATAGAAAAAAGCACGCAGTTGTAAATTCCCGAATTCTGAAGAACTGAAGTTGAAGCTTATGTCTCATAGAAATATTTTGGCTCCATGAGATTGGTCGAAATCAGAATGCAATATTAAAATGTTAAAAAAGTGGCTCCAAAAGTTATGGCGTTTTAATAAATGCCTGACTCATTTTATCAAAAAGATGTTTAAGATAAACTTAAGATTATTAATCTAAATGGATCATCTTGAAAGTCAACAAAGATTAAACAAAATATTACCTTATCCAAACCTTTTAATTGTGGTTTTGTAATCTAATTGTTAAAATGGGATAATTGATCAAAATTTAAATAAGATATCAAAATGAAACAATTAAACAAACTACAATAAAAGATTACACATTTATTGATATTGATTTATCTAAATAATCGTCTGGAAATAAAAATTAAGATTGATGAATTCCGATTAGAATTATGCAAAAGTGGATAACTCGTTGAACAAAATTAATTTGATTTCATCATTTTAATAAAACACATTTGAAAACCTTTTAGTCAAATATGATGTGAATAAAATAAATTGGTTTTGATATAATTACAATATTAATCGATATATACATTTCATAAGCGCCCATTTTGAATCATGTTAAAATTATTAACATTAAAATGATTCGGAGGTGATGAGAAATTTTAATTCAACGTGCAAATTTATTTGATGCGTAATTTCAATAAATATCATTTAACCTAGGTACTTTAAATTGTAATATTTTACGCCTTTTGCTGTTTTTTTAATCACCAATAAGGGTTATAAACTACATATTAATTTAAGTCATATTAAAATGTTTCTATCTTCTTCTCTGCTGTCTGTGGGATCCAAGGATTAGTGAATTGGATCTAGTGTTGCCATCTTCAAAAAATATAAAACCAGGTCAATTTATTCAATTCAATTTATTTAGTAATTTTATCATAAAACTTTTTATAAATTCAACAATTAACATTATTGCAATGGTTTCTGAGCTTAAGCAAAATACAAAGCCCAACAAAACCGGACGGGCCGGACGCAGTCAGATTTGGCCGGACAAGAGGTCAAAAAGCCTAACGCTGTCCGGCTAAAGCCGGACGGATGGCAACACTAATTGGATCTCACTCTTTTTATAGATCATTTTTTCGCGTTTTCGCTGGTTTTCACAAAACTTCCATAAAACGTCTTTCCCTTTACAGGTATAGTTGAATATTCTATTCCATCCCCCACGCCTTATCCCTCGCGGATTGGACAGAGAGAACAGGTTGCCAGACACTCCTATCCTTAATGCAATTCTTGCCTCCATCACATTCATGTAAATATTTAGTAGGTGAGTAGGTATACCTACTAAATATTAACATTTCAGTAGCAAAATCTAACCTAGAGTAATTTATAAACAAATTATGGTAAATTTAGTAAGTAGGTACTACTATTAGATACTACAATAGTAAGTGGATCACGATATTGGAGAATGACTTCCGTTTTACAGTTTGTTACCAAATCTGTCGTGAGTATTCAATACCAGATACCAGTACCCACGAATACCAGGTACTTTTACAAGGAAATACTCAATAGATCTAAATAATTTATGTCTAATGATAGATTTACCGATATTCGCTTACTGTGTGTTGCAAAATTTATAGTTCCGTAAACATTGTAATACAAAATGTAACTAAAACAGTCGGTAATGAAGATTTTGTGGATTCTGTGATTTGAAATACATGCATACATCTTCTTCTACTTCTATCCTTGGTTGGGTTGGGGGTTCAACGCATCTGTGTATCTTCTCCAGAGGCCCCAGTCACTTGCAGTTTCCAGGACCTCTTGCCACTCCAACGACAGTCTCTCCTCGCACAACTTCGTCACCTGCTGCTGCCACATATTTCTGGGGTGGCCCACCGATTTTCTGCCTGCACCCTCGGCTTCCAGATGATTTGACATACATGACTAAATTTTTTTAGGTATAAGAAATGCATTTTCCTGCGTTGCAACTTCCAAATTTGCACGTTTGACAGCAGGATGTGGTGGAATGGAAGTACTTTGTCCGGGGCAAAAAGTGATCACTTAAGCCAGTCATAGCCGACTCGTAAGCGTCGTAATACCCATCCTGCTTCATCCCCAAGGGAGTTTACATAATACTAAATTATGTGAATATAGATACCTCTCGTTTCTAGTGAGAAAATAATGTAGGTATTTAGTGGACTGTATGCGAGAAGCTCAAATTTGATGTTTCTTAAAAAAATGTTGGCATCATTTTTCTCCTATGAGCCGCGTACCTTATAATATATCTAATACATATCAAAGTGTTAATAGTATCGAAGTATTCGGTGTGATGTTTATAAAAACATATCGGAGCAATTCATTTAACAGCAGGTTGATCCTGTTTTGATAAAATGATTCAAGTAGATTGTATTTCAATAATAATTCTTTATTTGCAAAAAAATACCATAAACAAACCGTCCACATATTATCTTATACATCATGTTAGTATGAAGAGTGCGAGGAAGAAACATGCGAAGTCAATATTTGTTAATAATACTTTATTGGTTCATAATGTAGTTTGGTATTAGCGTATATGTATGTATGCTGATATTTAGGTTAGATTGTACCAAAATACCTACAAAAACGTTGGGAAAAATAGCTTTGAATTTTTTGAGGTTAAAGTCAGAATAAAATGTTATCTTGTAGGCTTTCGCAACGTGATAATTCCATTTCTATGTTGTTAGTTCTTCGGGTTTCCTTACTGCATGTAGAGTGGTTGAATAACCGAGCTTTCAGCAGAGATCCGCGACCGCCATCTTCAGGGTGAAGTAGTTTTTGTATGTAAAAGTCCGTCGAGGTATCAGTAATTTACTGCCGCAGCGTGAACAGTGGTTCAACACACCATATATTAAACTTTTTTTTTAACTTATTGAAATTTATTATGCTAAATTAGTTTTTTGTTCACTTTTTATGTGAACCTGACAATTACGAGTGCCTTTAGTAAGAGCTACGTTTAAATTTACTTATAAAAGTAAAATTTCCTTTTCTAGACTTGGCACATTTCTTTCATGTACTCTTCATAATATTATGAATTTGTAATGGGTTGTAGTAGTGTATAAATATATAATAGTTATGATTATATTTATATAATTTTATATAACGTATATACATACCTGTTGTATGTAGATGTATAATATATATAAAAGCACTGAATCACTACTCACATATAGAAGTAAGAGTTCGTTCACATCGAAGACTTGCGATATTCAGTTCATGTCAAACTTTTGCAAATTATTTTTATCAATTATAATTATAAACTGGAGATCCGAGGTGAAATCTAGAAAGAGATGGAGACGAATGAGGGAAGCCTATATCCAGAAATGGAAGATGCAGGGCTCGTGAAGAAGAAGAAGATAATTATAAACAAATTTATAAGATGAAATAAACGCAATCTACATATTTGTACCATTCACAGAAAGCTCTAAAAGCTTGTGTCGTGAAGTGAACCAACGTGTGTTGAACCCGTTTCCAGTGGATTAGCAACTCGGCTACCGGCGACCAACAAAGTATTGATCTGTCAAATTTGATTTTTGAAGAATAACTTATGGCAATATTACACGTTTTTGCATGGATCATCGCCCTTAAAAATCACGGAATTCCGCTCCATTCCTAAATAGACGCATGAAAATTCGTCTGGTGATCGCATCACTCCTGATGTGTTTAGACGGTTCGCAACTGAATGATTTCACTTTTGCTTGGGGAATTCTTTGGCAAAAGTAAATCGTGTAATATGTGCATTGCCTATTAAAGCACTCTGACACATATACCGACATACATAACGCCACTTCAAACGCCTTGCAATGGCTTGATGATTTGGATGTTGCTCTCTAGTGTCTCCTGGATGTAACAGCAAAAAAATCTTTGTCTCTCTTATCTTCTGACGAGGCCACCTTTCGGTGGCTGATACCAAACGATTATATTAATAATTAAAACAAATGTCGTAGTAGTAGTTGTGATCTGTGTACCTATAACAGAGGAGTATTGGCAATTTTTTTCAGCGTAGAGTTATTGTTTCACGTCACGCGGTTTGAGAAGCTCGCGGATACTTTTATCTCGGTAGAGCATTAGATATAGGTAGTATGCATACTACTACAATGAATTAATAATTCTTATATACATACACAGATTCTTACTACCTAAGTAGGTACCTATATACATAGCAATACATTGGTGTATAGTAGGTATGTATTATGTTACCGGAAATGTATGAAATCTAGGAACTGTATACAACGCCTAAAATCGGCAGGCAATGTGTGAATCAAATTTCATTATATTTTATTCATTAATCTAATATTTAATGTAATATATTGTACTTACACATTTTACTATGAATTTCGCACATTTTCTAAACACTCCTCTCTCTACTCAAGTATTTATTTACTTATTGAGAGAGTAGTACAACGTTAAAAAATGTAAATCTTATATGTAACTGCTGATAAAATAAAATAATATATCAAATTATGTCCTTTTAAGTGCAACACCAGTTTACCTGCAAAGGAAAATAAGTTCTTCGGTTTGATTACGCTTTTATTCTCAATTCAATCTACATATGTGTCACTACGAATTAACCAGAAAACAGAATTAGTTTTTAAGGGCATGGCACCAGGAATGACGTCACAGACATTTCCCACGGCATTAAGGTTCAAAATCGCGTGACAATCGCACGAAAAAATGGTAAAAATAGCGTTTTTAAAATTTTTTGGGGTTAATTTTGCGTCTATCAAAAAACTTTTACGGTTATTCCCCAGATTTTCATGCATATTATCAGTACAAGAAAAAAAAATTACTCCGCGACTTTCGGGAAACGAGTTTCCGTCTTTCGGAAAAAAGGTCAGAGGTGTTTTTAAATATTTTTTTTGAGAAATCTATACAAGATAAAAAAAATCTTTTACGGTTATTCCCTAGATAAAGGTTCAATGCATCTACCCAATTTTGTTCCAAAGCATATTTAGTAACGGTTGTCGAGATAGAAGGTCTCCCGTTTTTAGAAATTTTTGAAATGTCGGTATGCACACTCTTTAAGTTATTAAAACATATATTTCGTAAGAAAAGTACGAATTTAAAAAACCTGTAAAAAATGTTTCACACATTTCCTAAATTGACCCGGGATTGTATAATACATTTCCTAGGATTTTAAACAATTCCTAAATTACACACATTTCCAGTAACACGTATACAAAATCTACAGATCGAGAGCAAACCAATGATTAAAAAATCGATAAATAATCATTCGAGATAAAACTAAAATTTATAAGTTGTTTTTTAACGCCTATAATAATATTCTCGTTTTTTTTCTCCGTTAAGAGGAAAATCTGATTCCAAATCGGGGAATTATTAATAGTGTTTAAAAGGTGTATTAAATATGTTTTAAACAGTCGGGGGCCTCCATATTTTTGCGTAGATACTGCCTACCAAGAAAAACTATATACTTTGTGGGTTTTTAAACTTTGTTTTTGAAGTAGTACGCAATCATTTCGGCAATAGTTGCTCGTATAAGCCAACTTTGGGGAGACGAGTGACTGTAAGACAAATGTTGTAACAAGAAAAAAAGTGGGAAAGTTGAGATGGTTTTAGTATGTGAAGAGAACTTTTGACAATAGAATGACAAAGAAAAGTCTTCTTCTTCAGCCCTGATCCCTCGACTGCTGGATATAGGCCTCTTCCTAACGTTTTCATACTCCTTTCCCTTGGTCTACTTTTGCACCCACTGTCTACCCACGACCGAGCTTACGTTGTTTATCCATTTTTTTTTAAATAAGGTAATGCACACCACGAAGCTGTCGCTGGCTACCCCACGTTGGGGAAATTGTGATGGTGTAAATAGAACAATAAAACTAGATTCGGCCTCTTATGCTGAGATACGGTTACTCCAGATTGGGAAAATCGTGGTAGAATAAATAGAAAGACAAAACCAGATTCGCTCCCTGATGATTGTATGTAGAACTTTAAACTCCCACACGTTTTTAAATAAATAATAGACATAGGTGTGAATACTACAATAAAATTATAAAAATGTATGTAGCTTCATTGAAATTTATTTGTAAACATGATTAGATAAAATATGATGACAATAATAATAATCTTCTTTCGATTAATCACATCTATACAGTGCCTACCTACAATAAAACCATTCTAGCGCAGTCTAGTTATACATCAAAGGATGCGACGACACACATTCGAGGCTATTATAGTACCTGAATAAATACTTAATATCGAATAATGAAAATATATATCTGGTATGTATTATGGATATTATAAAGTTATAATCAAAAATAGTTTATGGTATCATAATCTTATCTTGTAACCAACCAAAAGTTTTGAATAACTTTACAACGAAATTTCCAAACATAAGGTAACGCTAAAGTAGGTAAAACTAAAGACAGAAACTCGTTTCTCGAAAGACGTGAAGATTTTTTTTGCATTGACAATATGAAGCGAAGCGAAATTAAGCCTAAAAAATGGGATTGGAAAATGGAACGCTATTTTACTATTTTATCATACGATTTTTCATGCGATTTTGTACCACAATGCCGTGGGAAATGACCTTGGCGATGACTATGAAGTTGGGTTTTTAGAATTTTCACTTTGTTACTATAGATCTTGTGGGTTTTTTAATAAGTATAGCTAGATGTATCTATGTACATTTTAATCTGTCTTATCGACAATCAAGGTAGACTTATTGACAAATCATAAATAGATTTTTGTGTTATCGATAAATTCCTCAAAATTTAAATCCTACTATAAAATTGTATATTTACTTAAATTTTACTGGTAAAAAAATTGGACACTAGTAACAATAAAGAAATATAAACATGGAAGCGTGTAATTAAAAACACAATCAATTTACAAGCGGATGAATAGTTCTTAGAAAAATGTGGATTTAGTTCGAAAATATTAATTCTATAAGTATTAGTTTTGAACTGATGTTGTATTCACCGGTTACTCCAATAATAAGAATATTATATGTACTTACCTAGGTGTAAGTGTGCACATACGTACTGCAATTTCAGATCCGCACTCACTAACTTTCATACATTGTTCATTTTGTGCAAGAGAGTCGATTTGTTAGAGATGATTGTTTATATGAATCACTGTTCTTTTTTATAGGATGTTATTAATATTATTGTTCTACCAAGCCGCACCCAATCAAAACTGTGACGTACTTTTAAGTATATGAATTCATAAATACATTTCAAATCGTCAGTATTTTTTTTCCATGAATTTTAAAACACTTAGGAAATTGGAGCACACATGTCAAATTTATAGGGAAACAATAATTTAGTTTAGATAATGCATGATTGTGTTAACTCTCTCAGAGTGTATGAAATCAAGTAGCGAATTAGCAGATATATTATTAACTAATTCACCTCAAGCATTTAGGTCGCAGGTTTAAATATTAGCCATCCCACAAACTGTTCTTCATGTACCTTTTTCATCTTGATAGGAGGAAAAGATCGCCTTTCTCAAAGTAATTTCTACCATCAGCATCAAGGTTTTGGAACCCTATGAAAAATAATGTTTTATGAAAATGTGATTTTCCAAATGGGATGCATTTTCGAAGAAATGCTCGTTACAATTATAAATTTGACAATTCACTGTGAAATTAAAACGTTACTGTTATCAGCTCGGGATTCACATCACATCTACCAAATACTTACTATAATATCTACTGTTGGAAACCGGTTTGCCTTGGATAAGAAGGTTTGTTCTTTCATCCAGACAGATGGTGGTTACTGCTAGAAGCATCCAATCGCTTCCACTATCTTCCATAATAAACTACCATGGTAGATATCTACTTATTATTGAACGAGAAGAACATACTAGCACAGTATACGAGTACCAAGCAAACAGCATTATTTTCTTTCATAGGAATCATTTACATTCACTTTAGCATTGAACTGACCATGAAAAATTGTTTATTGTGCTTTCATTATCTAATACCTATCTTGTTTCATGATATGTCACTGACGAAATGAAACAATCTACCGTATATTATAGTTTTTGTAGTAAAAGAGAGTGAATCAGATCCCTGGAGCTTCTCAAGAAATCAAGCCTAGGTGTAAAGTCTGCTGAAAATTCTCCTTAAGAGTTCTCACAGACTTAAAGGAAACTATCTATAGGTTCTATGCATCCACAAGGATACACAATATTTCCTATTTAAACCATTTTCATTTGTAGATGACGAATTCTGGCAGATAGGACTGATGAATTGTGCCAAGTATGTAGGTTCTGATCATTTAGTTTTTTCCGCTTATCCCTAGATGAACCGGGTTTGAAAATTCTTGTATTTTCTCTAAGAGCCTGGGTCTCTTACAATTTACCGGACCGAAGTTTATCACCCACAATATCGTTTTCTGTAATTTATTTCGGAACTATTCCAAAATTCATATATTAATTTTTAAAATATCTCATTTTTTTACCGGTTCTTATACCTGCGAGACGTTATGTTTCTCGGACTGATCAATATGAGTATATCTTCTATTTAATATATCAACCATTTCCAATAACTTTAATGATGATATTTTAAACAGTTGCGTGATAGAAGTTAAAAACTTACCTCAATATGAAATTTATCGAGCCCCCAAGCAGTACAAAGGTACACGGTATAAACATTAAAAAAAATACTTAATTTATTTCGTATAGACGTAATACTTGTTATGTGATTCATATTGGATGCTATTTTAAAGATATTTGAAATTTATAGAAAATTTATGGAAATACACTTTTGCGTGTTCTGCATTATTGAAATTCTGGAGTAATTTTCCAAACCTGTAGAATGCAAATTTTTCTGAGCTTAGTTTCTGATTCACCTGCACGTTTTGTTGAATCGACAGTCGGTCGAATTATGCAGATTCACGTTGGTAACATGCACTGATAAAAAAATCCAGACAAACCTATCTAAAACAATGTAAAATGTGTTTTGCCATCTAAAGTCTGAACAAAAATAACTAACAGTTGACTAACTACTAGAATTTTATCTTCGACCAACCCATTCTTTCTAGATCTTAATTTATTATGCCTCATCCACATGCTGTCCGACCTTCCACGAGTCCCGCGCGAATGAGTAAAAAGGCGTTAACCGTCGGTTACGTATACAGTTCAAGACAATCACCTCGTCCGTACGTCCTTTTACTCATTCACACAAAACGCGTGGAGGGATGCCGAGCGTGAAGCGGCCGCATTAACAATAATTCTTCACCTTAGCCCAATTATCTCAATCCACTGTCATTTTTACCATAATTTTATTTAACTTCATTTGTTGTTGTCTGCGTCGACATTTTCTTTTTCAAATTATATTGACTTCCCAATATCCCAGCGCCGTGAAATTATGCACACAGATGTACTTTGGGTGACAGTTTAAAATTTTAGAAGGTACTTTTTTGAAATGTTAAGGACGAGATGCTGGCATGAGACTATTAGTACATCTCAGCTTAGTTATTAAAATGGTTTATTGTTCATATTGGATTATCTGTTCCCGACGAAATGCTAGAGCAGACGTTCTACACTCTGTTAGCATTGATGTGCTTATCTTTTATTTTTTACTCTTGATTATAATTAGACTATACCTATGTAAATTTGACGAGTCTAAGTGCCCGAAATTAGGGCTGAGGGACGATAATGAACAATAAATAATATGGTAAACTTGTTTCAATTTAAAAAAAATATATATGGATAAATATAAGCGTGATTCTTCAAAAAAAAATATGATTACTTATCTTGTCGACCACCATTCTAGCATCTCCCAATACTATTATACCTACCTACATATTGTGCTGTTCAGACTCGAAAATGGCTATTACAGACATTAAGAGTTTGACGTGACATAAATAAGAAATAATTATTTCACATAGAAAACCTATACGGGAAACTAATTGGACAAATATGTCTCTTTACTCGGAACATTCGATACGGTTGATCACCTGAGCATAGCAATTGTAAGGCAATTGAGTCGACATGTGACTTGCGTCTATTATGTACTAACATCTTCTGTACGTATGTCGTATAATTCAATATGTATAGATTTCTTAGTGGTACTTAAAGAACTTTGTCGGCTGATCTCGAAACGTTACAGGCAAATGTCAATTTGTATTGAAAGATCGTACAGCAAGACTTAAATGGCAATGGGCAGGACACATAGCAAGACAAGACGAAAATAGACGGAGACCCAGACTCGTAAAGTGGAGGCCGTGGGAAAACAGAAGAGGTGTCAGAAGGCCCCAGAAAAGATGGGCGAACTACGTGACCTCAGTAGCGGTTAGGCAGTGGGTCAGAAAGGCGAGGGATAGAAAAGACTGGAAACAAGAAAAGCCCGCCTAACCAAAATTCAAAAGCTTTAGATTTTTGCAATAGGCATTATTAAATTTTAAAATCTAATGCGTAAGTTCTTAGCTAAATGATATAGTAGGTAGAACATTTTTATAGTAGAGTTTTTTTAGCGGACGCCGGAGACTGGCCTGGACCGATCAAGTCGACCAAATCCTCGAGAATGGACGCGTTTAAGTAAAAGGAATTGAAGGGTGTGTATGACAAATTGCATGAATGTGACGGAGGCTAGGAATGTGTGTAAGGATAGGGAAATCTGACATTCTGTCCTTACTGCCTACCATGCAGATAGATAGAAAAAGATTTTAACAATATTTGACAAACCCAAAATTTGATATTTTGCTGATTTTTTTGAGTCAATGATAAATTGACATTGATATATTTGTCATCAGAGTTTCTGTAGATAGCGTTCAGTACTAAGTAAGACGTTTATTTTGTATAGCCTATTACTTGGTAGAAACATTTTCTTGTATAATAATACACTTTCAAATTCTCCATTAAAATGCATTAGGCATAGCAAATCTCTTCAACGTTATAATCGACTTGTTCTCTCTAATATTCACAAGAAAATATCTATTAAGTGTTCAGTAATACTAATATTTTCATACCTCTAAGAGGAGTAGTGTATATAATAAAAATAAAATAGTCTTACTTGTTCATATATTTTGCTTCTTTTACAAACCAACATACTTTTCAGTATTATCAGCTAGAAAAGTCTACTCTTATTATCATTCATGATTGATATTTATATTCTGACGAAAGAAACTTGAAGCTTTTGAGATGTGGTCCTACAGGAATTTATTGGAGAGATCACATAGCAAACTAAAAAGTTCTCAACAAAATCAAAGGAGGAAGACACCTGCTCAATGCAATAACAGAAAGAAGTGCCAGATGGATCGGCCACATAGTGCGTCAAGAGAGTCTCCTATTTGAATTAATTGAAGGAATTAACGATGAAACAGACTACAGAGGACGACCAAGGAAAGAATGGACGACCTGCGCCAGGATATGAGCTTCGACTCATATGAAGAATTGCACAGGATGGGGTTGAGTGGTGAAGGAGACATGGGGCTTTGATGCAAACCAATTGTAACGATTGAAACTGGAGAAAAAGGTTTATATTATAGCTTTGTACTTACTGGGAAATATTCACCTACCGAGATATTACAGATCTCATAGGATTAAGCTCAGATGCGGCCGGATCCTAGAATACAACCATTGTGCCTAAATCTAAAATATCAGTTTTTCAAATCATCTCTTTTAATCTGGAGTTACAATATCACCCATATTGTAGAAGGTTTTCACTTTTGAACATTTGCCATCGCTATTTCACGGAGACAAGAAGTGCATGTAAAGAAGGATAGGGAACTCTGGCGATCTGTAGGTACCCCGCAAGGGATGCGGCGTGAAGGGATAGGATAGAACAACTGGCCATTTTTAAGGCGAAAATATAAACGTGGTAATAAATTGAAGTATTTTTAGTTTTAATATACTGGTTGCTATCGCGTTAATGCAAGCCATAAATATTACTCAGTAATTAAGATTGTAATTTTATGCAAAACGCATTAAGTTTAATTAACACTTTGGTAACCTGAGACTGTTGGAATGATAAATTATTATTAATAATACATATAACTAATGAAATGCTGTAAATGTGAATGTTGAAATGTCAGATAGACAACTAACCTAACATTCGTACATATTACCTACCTATTAATTTAATTTATATTTATAGTTGAGGAATGTGCAGAAAAATAACCGACCTTTCTAAATTGACTATATTAATTTTGAGTCTTCTGACTTAAATATTTTTAACGAACATGGTTGATATCGTTTTTTGGCTTTTAGGCGAACCATGTGTTGATTGACTTTTAAAGATCGACGTTTCTTCAGAAGATGAAGACACCCGTAGGAGTGTCGAAACGTCTGGAACTTCGAAAAATTGTTGAAGAGTAGCAATGTGCTTGTATGTAAATTTTAACACGTGTAATTTTTATAATGCATTTCTGAGGACCCTTGATATACGAGTAGTTTGTGATTTTACAAAAACAAAACATTTAGAAGGAAAAAATATAAGAACTTCTTCTTAAAATTTATTCACAATCGCCTGATGATGAGGGTGCAAATATTCGAATCCTAGTCGCGAAAGCTAAAGTCATTTTTATTTTGTGGATTTTAATCTAAATATTTATAGTTTTTTTTCCTTAAAAATGGACTTCCAAGTACCAACGTATGATAACACCGAGATTATTTTTTTTTAATATTATTCCGAATTAAAAACTTTCGTCCCATACATTTAAAACAATGCCCGAATAAACTAAATCATCGTAAGCTGTCAATACGTTTTGTATCTTGAAATATTGAACTAAATCCATTAGCTTTAAGTACCTAGGTGAGTAAGTATAGCTATCGCGTTTCCGGTATCCGCAGGCTATACTTTATTAGATCGACGTATACATACATGGGCGTCGCCAAGTTGCCCCCCATGCCCCCTTAGAGATATATATTTTTTCATACTAAATTATAAAACCTCACAAAAAATCACATTAACCATACATTTTCTCATCATATCATAAGTTTTCTAAAAAAATTATGAAAATCCATCAGTTTTATAAAAAAAAATGCCTGGAGCGCTTAATTTTTATAACAAAACATTTTTCATGGTACATATTGTTGTGCAAAGTATTATATACACATTTCCAAACAAACAAACCACATCACTACTTTTTTCACTATGTCTCACAAAAAAATTTCGTCTGCGGCGCTGTTTACTCACTTCTGTACTACTTATATAAATATTTTTTTTACATTTTTGTCGACCCCCCCCCCCCCCTCCCCTTGTAACTCCGAGACTTGCGACACCCATGCATACTTACCTACCAAATTTTTAATAATGTATATTCCTAGTCTTAAACTTATAAGAGTTATAAGTCACATAGATACCTATAGGTTCTATTATACCCATTCGACAGTTGGCAATATCTACTACTATTAAGATTTATAGGTTGTATTATACTTATATTTTACTACATGTATATTGTACACTGCTTTTGTATATATTGTTCTTGACATGACATAATATATAATTAGATTATGTTGTATATTAATATTGTATACTTCTTGTATACCGGATCCGTAATGTGTACACTATTTATATTATTGTACTTACTTACATACGAAAATATATTATCGATGACTCAATGTGAAAAACACGTAACGTTAGTTTTCCAATTAAATTTTTTATACAAATTTTCTTTAAGCATTTTTAACAGATTCAATGAATCTGAGTGATTTTTCGGTAAATACTTGCCAAATACTCTATATATTTGCATGTGTTTTTGAAGATTCTGAGCTTGGATAAAAGAGACAAAAAAGAGCAGTAGGTACAGTTTTCCAAAGATTTCTTTAACATGATCAGTCGTCGCATTCTTTCAATTGCTAGTCAGTGATTCAAACACTGAAAGCATTCCTTTGTTCTAAAAAAACCCTTATAACCCCTCTGTGAAACACTGTACTTTTATATTGTCAAAAAAAAAAACGCTACAATTCAAACGCGTGTTTTAAGACAGATACGTAATACTCGTATTATATTTTTATCATAAACGTCTTTTTTCAATAAATCAACTTGACAGTCATAATTTCACTTGTTTTCTGGTAGATTCACAATTTTTTTAGTGTTTTGAATGATAAATTTTAGAAATAATATATTATAGCATTACTATTGTTTCAATGTGTAAAATACTGTTTTACAGTTTTAACTGTACATCCCAGTGCAGATGAGATAACAATTCTGGATTTCACCAACTTCCTAGGTAAGGAATAGCGGAGATAGGAGCCGTTTGTCATTATTTTTCATGCACAATTTATGCTAGGTGGTTCCTATCTTCGCTATTCCTCAGTCCTCACGTAAAAAGTTAGTGAAATCCAGCATTAATCTTGAAAGATCAAATGATTTTTCAAAATAAACTTTCCGTGGATGTAAATAACAGTGTTTTTCATTTTTCTTCTGCAAAGTTGCTCTTCCAACCATTACGGAGTTTTATGGTTTTACTATCGATGCAATACTATTACAGAAATTAATACAAAAGGTTCCGTGGGCGTTTACAAGAGGTTATGCGGAGCAAACGGTAAGACAATTGAATATTAATCTATGTAGATAGGAAATTTATATATTTATTTATTATTCACTATATACTGTATAGATGTATACACAAGTGAAACATACCTGCATAGTAAAAGTGTACACATACGTGTGTCGTAAGCAAGTAAGTTGCGCTTATCTTCGTACAAGTTTGTTTGTACTTTGGTAGTCTTACCCCCGTTTTCACCAACTTTTACCTAAGAAGGAGACCCCTAAGAAATTTCCATACAAAAACAGAGATAATATTCTATTTTTTGACACGCAGGCCTACCAACCACACCCTAATTCCATACAAAATGCAACACGCAACTCACCTAGCCTGGGCAGAGATATTTGGGCACCTACCGTAGGTGAGTTGCGTGTTGCATTTTGTATGGAATTAGGGTGTGGTTGGTAGGCCTGCGTGTCAAAAAATAGTATATTATCTCTGTTTTTGTATGGAAATTTCTTAGGTGTCTCCTTCTTAGGTAAAAGTTGGTGAAAACGGGGGTAAGTACAACTTGTGTATAGGTTGAGTGTACCTACTTGCCCTGTTTTAGAATTTGTTGCATTCGTAGTAAAAACAAGGTCCAGGTCAAGCTTTTACGATTTTGGTGTAGCGCAAATTTTCTTGATGAGTATAGTGTGGCGGGTATGATATATCAGGCCATTTTTATTATAAACTGAAATTTCAAAATTCCTCACGATAAAATTGAAAAATATACAACGACATAAATTTTCCATATCATTTATCCATCTATGTTTGTATGCGCACTGAAAATGACTGAATAAAGTATCTATCTATCTACTTGTATCTATCTATGTAGGGCAAAACCTTTTTGGAGTCTTCTAGGACCCTTTCCTATAGACACTGAAAATTTCCTGTAAAGTGGTTTCAGTAGTAGTATCTATATTAGAGTCCAATGATTTGCTCAGTAGTAAGAGCCGCTTCTACGCAGTACAAAGATCACCACATACTTTTCAGATCTTATCCATTTGCATAATGTCTATACAATCCATTATATTTTATTAAGTTGTTTGATAGCCTATAGTATTCTAATTAGTTCTTGTTTTAAACATCGCCTACGACATGACGCCGTCCAACCGAGTCTTAGTACTAATAATATTATGTATTAGTATTACCAGTGGCGAAGAACGATTCCTCGTCGATTCCTCGATTTCTCTACCATCAAAACAGACCCCGTGTAGTTTAATTAAAAAAATATGAAAGTGAAATAAATGCGAAAAACATTAAGTATCGCCCAAATAATTCCATACATCTGCATGGAATAGGGGGCTTGAAAAATAGGGGTTACGTATGGAAACTCAGGCTTTAATTTCTATTATTATTGTTTTTCATTTTGTTTCTTAAATTATATTGAACTGTCTAAATGGTTGTGCATGTGTGTGTGTGTGTGTGTGTGTGAGATTGCATTGGTGTATTCTGTGTCGCCTTGCTGCTGCTGTTTTATATTGTTCTAATGAAATTGTATTGACTCTCTATGTAGAATATTAGGAAATTGTAATGTGAATAACTAACATGGAGACCGCTGCCTCAGAACAGACCCAGTCTAGTGAGGCAGTGTAATTTTCCAGGTCATACGATACATTTGTTTGGAAATTGTATATTCTATATATAGTTTGATTTATTTATTGTTGTATTGTATAAATGGCATGAGTTGGAAAATAAATAATATTTCATTTTTCATTTTTTTCATTTCATTTCATTTCATTTCATTTCATTTTTTTCATTCATATGATTGAAATAGATTAATCTTAGGTTGAAATATTAGCACACCGCGCGAATATCTCATATTCGAATCATATTCCTCGAACACTAGTTGCGTGTAGTAAAAATCATTACGTAGATTTGAAACTTTATTAGCCTATCATTTTCTCCTTTAACAATGGACTACCGCAATGTACCATCGCGTCGATCTAAAATCTTAATATTAGGTAATTATTATTATTTTACGTATAGTCGTACAAAGTACATCACATCAATTAAATAATATATAATAAATAGACAGACACTTCATGTATATTGTACAATGAAAATTGTTTATGAGTGTTCAAAATTGACTGATGTGGTTGAGAGGATAGCGGTGCAGAAGTGGAGATGGGCGGGGCACATTGCAAGAATGCAGGACAACAGATGGACGAGGAGACTGCTGGAGTGGAGACCATGGGGCGACAAAACGCCACAAGGGCGACCACCTACCAGATGGATGGACGATGTTAAGAGGTTTGCCGGTCCCCAGTGGATGGGACTCGCACAGGAGCGGGAGAAGTGGAGGAGGAGAGGGGAGGCCTATGCCCTGCAGTGGGCAACCGCGGGCTGAATGTGTGTTCAAAATCGAGTGTCTTTAGGTCTATCGTCGCCACTTCATTTTTACACATACAGTCTGATATTCCACCCCCATATGCCCTGATAGCACATTAATAATTTTTGTTGCTTGTTTTCATTATAAATTATGTAAACTAAATGGAAAGGGAGCCGATGGGAATCGAATTCTTAGGTATCTTCGCGCCTGTTAGTTAGTCACCTCTTCCACCTACCTGGTCATTGTAAATACAGCGTATCTTGTACACCTGTCACAGACGATTACAATCATAAGTTTATTGCAACTTACTGCGGCTGCTACTGAATGTATACAAAAAAACGACAAGCGTCGTTATAGAATTATTACCTGTATAGGTATGTATAATATTGTTGAATATTATTAACATTTGTACATATTGTTACGTAGGTAGAAATAAGTATATAAACCGGACTTAATTATAATCAATAGAGGTAGGTGCCTATAACGTATAACTACGTCCTAATATGTTCCTTGTAAGAACATAGAGAACACTGTCATGTTTCGGCTTCAAAATTAAACTTCTTTCCATGAAACACTAAAGCTCTGATTTCATTTTCAGAAGAACGGTGCAAAGTGAGAAAAGGTCTCCCAGAGATTATAAAATATCGTATTGTGACTCGGTTCGATATTTTTGGATTTGGGTACATTGTTCATGATTTTTTTTGGAAACCTAACTATCGGATACGTAAAGATACCTATAATGTATTAAATTATTGGCCAAATTCTTTTCTTATTGAATATTTATTTGACTGGAACGGAAATTTATTAAAAATGGATATCAATTGTTCCCAGACGGACAAAAATGCAAGTATATTCAAGTTGAAATGATTGATAAGTATTCATAAAATCATAGATCACTGGATATCGACTGAATTTCCGAAGTGAGAACATAACAGTGTTAATAAATTTAGAATCGTCGATATCCCAACTTCACGATCGATTTAGTGTGAGGGCAAAACATATAATAATCCTTGGTATCAACAAAATTAGACATTATATTAGTACCTACAATAGACGAGACAAGGGTTTTCTACGATTATATTGATAAGGATACCGTGTCATCTACAACAATTCTACAGCATTCCTGATTAAAGCTACCTACATCACCCAAAAGCTACTTTGTTTCCGGTTGAACCGTGCGTTGATATCTATCTCATAATAAACACTCATCAAACTAACCACCCGTTCACTGTAAGCTCCCTAACAAACTTACAAACAAAAGGTAAAGGGTACCTCTTCAACATATCCTGCTACTTACACAGTTGTTATAAGCTTCCGTCTTGACTAAGCTTTTTTTATTATATTTTTAAGTGTATTAATTTACTACCTCTTCCGTTTAATATTAAAGTTTAACATCAGCTGCTAATATAATAATTAATTCCATACGATTTTTTCATCTTAATGCCAGATGGAATATGGAAGATCGCTGCTTTATAATTATGTAGCTTTTTTACTAAGATCTTAAACTGCCGAATGACGTATCAGCTTTTTGATAGGTACTATCAGCTACAAGGGCTTTAACATGTATCTGTTAAAATCATTTACCAATCGAATTATTAATCAAGAATTATCAATAACTACACGCAATGTCGTAAGAAGATTTTTTGAAGATACCTCCTTTTTCTTCTTCTTCAACCTGTAGTAGTCTACCCTTGAACGTAGGCCTCCTCTATCCCTTTCCATGCTGTTCTGGCAAGTTTCACAATCATTCCTCGATCAGAATTTGGGTCATCTATTTTAGATGAAATACTTATATTTTATAGTTTCGTATATCTGAATCTAGTCGTTTAATACTCAGCGATATCTGTAGGTACATATATGTGAATGTTTTTGAGAATCAGGTTGATGAGTTTGTACATACTTTTCTGGCCGACAATACTGAGAAGTTTGTTAGCACGTCCCCACTCTACGTGTAAATAAATACGTATGGTTCAATCACATAATTAAATCCATTCATTTTAGAAGATACATGGGCGTAAATTTCGCTTCTTAAAACATACAAACTCTAACTGATTTCATACATATTGCATATAGAACATATCTAGCTAAGTTTTTATTACGAAATATCCATACATTCACATTATTTGTAGTTACTCATAATTTACGAATTTAACTTCCAGCGCACCTATGTGGTTTATTAAATGTATTTATTTTTACGTTTGCTATTTAGTTATTAATATAAAATATTATTTTATTAAGCCTTGGGCATATAGGCACGACTCTGCTCGCATTTCAGTCACACGGTCCAAACAGAGGCGGCGCTAGGAACACTTTTATACTTATTCACAATTTTTTAAATGAATAGGTATCAATCCAATAATACTTATATTAATTGTAAGTGTAAGGAAACGCCGTTCTCAAAGATTAGACCGAATGTTCTAGAACAGATGTATTTTGAGTAAAACGAATCATACCCCTGCGGGGTAGGCAGAGAGAACAAATCGCTAGACTTTCATATCCTTACACACACTTCGTGCTTCCGTCAAATTCATACAATTTGTCATGCAGACTCTACGATTGCTTTTACTCAGACTCAGAACACGTCCCTCCTTAAGAATCTGATCTACGCGATCGAGCCATGTGGTTTTTGGAAGACCCGCGCTTTCTTACATCTCTTCTTTATCTTTTAGAATCATTTTCAAAATACCTACAAAAACGAAAATACTACTACGTATAAAAAAATAATCGTAACTAATTCACGGGACCTAGTTTCAGCCCTGCCTATGAATAACAACATATTAAAAAGTAGACTGGTGCCTACTAACTTATCTAGTTGTACGAAAAAGTTAAAAATGTAAACATAAAACAACTTGCATCAAGGTGCAACTTTAATAAAATATAGATTAGTTGACTTCGTGGTAATACGAATAATAAAATATAAGGTATGTATAACTTCCAATGGTTTAGCTTACCTGGTTCCGGTAGAAAAACCCATAAGAATATTGCTCAACATGAATAAATCCCAAAAATGACAAACACCCTTGAGAAATTTGTTCAAGGGGTAAAAGCCCAAACTTTCTAGTTGGATTCCAATAGATGTATTATTTTTTTATATAATGTTGACTATTTTACTGTATATCCCACTTTAGATCCGCTTATTTACTTATTTGTTTATTTTCTAAATCTATGCTATTTTCTAACATACTGAAAAAAGTCGTATAGGTACTAATAGATACAATTAATTTTATTTTCAAAATTCAATCAGATTTGAGCTTTTGTCTCCTGAGCAAACTTGTTAAGGGCTTTCGTCTTTTTTAGGATTTATTCATGTTGAGCAATATTCTAATGGGTTTTTGTCCGGCCGTGAGCTTACCTATAGGTTAAACATATAGAATGCTGTAGGCTTATTATTGAACTAGGTATAATTGCAATGTACTATGTAGATAATCGGTAGACTACACGAGTGTCATAAAATTAAGTTGGTGGATTAATAGCATTGCAATTTAGGATGGATCAATTTTAAAACAATTTTTAGTCACTATAGTTAATTTATTACTTTTACTCCGCGCTTTCTAACGAAGAAAGTGTCTCGTTCCCATTCCTGTTCCCTGCGTCTTTCCTGTTCATTCTGCCATCTTCAAATCCCTTTGTGTTCGGGCTATCTAAATACAATTATATTGACCTGTAAGTTAGATTAAGATTTAGTATCCACCAATACACATCAAGGGTGTTGAGAATAGTCGTTTCGAGAGGGATTTTATTGAGGGGAACCTTTCCAGCAAATCTTGAACATTCCCTTGACATAAAAATATACCTTTTGAATTTGAAAGACATGATGATGTGTTTCATCATAAAAAGACTATTCAGAAGGGGTGATGAACCACACTTGATCCCAATCTATTTTTTTTTTTTACATATTTTTAGTACCTAGATGCGTACCAAATATGCACAGTAAAAATCGCATTTTTTACAAATTTCCCAAAAAAAGTTCCATAATATCATCGACCCATCCTAATAAAATAAATAATTATATACCTAATTTATAATTGTATGTTTGTGTGCCTGTTTGAAAGGTGCTCTTATGCGCATAACCTGCTATTTATGATATTGCTTATTAAATTGAGTACCTACGCGTGAGCTAAAGGTGCTGGTGCCACACAATGTCATTCACATGATAATAACATAAACTATTACTTGCATGATCTTAATCCATACGTATAGTATACCTCTCTACTTTTAAATTGCTGTATAATAATATTGTGCACTTAAGGAGGAGATAATCGTATGTTAGGTATCATGAATTATGCACATGTTGGTTTAACATACATACCTTGTTAAAATAAATAAAATGTAATAATTTTAATTGATAGGAGTGCAAGTACTATGTTCGTCAGTACGTGGCAAAGTTGCAGTTTTATAATTTCAAAATAAGTGTGTAGGTACCAGGTATCCATGTAATTATACCTACCTACACATCATAAGAACTACGGATGATAGATAGACATAGACATATGCATAATTCTAATTTTCTGTTTTATTTTGTTTCAGGTAAATATTCACATTTTTATGCTGGAAATTATACTAAGCTGTAAGAACCTATAACTGTAAGTAACGAAAACATTATTTTCTGTATGAATATTTAATGAATAATTCGATACTGAGGAAGCCCGTAATTTTTGACGGGTTATATCTAGTAACTACTGAGGATTTCCCAAATTTTTCGAATTGCCTCCCAATCTTTAAATTATATTTATTCAAGTTCGGAAAACTTCCATACGAAATTTCACATCTCCTCAGCGTTCGTAATACATTCTGAATATAATATAAATGTTTAAACAAAGACAATAATATATTTGCTGGTTACCCCATATTTGGGATATACAGTGATGGTATAGTAGTGGTATAAAACATGTGACGCCAGAAAACAAAAGACAGCTTCTACAGGTTTGATAAAAAAAATGTTTAACATATTATGTTGAAGAGTACCTGTAGAAGCTGTCTTTTGTTTTCTGGCGTCGAGTTTTTTTTTTGTTTTCGATATATTATATCGAAAACAAAAAAAAACTCGAAACCACAGGTAGAAAAATACCTTTTCTCTACCGCATAATTCGATATTTAAAAATAAAACATTCGAGATTATGTGTTTCCAATGTAACAATATCATAACAAAAACATCATATTTATAAAAAAGTTGCGGTTTAACTTCAAACCGCAGGATTTAATATTGAAACATTGTAATTTACTTTTTTTGTAAATGACCCCTTTTTTTTAATATTTCGTTATTGTTGACATTAAAAATGAAGGAACGAACTATTGTATATACGAGTAAACTAGTGTTTTCAAAAGACCTGCTAATGAAGAAAAAAATATTGTCAGTTCTTTCACTGTTCCTTTTGAAAATTTGGACTTTATCTTGACAATTTGTAATTCAAAAAGCAAGATATTTTTTTTATAAAAGGTATAATATTAAACATTTTTCCATTTATCGATTTGTTTCTGAAACTCTTTAAAAAAAGCTAGGTATAACTCTTGGATCTCCGAATCGTAGAATTTGGCCCCCTCTTTTTTATAGTTTTTCAAAATATATCTGTATCCTAAAAAGATATTATAAAAAATGTTTCATTTTACGTTCAGCAATAAAGACGCCATCTATACTGGAATTTTCCTATTCAGGGTATACAATAATGCACATGCATGTATATCGAACATAATTTGATAGGATTAGGTACAATCATATACCTATCCCTGGTTACCTCATATTTGAAAACATACGGATAGCAAGCGTTTTATTATAGTGATATGGCTACTTTATTAACTCATAAATGCTCCTCATTGCTGAAGATGTGTGATCCTAAATGTTCCTATATTGGTTTGGTAGTAGTCAAAATAATGCTCTAGCTAGCAGGTAAAACATTGGGCCACTTTTTTTTTACGTTTTACCCAAATTAGGGATACGCCTTTTTATTCTACCTACTGTTCACTTCTGTTTTGGTAGTTTCAAGGTCTTTTTACGTGTATTTAATTGTTTTAATTTTCTACGGTTTTTACAAAATAGATCACTTTAATTTTTTTTTTCATTATTATTTATCTATCGTCTCCCGCGTTCTCTTTGCTTCCGTCACACTCATGCTATTCGTCATATATGCTTCCCTGAAAATCTGGTCAACATGATCGGTCCAGGTCATTTCCTGACGGCTACTCTCCCTCATGCCTTTTCATTCAACCATTTAGGTATATCTTATTTCTAGTCGTCCTGTCATAATTCATTCTCTCGACATGCCCAAAACATCTAAGTGTATTCACTTTCATTCCAGTTACAACACCCGCCCTACTCATCACTCTAATAACCTTATTTCTTATAATTATGAACATTAAAAAACACAAACAAATAAATCAAATTATTTCAGGTATAGACTAGGTACCTAATCAATGCAAAAAAAAATAACTGATAACTTTTACAGTACCAAGCAATATATTTTTTTTTTCAAGTAATGTATCCTTGTATAGTATCCAAAATGGTACGGAGTATGTGATTATATAATTTAAGTGATGTTATAAGTAGGCAGGTATTATGTTATTTTGTAATAAAGTGATATAAAATAAAAATTGACAACCCTGTTTCAAATCTTCACCAAAAGATCGAACCATATAAACACTCTATTATTTTTTGCCTTCTGTGCAATGTGTCGAATGAGCAAGGGTAGACACAAGATATTTTTATCATCATCATCTGTGTTCACCTTTGTATTATTAATGTTGTTATTATTTTTATTCATACTCATAATAAAATATTGTTTTTTGCCCACCGCATTCTATTGATTGATCGGTGCATTAGTCGTTTTGACAGCTGTCGATGCCTCCGTATTTCACTTTATTTTTAAAACTCGATACGAAACTTGTTTTATTTTTGTCAGTTTTTTTTGTACATCCTTGTTTAATTAATTTAATCAGTCGACATGAATTAGCAGCTTAATTCAATCTACATTTTTATTAGTAAACTTACCAAAATAATCGGTTTTCTGGGAAACTCTAGATCTAAAATATCGGTTTTCCTTAAATGCTGTTTTCAATATTATGTTACTCGATCAGTTCAGTGAGAATTCGTTAAAATGTTCAAGGTGACTAAACCGATTTTTTAAATCTGCAATTTAGGTACGAATTAGACATGTGCGCCGGCTGCAAAAAAGCCGGCGGCGGCGCCCATGTCTAAAATTGCCGGCGGCGGCGCCCATGTCTAAAATTGCCGGCGGCGGCGCCACGCCGGCGGCGTGGATCCAAAGTGGGGGGAAGCATTGGATTTTTTTGCAATATTGTTTTAAATGATTAAATACGTATATGTGAAAAGGATAATGATAAAATCGATTTATTTATTTTGAAAAACTATGATTATTTCAATAATACTCGTAAAGTGAAATAACAGCTCATATTTGAAAAATAATGGAAAAATTCATTATTGCTTTTTTATGGTGCTGGAGGGCAGGTCAAAAAAAAAACAAATCCATAAAGTCAAACGCGTCAGAATGAGCCTAACTATGGGCAGTAGTGCAGTCGAACAGGTTTCTCATTTGGCAATATTTGGGTTGTTAGCTAAACGGTGAGTGGAATTCAAACTCTGAAATGAAATCCAGAATTGCGATGACGAGGTCGACCTTCCACAAAATGCAAAATTCCTATGTAACCAAGAACTACGTTTCAGCATAAGCTGTAAAAACATATGTGTTATATGTGCTGTTGCTTGGAATGGAAGGGTAATTTAATAAAATTATCTAATTTAAGTTTTGAGGTGGTCGGTAGCCTGGTTGGTAACGCGCTCGACTGTTAATCCAGTGGGCGCGGGTTCAATCCCCGACCTACTCCACTTCACAACACAAGCTTTTAAGCTTTCTCTGAAGTGTACAAAGATGTATGTGGGTTTATTTCGATAAACCCAGATTCATTTTATTGAAAAAAAAACTTATTTTGGATATTATTTTAGGTGTAAAAATAAGTAAAATAAATAAATAAAGATATATTGTGGTGTTTTTAGTCAAAAGCTGCATAAATTAATAATGACATCAACCAAAATACGTAATGCTTACCGGTGGAAAGATAAATTACAATTTGAGAGTAGTCTGTAATCACAGTCCGAGAAACCACGTTAGGGGATAGTAAATTATTATTTTTTATTAAAATGCAGCCTTGGGTGAGCGAAATAATTGGATTTTAACGTTAAAATATCTAATATCAAAATATAATCACATTTTGACACTTTGAAGATCGTAAACGTAAAAATTACCAAATGAATATCGTTTTTTATCAAGAGAAGAGGAGTCTTAACTATTTGTACAGTACTTATTGTATTAAAACAAATTAAATATAGCATCTCTCTCTCTCCTGTCGATTTCCTCACTGCTGAGGGTCGCGATCTCCAAACCCAAACACCCGTTGCTTGACCAATCCCCGCCACGCAGCTCTGTCCTCGGCAAGATGCACTGCCCTGTAGATGGAGGGGGAAACAGTCTGCATAACTTGGTCCGTCCATCGCAAAGGTGATCGTCCTCTGGGTCTCCGTCCCGGCGTGTTTCCCGTGATTATTAGCTTCTCGAGACTATCTCCCCCTCTGCGAGCGATGTGTCCAAAAAATTGGATAATTCTTACTAAGCATGGAGATGACAATCTAGATGTGATTCCAAGTTCCTGAAGGATAGAGGCATTTGTCCTTCTTGCAGTCCATGGGATCCGCAGCATGCGCCTCCAACACCACATCTCGAAAGCGTCAACTCTAGCTTTGTTCCTCGCTCGCAAGGTCCAAGATTCCACCCCATAGAGGAAAATAGAGAACACAAGCGACCGCACCAATTTAATTTTTAGCCCTCTGGATATTCTTCAGTCTTTCCATATTTTGTCAAGGCGTGTCATAGCGTTCTTTGACATCCCAATCCGTCTTCTGATGTCCGCCTCGCATCCTCCTGCGTTATTTAGCACGGATCCGAGGTATGTGAAACTCTCGACAACCTCCAGGTCAGTGAGTGCACCTGTTATCTGGAGAATAGCGAATCTAGTCAAGTGGAATGAAAATAATTTCGATTAGGTACTTCGATAAAATCAAAGGTTAAACTAATGAAAAGGTAGAACGGTTGAACGAAAAGACGAAAGGCCGCATATTTTGGTCAGATATTCCAGGAAGAAAAATATGGCCTTCTGCTAAAATTCACATGGTTTAAAAATTTCAGCGTGGTATGGTTAAATCGACCGGTGCCCTAAAAATCGATCAAAAAACCATAAATTCTGATTTTTTCTTGTGATTCCCAGTTACAACGTTTGTTATTCATTTAATTTCCACCATGAAGACCCAAATTATTAAGGCCTCCATCCCATCCTATTTCTTGTTTTAGAATCAAATAAATAAGATACAGAAAATTCCCCGATTTTTTTGTATTCCAAACCAAATGAACGAAATATGTGAGACGTAGGAGTGGGTTAACAATGCATTAGTTATTATTCAACATATTATATAATTACTGAATTCTAGCATCGCCACAGCTGAATGCTTCATATTCTTTTACCTGGAAAAGTACTTATTTCGATTTCTGTCTCAAGAAACACAGGATAAATATTATTGGTCACACAGTTCCCACGCCGCCGGCGTGGGCGTTTTGCCGGCGGCGGCACGCCGACTCTGATCGACGGCGGCGCGCCGGCGCGGCGCTCATGTCTAGCTACGAATATGTAGGTATTTATTCTTTAGATTCATCAAAAAATAGCTATATTCGTATACCTACTTACCTATGTTCAAAATCACAATCACGCTAAATGCAATTAATACGGCTGAACATCCATTCCAAATTACTTACTCCACTTCACGACACAAGTTTTTATAGCTTACCGTGAAGCGTACAAAGATGTATACGGATTTATTTCGATAAACCCATATTCATTAAAATTTCACACATGCGTACTAGAAGATTCTATAGACTATAGATGCCTACCTGCGTAGTTACTTTACAATTTTCAAGTAGGTTATGTTGACTGTGAGTCGCATTGCGCATCTCATATCAGGCAGATACTGTTCAGCGTTAAAAGACGCATGGATCACCATGGAAACGAGATTTTTCAATATAATTTACTACTAATGTAATCAAGTACCCAACGGACAAGTTGTAGTAAATGCAGAATACACGTATTACTTATAATATGCATATGACGTAGTGTGTTTAAGGCTCGCGACCCAACTATGACGTCACGGTCATTTCCCACGGCATTAAGGTTTAAAATTGCGTGAACAATCGCATTATAAAATGGTAAAAATACAGTTTATTCCACGTATTGGGGTTAATTTCGCTTCAATTAAAAAACTTTTACGGTTATTCCCTAAATTTTAATGCATATTAACAGTACAAAAAAATTCCGCGACTTTCTGGAAACGAGTTTCTGTCTTTCGGAAAAAATATCAGAGGTATTTTCACTTTTTTTTTTTAATCTATACAATATACAAAAAATCTTGTATGGTTATTCCCTAGATATAGGTTCAATGTATCTACTGTATTTTTTCCAAAGCATATTTAGTAACGGTTGTCCAGATCTAAGGTCTCCCGTTTTTAGAAATTTTTGATACGTCAGTATGCGTATTCTTAAGTTTACATAAGAAATATTGTAGGTTAAGCAGATACCTGCGTGTGCGTTCTCATCTCATCAACATAATAATGTCAACTTGAGTAATGTTGTCATCAATCAAAACAGGGGACGCCTTACATACACTCGTTTATTTCACGGAGGATGGCGCCATTTTCAAATATGATGCTGATAGTATTTTCGAAGTAGAGTGGAATTCGTATAAGAATGCGCAGAGAATTCAAATAAACTTCATTATTTCGTGAATTTTTATAAAAGGTATTATTTCATTTCTATCCTTAGTTTTTTTTTCTACCTACTTACATTTTTATTTCTTACAGCATTAGGAACACACTTAAATGTTATGTTACAGTGTCTCCCGCATTATTTTTTTTACGAATCTCGAAATAAACCTAAATACATATTTGTACACTTCGTAATAAATAAGCTTGAAAAGCTTTTGTTGTGGAGTTTTTTTTTTACATTGCACACATTACATTTACATGAACACATTATTATTGCAATGTAAAAACATAATAACGCCGCTTATCTCTCTAAATACATAAAACAATTGTTTACGAACTTCATAAACAGCTTTTATCATTAATTTCACTTCGATCGTAAACATAGCACTGTTTCGATTGTAAAAGAAATTTAAATGATAGGTAGTAACATTTTAAATAACAAATACATATCTTACTTTGCACTATTCAAGTTACCTGTACAAATGAGGTGGTCGGAAGCCAGGTTGGTAAAGCGCTCGACTCGATCCAGTAGGCGCGGGTTCAATCCCCGATGGCGACTTTCTCCACAACAAAAGCTTTTCAAGCTTATTTATTACGAAGTGTACAGATATGTATTTAGGTTTATTTCGAGATTCGTAAAAAAAATAATGCGGGAGACACTGTAACATAACATTTAAGTGTGTTCCTAATGCTGTAAGAAATAAAAATGTAAGTAACTCGAAAATACTATCAGCATCATATTTGAAAATGGCGCCATCCTCCGTGAAATAAACGAGTGTATGTAAGGTGTCCCTCAAAACAGACTTCAAAATGGCGACACAGTTCGGTATCCACTGTATTGAAGTGATTGAGCGACGCCGCAACGTCCAACTACCATGCAAAACTTGTTTTCTTAGAGTCATACTTACTTAACACATCGAGTACCCAATATACCTCTATACGTACTTACGTATCTAATTATTTTGATAGTTACCATAATCTCAAATACGTGCAAAAATCCTAAAATCATAGCACCATAATTTCAAATCATCATTATTGACATATCGAAAATTTCTGAAAAACGGGAGACCTTAGATCTCGACAATCGTTAGTAAAATATGCTTTAGAAAAAATAGATTAAATACATTCAACCTTTTAACCCTAAAATATTTTTTATGTCCTGTATAGATGTCTCAAAGACAGAAACTCATTTCCCGAAAGTCGCGGAGGATTTTTTTGTCTTGATAATATGTATTAAAATCTAGGGAATAACCGTGAAAGTTTTTTGATTGAAGCGAAATTAACCCCAAAAAATGGAAAAAAACGCTAGTTCACCCATTTTATCATGCGATTGTTCATGCAATTTTGAACCTTAATGCCGTGGGAAATTACCGCGACGTCATAGTTGGATCGGAAGCCTTGATTAAATTTTTTATATCATTATTTTTTTTTACTATAAAATCTACCTCTGTTATAGGTAGGTATTAATAAATTATTTTCTCAATGTGATTGTTTATTTTTTTTTCTAAGTGGCGTCTGTCAGTTTGAAACTTAAATCTAGTTTTAAAACGTGTTCAAAAGTTTGTTGTGCTCAGTTTTTTTATGTTTTAATCTGGCCAGACTTGACAGAAATGTGTACTCGGGCGTGTAATGGTAACTATTAGGTATAAAAAATATGTATCAGGAAATAATTTATTGTAGTATTACAAATGTAGTGTACCAGCAAATGAAAGGCTTTTTTATGTAGACATATGAATCACACGAGATATTACAGTATACCAGGGGCGAAGTTTCCTAAGAATACGATTTCCGTGAGTTACTTTTTTTTAAATACATGCACTTTGTTCGCTTAAAGAATAAAACAAATAAATAAATAAAATAAAAGTTCTGATCTGACATAGTGCGAAAAACGATTGTATGAATATTCCGCCACTGTACTATTTCCGACAGTTACATACCCGACAAGTATTATGGTTTCCAAGAATCAAGGTACCTGCGCTACCTGCCCGCTGCAGGGCCGTACCGGGTGAATAATATTATTTGTAAACGGCACCAATACTTTGTTTGTAGAGTGGAGCTATATAGGTAAATAATATCTACGAGTATGTTCAAATAGGAATACATTAATATAGGTATGTACGTATTAAACTTTTTTGATATACCTACTTAGGTAGTATAATGAAAATGTACTTACTGCTCCCCTATAATATGTTGAAAGGAGTTCATACAAGTTTACTCGTTGATTTTGGATGGTGATAATTGTAATTCTGATTAATACCTATTTGAGAAGCAAAAATGTATATGTAGGAATAACTGCATTATCCATTACATATGTAAGTACATACACTGTCATAATCATAAGTATTATAATCCTCTTAACGTGTCCATTTACTATGATTTTCTTCTTAAATTTTAACAGATAAAGGTGCATTATTGAAAACAATGGTTACATTTAAAAAAAACTTTATTTCGTGATAAATGATAGACATATATTATCGATACACATATGATTTCATATTATACCTATCAAGCTAACAATATTACATATGTACATATGTAGGTAAATGAAAAAAAATATCAATGTAATCATCTTGGTTACATATTAGGCGCAAATAACATACCTATAATGAATACGCTTACGTTACAATATTATAATATGCATGTAAGACACATAAAGAAAATTAATATTATTAATAGGTAATTAATCTAAGTATCTAAATGAAGCAATACTCGTATAATACAATAGACATATGAAACTATATCATATCAAACTGATATAAAAATTAAACAACGATTAATAAAAGCAATATTGAGCGCAAATAATATACCTAATGAATACGATGACGTATTAATCAATTACAATATAATCTGTGTAAAAAAAACATGTAATGCAAATTAATATTTTTAATAGGTATTTAATCTAAGTATCTAAATGAAGCAATACTCGCATAATACATCAAAAAAGTTTAATACGTACATACCTATATTAATGTATTCCTATTTGAACATACTCGTAGATATTATTTACCTATATAGCTCCACTCTACAAACAAAGTATTGGTGCCGTTTACAAATAATATTATTCACCCGGTACGGCCCTGCAGCGGGCAGGTAGCGCAGGTACCTTGATTCTTGGAAACCATAATACTTGTCGGGTATGTAACTGTCGGAAATAGTACAGTGGCAGAAAGCTCTGACTACCCGAAAAACAACCTTAGTCCCGGTTTTTCTTCTATAGAAATCCACTCATCGTCACTGAAGTATACAACTATACATATACAATATCTGTACTTATATGTAGCCATTGTTTTCCAGTAAAAAAAACATACAATTATTTCTTGTTGTGAAAAAACTAAAAAAAAATAATATTTCAGAGAAATGACCAACGGATCAATGTCCAATTTTTTTTCAACAAAAACAGTACTTAATAACAAATAAACCTTGTCTTTGCGCAAACATTTTTCTGACATTCAGAATGGGTGGCGAACGAACTTCATTTGTGAAGAATATGTGAATTGTTTTATAGAAATTTTACGAACTCCTGACACTCTCAGGGATCTCGAAAAATGGATATGAAAATCCCAAATATGTATTTTTATACTGTGAGTAGATACTAAGCCTACTTAAAAAATAATACAGTGTTATAAATCACGGATTAATTCGTAAATCTCCGACTTAAAAATATTTCACAGAACCTTTCTCATATTATGTCTTCGAAACGGTTTATGGTAAAATATGTGTATTTTCTAAGTAGATGTATCAGCTTATATAATTCTCGTCGTTGCCGGGTATGAATGTAACGCACTACCGTGGCGATTGTTGCAAATTGATAGAATATATACGAAATATAAAATATTTCAGGATCACAGCACGTTCAGCTACCATCGAAAATTATTCGCCTGATACCATATTTTTTCATTGATATTAAGCATATTTTTCAATTTTGTGGGTAGTAATCGATATAGATGTCGACATTTTTAGAATTTGGCTTTAATTCATTACTAAGTATACCAGATAAACATTGGGCTCCTTTATGTTCAATTTGTACATTTTGATGTATAAATTGAATTGGTAAATATAATAGTACAAATATTATTGAGTAGTTTAGAAAATACTATACTAAACAAAAAAAAAATGCGTACATACAATAATTATACGTGTAAGGATAGAAAAATCTTTCATAGATCACTCACTCACGAGTGGATTGCTTGGGTAATGATAGAATAGAATAGGAAAGTCTCGCGATCTATTCTCTTTACCTACGCCCGCAAACAGCGTCATATTTGACGGTTTACAGCTAGTAACATTATAAAATGTTGATATTTTATACCAAAATACTATGGTTCAATATTAAATTTAATAAGAATTTACGACCTCCGAAGAATTTAGCATTATACGCGGTCATTAACTGCGTTTCTTTCCTAATGAGCCAAACATTTCCATACAATACAGATACAAAAATACTATATTTTCGATCGTAAATAACGCGCTTTAAATATACCTACCTAAAGATTTAAATATTTAACACTAGCTGTGCCCTGCGCGCCTTTCCACGCCTTACACGTTTTTATTTTTACAACTCAAACGTTTCACTGTTCAATATTCATCCAACCTAAGCCAAAAACTATGGATTCGACACTAATATCGATTTTGCATGCAACTTCCTCCATTTTGTGTCTTCATATTTTTGTTCTCTGCTCTATATTTGCATGTGTATGCATCTTTTCTTTTATTGATTTTGTTGGTATTACATCGACTTCATTTAACATTTATTCACTTTTTCATAGTTTTAAGGGACTATTTTTGTATTGTTTTGGTAATTTGCAGAACCTACACTGGTCTATTAGGTAATTGGTGATATTTTATTGTATGTCCTTTTGTATTGACTGTATGTTTTTTTAGATGAAATAAAAAAAAATGTCATCACATTCTTGTTTTCTGCTCTATTTTGTGATTTCAAACTATAATAAATGATGACCTGCTCTTTTTTGTGTCTTCACTGTATTATCCTCTGCTCTATTTTGTGTCTTTTATATTGTAACTTTATGAAGGAGGAGTCAATGTTTATTAACAAGATTACGAATTAATATTCATTAAATTCATCATTTTTGTCTGTGCTGCATTCTTTAGTGCTATAAAGACGAATGTCCATTAAATACATATCTAGTCAAACGGTGGGAACAAATGAAAAAAGGCAATAACACCTAATTGTATTTCTTAATTCATCAACAAAAAAATATTTTAACATTTCAAGTTTGTTCATTTATCAAAAACTCGTTGTTGCTCCATTTTTTCTTTCATTAAAGCGGAACCTGAATGTATTTCTACTTTTATATACAGGGCGTTCCATAAGTCGTGGGTCAATCGAGAAATGGAAATGATTATTGCTTGAAATTTTCGACCCGATATTGCAAGGTCTGCTGATATTTTTGAAACCATAATACGCTCCTCATATTTATCTGTAATTTAATTCCATCCATTCAAATGTAGTTCTTAACTAATTTCGTCCTAAAATACTCGAGTATGTAGGTACCTTCCTACCTATTTGAGCTCTGTCATGTACCAGAAAAATGTTAATAACTAAATTACATGCTTATAAAAAAAGTAAGCTGTCATTAAAAATGTTGATAGATAGTACCTAATTAAATAAGTATTGTAGTGATTTTTTTTTCTTAATTTGAAAAGATTCAAAAACGTTCTTATTTCTACGTTTAAAATATCGCTACTATACAGAATACCTCACCCTGCTTTATTCAATCTTTAACTTATGGGACATCCTGTATTTCATGGGATAGAAATAGTTTCTGATACACTAATCTCTTTATGATATAAATTGTTTCTGATATAAAATTTCCATTTTTATCGTTCGATCAAATCGAAATAGTAATTACGGAACCGGTCACGCATATGAACCATTTTGGATCCTTTTTTTGTTGGTTGTTGTTTTATTTCTGACCCTTTAGCGCCGTTGTATACATCAATTTATCATCTATGTTACCAAACAATTAATTTGTTTAAATTAACTTTATAATAAAATATAATACTGTGAGTCATCCTTGTACTAATAATAGGTAAGAAATTAAGTTAGCCCATTCTTGTTAACTCAACAAGTAATTTGATCAGCCCGATCCATAATATGCTTAATGTGAGTCCTTGTGATAATATAGAATTTGAAATAGTAAAAATTACTAACAGATTTAAGATCTTTGGTAAGTACCTATCTATATCGTGTAATTTTCAGTGTAATATTTGTTCAAGTCTTTCCTGAAATGGTTTAGCGTACTGGCAGACATGACTTCCTCCAGCAAACTGTTCCAGGCATCTGCCACCTTTTTTGTCAGGAAGTGTTTTTTAGGATTTAAGCAAAAGGACGTCTTAAACGGAGGTGGTCGGTAGCCCGGTTGGTAACACGCTCGACTCCAATCGAGTATCCAAAATATCGCGATGGCATTATTATTTTTTTAATTTACAAAACCAGAGTTTGCATGGCTATTTGATTTACGGGCGAACCGTATGTTGGCGCAGTTGGTTGAGGCGGCAGTCTCTCGTGCGGGAGGTGCCAGGTTCGAGCCCCGGCGCTGGCGATGTATTTCACACTTTGCGATACAGGCTTTTAGCCTAGTGGAAAGTGTGCAGGAAAGTATTTGGGTTTGTGTATTGCCCAGATTCTTAAAAAAAGGTACCTTAGTAGCTCCTAGATTGGTTCTAGAACGGTTCTAGGACTGCTCTAGAACCAATCTAAGAACTAAATTGTTACTAGAGTGCTCACCGTGAAAACCTTCAAGAATTACAAAATCCGTATAATTAAGCGTCGGCAATGGGGTTAAAAAAATGCAGATGGTCCAACAAACCTGTTAAAATGATTTTTGTCTATTTGAGAATTGTTATTTATTTAATGGACTAATGTTAATTGACACGTACCTGTTACCTCATAACATGAGCAGGTTGTCATGGTCGTTATAAATGGGACGCCATTTTATGCAAATGTCTAGCAAAAAAACTTGTAACCATTATTTTTATGCGTTAGGAACATCTATGAACTATTTTAAAACGACCAGTGCCCATCTCTTTAGGTGCCGGTAATTTAGAGGCTTCTAAAACTGGTAAGATATTACAATTTCATTACTTTTTGCCGGAAATTGGGGGCGATGTAAAACATAATTTATTTATTTATTCTTTAAAAGTACGCATACTGACATTTCAATCTAAAAACGGGAGACCTTAGATCTCGACAACCTTACTAAACATGCTTTGGAAAAAAAATAGAGTAGATACATTGAGCCCTTATTTATGGAATAGCCGTAAAAGATTTTTATTATCTTGTATGGATTTCTCAAAAAAAAAATGTGAAAAACACCTCTGATCTTTCGAACCGAAAGTCGCGGAGATTTTTTTAAACACAGGAGGCATACTGAAAAAATTGCTTTGTAAAGAGAAATGTCAACCACAGGGTTAGAACCGCATCGTTCTAAATGATATTACAATATTCCTCAGTAGAATAAAGTTGTCTATCAAAAATTTAATCATAGAACGTATATGACGAATTGCATGAATGTGACGGAAGCAAAAATTTTGTGCAATGACAAGAAAGTCAGGCTTTCTGTTCTTTTTGCCTACCCCACAAGGAAAGTAATTATTAACCCCTAAAAAACTATTTCAGTTCAATTTAAGATTTAACCCTTTCATTACCAACTTAACAATCTCAATTTTTTTTTTCATATTTTTAATATGAAAAGATTTTAGTTAACGACGCGCCGCCGTCACAAATTATTTTATATTAAGTATTATTCGTCAATTCACCATCATCCATCTCATTCTGACGTAAGATTGTTGATTAAATTTCATATTAGACATCTCGTTCTTATTTTCTTATCCCAGGTACCTATTGTTAATATGGAATCCATCTTAGGCGATGTGTCAGATTGTATGAATAATGATACCGCCCGATGTGTCCTTAATATGTAATTATATCTGGACGGGTTATCTCTACTAATAAACGACAGCGCCTGACTGACTCACTCATCAACGCAGAGCCCAAACGACCAATCCCAGAGAAGTGAAATTTTGAAAAAAAGATAGGTTGTTTAGGATTCTTCTGGCTTTTAATAAAATACTTTTATTAAGTTTCTACATTTATTCTTTCACTTAATATCTTTAAAAATTAAAGACATTTTAAGACTATGGCAGTTTCGCAGAGAGAGTAAACAATTATCGAGCTGTCAAAACGCGCTTGGCGACAACAACGTCATCTACAGTCTACCACATACTTGTAAGGCGGCTAATACAAATCTCAACATAGGTCAAAACCTTATATTCAAAACCTTCCACTTAGAAAGGATTTTTGAAAATTCCGACCCTAAAGGGATGAAAAATAGGTTTGAAAGTTTTTTAGAGTAGGTATACCTACGTATACCTCGAAAACCAGACATGGCACGAACTTGAGATTTGGTACATAGATTCTCCTACTGAAATTAGTAATAGAGTGTTTGGCCGTTTTTTCTAAATGTTTATTAAAAAGGATCTTAATAAGGTAAAAAATAATTTTATAGAAATTTCCAGAAAATAGTTTCTTTAAAAAGAAATAAAATTAATTATTCCATTCTCAAAACAAAGTCAAATATTAAGGGAAAAGGGGTGGGGGTGGTTTGTTTTCTAAGAACCATTTCTTGGTAACGAATAAAGCTACTCAAGCAACTCTGGGTAATACAGCTAGTGCATAATAATAGGATGATGAATCAACAACTCATTTATTCAATATCCCATAAAAACACGTTTAAAGGAATATAGCCTCTACGTTAAATTCATTTTCATAATTATACTGGCCAACATCCTGTGATGGAAAAAATCGTTTTGATTGAACTTTGAATAAAAAAACTCTCAATAAATGAGATTGAATTTTGTCGGAAGATTCTTTAATATGGTCATCGACCGAACATGTTTATCTACGCAGTTTTCACACATTTTCTATTTGTATCTTAGAAACTGTTCTATGGTTCTATTATATTCTATTCTATTCTTTCCCTTACGCCGACTCCTTTGCGGGGTAGGCAGATAGAGCAGATCGCCAGCTTTCCTATCATTACACACACTTCCTAAGAAGTCCTAAACGCGAAACCTGGAGATTTGAGCCGCGCATTCATTGCAGCAGGTCCTTAAGCATGGAATGGACTTCCTGCAGACATCAGACAGACACAAACGTTAACCGGGCTCAAGGGCTTATTAAAATTTTTTTTTTTAAAGAAATCCTTTCCAACAGCATAGAGAGTGGGAATACAGAGCGCCCTTGAGGTGGGAATACCCACAAAATATACCCCGAATAGTACCCATCCCCTTACTTGATTTTTCTCATTTTTTAGATATGACAAATATTATTCTTTTTTATTTGATTTTTTTTTAGATCTAAAGTTTGTCAAAATGTAAAAAACCTATTTCGTGAATCGACATCAAATAAAAAAACTTCACTTAAGTATGGCTTAAGTACAGTTGCAATGAAACATGAATTAAATACTTTTCAATGCAACAAGGTCGTTGCTTGTACTTGAATGGAATGCAGTTTAAAAAAAAATGAAACTAGAAATAAACAATGGAATAGGAAAAAAACAAGAGAGTAACAAATTAATTTACTGCGTATAGTAGGACCTGCCCAGTGCCCAAATTATTTTATGAATCATTTCATTTCTCACGAATCTCTTGGTAGAAATGCTCAGTGGCGTTACACAAAATATCTTATTAGGTAATTAGATTTTATCCTAATTTCTGTTTATCCTTAAGTTTTTTTAAAACACGTGAACTACTTACATACATACCGAGATGAAATTAGTTTTGGCTTGTAGCCAATGCAGTATTTGCCGTATATCACTACACTCCACGTCCTTTGCGGGGTAGAAAAAGAGGACATAACGCCAAATTTTTCTATTTTTACAAGTAGGTACTTACTTCTTGCTTACGAGACATTCATGCAATTTGTTTTCCATACTCGTCGCTTCATTTTAGTTGACGTCATTGAATCCAGCTGACGTGGTCGAATTATGTTTTGTTGTACGACTTCATTCCCTTCATATTTAATTATTTACTTATTTATTTTATTTACTGACACTTTGAGACAACAAATTGCAGAAAAATGACAGTAATGCGTGCAATAAATATACTCACCGTAACATTTATTCACGAGGGTGAGCTTTTCTCAATTCTGCAATCTCTGTCAGTCGCCATAAAACCCCATTTCTCCTACGTACACTTTTTTTGCCATTCTGTCATTTTTCATTCACTCTAGGTGCCGGAAAAATCTCAACATTGTCAATTTTTTTTAGAAAATGAATCCGGGCTTATTTAAATAAACCCAAATACACCTTTGTACACTTCATAGTAATCTTGAAAAGCTTGTGTCGTGAAGTGCAGTAAGTCGGTATCGGGGATCAAGCCCAAACCCTCTGGATTAACAGTCAAGCGCGTTACCAACCAGGCTACCGACCGCCTCAAAAATCTTCCATATTCTTCCATCATTTATATAATTACCACTAACTGTTTCAACGTAAAAAAATGTTACACCACTGAACACAGGTACTCCACTTTTAATAAACTTTTTTTTATTGAATGACCAGACAATCCATGTTTCCAAATTGGTGGTACAATAAAAATAATAATAAATAGGGACGGTTAATTACAAATTCATGTTCATAATAAAAACTTCGGCTTCTATACTTACATAATATAATAACAATTTGTCAAATTGATTGCTTCAACATCCTAATAACATGATACAGGATTTTGAACTTTATATCTCATGTGATTAAGTCTCAATTTCGTACAGTCATGCTGTTTATTATTGAATAAATCAACCCTTTTGATTCCAAGGCGGCTACTACGTAGTACTAACGTTGCTCCTTCTTCCGTCTAATTTCTTGGCTCTCCAGTAAAGTAGGTTCAACATTTTTTCTTATAGAGAGAACTTTTAAAACCAATAGTCTACTATTAACTTCATACATGAAAATGCGGATTAGATATCAAGGAGTTAATGTTAAAATTTATTGGTTTATTTTCTTACGCAGGTAGGTTGAACAAAGAATGTAGATAAATATGATATAGTTCTCAAAACATGCTTATTGCTTTTTGTAGTTTAATTTTATAAGGAGTCTATGGTACTTCAATCCATCAGGAAAAAATATTCCATTCGCCAGTTCACTTTACTGCAGAAATATCTGTTTCAAGTACCTACAACCTTCTTCGTAGCTTCAATTCTAGAGACTATAGTTGGCAGCAATGTCCTATATTCGTCATCCACTTGCTCTGCCTTCTGCATCCCTGTTCAGTTTAACATACCTATAACATGGGGCGCGTCACAAAATGCAACATTCGACTCGTTCAAATTAAGAGATTCTTATATAGTTTTGTAGATTTTCACGATCCTTGTTAATCTCTTCTCCATTCTTCACGGGTGTACCTTGTGTAGATTGTCGATGTTGTCGAGCTTTCGGCCTGCTTGCTGAGGCCATCTTTAGAACTAATGATGGCCTCAACAAGTAGGTCGAAAGTTCGACAACATTGACAATCTACACTCGGTATACCCAAGAAGAATGGAGAACAGATTCTTGATACATGTTTTTAATCATACCTGTAGAAATTTTTCCAATTAAGTTAAATGCAACATTTTTCACTGTAATGTTAAATATTGAAATTGGACATTGTTACGTTTACCACTAAACCACTCTGGGTAATAAGTTGCATCTATTCGATAGACGATGCATTCCACAGCTGATGGGCGCTCTGTAATAACTGGTAGTCTTACCTATGCTGCATCATACTGTAACCTGGTACCTACTTACTTACCTGATGATGGTATTAGTGAGAGGAACCGGCGGCCCACTAGAAGAGGGAGGCCCTATATCTAGTAGAATGGGTAGTGTGTAGGTAGCAATAAAGTGGCTACTATAGCCTACCGAACGATAATATTTGGTTGGTTGAAGGAAGTCCTATAATATAGGTAGGTATACCTACTACCTGATCTTATTTTTTTTAATCTATGACGTAGGTCTATCTGTCTATCCTATCATGCAGTTGCAGCACCCCTAGTGGGGTTGGCAGAGAAGTAGCTGGTAAAAAATATTTTTTTGCTAACTTTTTCGTTTAAAAATAATTCCAAAGCTATACCTCTGAAACATGAGATTATTTCCGTAGTTTGTCACATAGAATGCTCTAATTTAGTTCATCATTGAATGATATTTTTTTTTATAGTCGGTCCCCTATTTATAGACACCTAAGCCAAAATCGTATTTGTAGCTAAAGAGTACGTAATTCTTATTTTGTGTTTATACTCTCAAATACATTTTTTTTTTAAGTTGAAACAATAGTAGAACGATTTTTACTCGCAACCATAGATTATTTCATTATTATTCAATTATTTCAATACAAAGCATCAATAAGATAATCCAACATCAAGCCAACTGATAAGCACAATGCAGATTTTTATGTCTCCCGTTTCATCAACTGTCAACAATTGATTTTAATTGTTATAATAGCGTTAAATAAGAGCTTCTACACTAATCAAAAACAACATTGCCATGTATGAAACTTTTAGTATTACATACTAGTACCTACCCATACATAAATTATACCATGCTTCTACTTTTTCCATGGATCAACTCCAGCACGGTAGGTGTAGGTTGATCCTCTATTCTCAAAACATTCGCCATACGCAGTAGGGTTCCATGTCAAAATCTCAAGTGACAAAATCTCACATGTCAAAAGGGTAACCTACTATTGACAGAATCGCAACTTAACACCGGGAAATCTGATGCCGTTGTTTTTTTTGTTTTGTTTTTGTGTGAAAAAAAAAACAACCTAACGAACCTAACCCAACAATATTGAAATTGTCGGCAACAGGTTTTCCGGTGTTGAGTTGCGATTCTGTCAATAGTAGGTTACCCTTTTGACAGTTGAAATTTTGTCATTGTGAGTTTTTGTCGGGTTACCACGCAGTAGAAGTCGATCCGCCTACCTTCAATTAAAAAAATTGACACAATTCTCTTATCATCGCTCATCCATTTAAAAGTTATCACGGGAAGAAGGTTGTAAGTCTAAAATTAATATCACTGATATAATTGATGGCTTTGGACGGACGCAATCAATCACTGATTACAATTAATAATAAAAACTGGAAGTGCTGTTCCCACAATAACTCGATCACTTGAGAGTCAATTATTATACTTACTTGTGTTGACATACCAGTTTTTGATACCAATATATTTCGCAGATATCTACAATGAGATTCGAACCTTGATGCTTTCAGCAAACTGGGCCAAAGATGTGTATTATGCGTAGGAAGTAGTATTCTACGATACGCGGTGTATCAGGAGAGGGGGGGTCATCCGAAGCAGGGATGGTAAGAAAATTTCACAAACAATTGGTACATGGTTGGCGCAGTTGGTTGAAGCGGCAGTCTCTCAAGCGGGAGGTGCCAGGTTCAAACCCCGGCGGTGGCGATGTATTCCAAACTTTGCGATACAGGCTTTTAGCCTAGTGCAAGGTGTGCAGGAAAGTATTTGGGTTTGTGTATGCAAGCCCAGATTCTTTTTATTAAAAAAAAAAAACTTTTTTTTTAAAGGATCTGGGGCTTGCATACACAAACCCAAATACCTACTTTCCTGGACACCTTGCACTAGACTAATAGCCTGTATCCCAAAGTGTGGAATACATCGCCAGCACAGGGGTTTGAACCTGGAATCTCCCGCTCGTGACACTGCCGCCTCAACCAACTGCGTCAACCATGTACATTTTTTTTATTATTTCGCTATTATATTTGTTTGTTTTAGCAATCCTTCACACACTAGTAGGTATGAAAATAACGCATAAACGACACAGAAAATAATGTAGGTAGGTAGGTTAGGTACCAGGTGCGAAGCTACCTAAGAACACGATTCCCATGGAGTTACCTTTTGGCAAAAATTATAGGTATAATAGTGTCTAATCTGACGTAATCCCATAAGAAATGTTAGCCCCGACTTCCCTTCTTCAGAAATCCACCCTTCGCCACTGTTAGGTACTTACCTAAAAGTTTTGTGAAAAACCATACGATATTATTTTTTCAATTCGTCACATCTTACGGGTCAGCCCTCACGTAACGCTTTGATTAATACTTATTGGTATAATTAAGTAAGTACGTACGCTTCTCACGGGGTATGCGATTAATCTTTTTATTTTTCCCCCTCCGCCCATCTTGTAATGAGCGCCACACCACCTTCCCCGAAATGTTTTTTGCAACATGACATTAGTGAAGTTCCTATAGGTATACCCACCGGTTCCCGGATTGTAACCCATAGGAATATTGCTCAACATGAATAAATCCCAAAAATGACAAAAGCCCTTAAGAAATTTGCTCAAAGGATAAAAGCCCAAACTTTCTAGTTGGATTCCAGTAGATGAATTCTTTATAAAATGTTGACTATTTTATTGACTATGTTGACTATTTTATTGCCCATTTCAGATCCGCTTATTTATTTGGTTATTTTCTAATCTATAGTAGTTTCTAACACACTGATAGAAATCGTATACTTATTTATTTATCGTATGGTCATTTCTAGTACATCAGATAAATTACAATATCAATTCACAATAATAGCTCATGTTTGATTGTCGGATATTAAAAATTAAAAGTATTGTTTTTTAAATAATCAGTCGCCGATTCACTTAGTGTAAAGAAATCCTCCAGGCTTCCTCCATACGCTGTAAGACAGCACTCCGACACAACATGGCTCACGGTTTGCCTCTCTGCACCGCAATCACATCTTGGAGAGTCTGACCACCCGCACTTAAAGAAGAAGTCGGCACACCTGCCGTGGCCCGTCCGGATTCTGTTCAGTGCAGTCCACATTCTTCTTGGTAGGTCAAAGCCGGGTGGTTTCTCCGTGATGCAGGGCAGGGAATGAGTTGTTGGGCTCCTAGTCTCCTCCCATCTGGCCCTCCATGCTTCCTGAACACCAAAATTGTTGTCGTGGAGGCTTTTCCCCTCTCTTAGTGGAGGTCTTCTCGATTTAAGTCTCTTTCCAGATTGAAGGTAATTGAGATCTGGCAAGGCTGGCAATTCTGGATTTTTAGTTAGCTTCGTGTACTCGTTAAGCAAGGCATGCTGTCTTCGGAGGTCATGGGGTGGGATATGACTCAAGATGGGCAGCCATTGTGTAGGGGTGGATCTCAGGGTGCCAGAAACAGTGCGTAGGGTGTCATTTAACTGTACGTCCACTAAGTTGGTATGGGCGCTGTTGAGCCATACGGCGGATCCATATTCCGCTGCAGAGTGAACAAGACCGAGTGCAGATATGCGTAGTGTCTCTGCGGTGGATCCCCACGTTGTGCCAGCCAACTTGTGGATGATGTTGTTTCGAGTCTTTAGTTTTGCCGAGAGTTTCTCTAGGTGGTTTTTGAATGTAAGTGTTCTATCAAGTGTTATCCCTAGGTATTTAGGGAACCTATTATGATTTAACGTTTTACCCTCGAATGTTACGCTAAGCTCTCTGTTTGCATCTTTATTGCTCAGGTGAAAACATGTAACTTCCGTTTTACTTGCGTTTGGGAGTAGTCGCCAGTTTCGCAAGTATCTACTCAAGGTCTCCAGATCAGATGTTAGTGTAGACTCTCCCATTTCAAAATTGCGGTGCTGGCATGCAAGGGTCCAGTCGTCTGCGTACCCAAATTTACGGGATGTCGTCATGGGTAGGTCTGAGATGTAGAGACTGAACAATAGTGGAGACAGCACCGATCCCTGAGGCAGTCCATTGTTAAGTTTTTTAACTCTGCTTTTAGTGTCTCCCATTACGACCTGGTAAGTGCGGCCAGCAAGCATGTTATCCACCAGTGTTACCAATTGTTGAGATGGCACGAGGTGAGCAAGTTTACAGATTACACCTTGCCTCCATACGGTGTCGTATGCTGCTGACAGGTCTATGAATGCTGCAGAGGTTTTTAGGTTCTTTTCGAAGCCTGATTCAATAAAGGTGGTGAGTGCTAGAACCTGGTCAGTGCAGTTACGATTCGGGCGAAATCCCGCTTGCTCCATTGGTATATTTTCCAGAATTTTTGGACTGATTCTATTGTGTATAATTCTCTCGAGAAGTTTGAGAATCACGCTGAGGAGAGCTATAGGTCTGTAACTCTTCGGCTGTTCTGGTGGTTTGCCTGGCTTGAGTAGGGCAATTATCTTTGCACGTTTCATTTTATCGGGTATGTTTCCTGACGAGAGAATGTCCGAGTAGAAGCGGGTCATCCAATTGACGGCATATTTACCGCAGTGGATCAGAAATTCAGGATGTATCCCGTCGAACCCAGCTGCTTTACCAGGTTTAATTTCTTTTATATAGTATCGTATACTAATAGATACAATTAATTTTATTTTCAAAATCCAATTAGATTTGAGCTTTTGTCCCTTGAGCAAATTTCTGAAGGGCTTTCGTCTTTTTTGGGATTTATTCATGTTGAGCAATATTCATATGAGTTTTTATCCGGTCACGATACCCACCAGACTAATGTTATTTTTCAAACCTTTTTTTCTTTTAATAATACCCATATTTATGCTATACGATATATTAAAAGAATATTAAGAATATCATGTAGTTGTTACTACGAGTGGGAATCCTTAAAAAACCGTGACCGGACAAAGCCCCATGAGAATACTGCTCAAAATAAATAAAGCCCAAGAAGTACATTAACATTTCAAAAATTTCTAAAAACGGGAGACCTTAGACCTCGACAACCTTACTAAATATGTTTTTGAGTGTGATTTTTTTATAGCTTGTATAGATGTCTCAAAAAAATGTGAAAAACACCTCAGATCTTTTTTCCGAAAGTCAGAATCTCGTTTCCCGAAAGTCGCGGAGATTTTTTTAGGGAATAACTGCAAAAGTTTTTTGATTGAAGCGAAATAATCCCCAACAAATAGAGAAAAAACGCTAATTTTACAATAATTTTATCATCCTATTTTGAACCATGCCGTGGGAAAAGACCGTGACGTCATAGTTGAGTCGGGAGTTTTAAAACGTAAATTTTTACTCTTTTGATGCATAAATAAAAGATAGGTATTTCTCATAGGAGTGCATCTCTTACTATCCATATTTACGGAGGTATCTATAGGGTGATTATAAAATTGATTTCCTTTTAATTATAAAAAAATGAAATGATTTCGACGCATTATAAACGGTAATACCTATAAAACGTTTACCGGTAATTGTGTATTAACCCGGTTGATCGATTTCGGTAGTTAGTACTACAAGTATCAATTTCATTACCCATTTACATGCAAATAATGATAGTAAAGTTTTTTTTTAAAAAGGAAATTGGTCAATAATTTATCGGAAATCGTATAATTTAAAAAGAAATCTTGTCCATTTTTTATTATAATTTGAAAGTTTAATCGATTTTTCATTAAACGTATCATTAATTCGATGCATCGGTTTTATGAGAAATTTATATTAAGTTAGGTACTTACAATATCAATTTCCCGCAATAAAAAAGATAAGTATGATATGAATAATTAATGAAAGAGTGATTGGAAGAATAAAAAAATATAATACTTATCGATGAGGTTAGAGGAAAAGAAATGGCGTTATTAGGGAGATGAGTGATTGTAAGACGTGTGTAGTGAGTAGAATGAAAATGAATAAGCTTAGATGGTTTGGGCACGTTGAGGGAATGAATGATGACAGAGTGACCATAAAATAGTTGTGTAAGTGATTGATCGTGTATACGATATCCTCAAGGACGGACGAGCTTTGAGTACAAGAAATCGGAGGGCGTGTATGACACATTTCAATTAATGTGGCGGAAGTATGGATTGTGTGTAGAGATAGGGCAGTCTGGCGTTCTGTTCTCTCTGCCTACCCCTTAAGGGACACGGCCTGATATGATAGACACAATATAAAAAACTGCGCATCGCATAAAATTTCTCCGATGAATTGGCAAACTACCGTCAAATGGGGTTAGTTCGCCCTTCCGTGTATATCCTTTGCCTAGCGTATTTTTTGTTTTGGTTTAACTACTCACCAAAAGTCACAGGTGTCACTGGTGATTTGGTATCGATCCAATCAAACCTCAAAGGGGCAAAAATCCCATTATGACGTAAAACTGTTCGTACTTTCAAAATATTGACGTATAAGGGTAACTGGTTTGGAAACCTGGACATCAAAGTCCATTACGAATGTTTACGCTTTCAAAAGATCAAATAAAAATAAGTAGGACACAGAGATCTCCTATGAACAAAGTAAAAAATATATTACACACCGAAAGTCAATATTTTTTAATGTACGTACCTACAACCTTCATTATATAAACGAACTACACCAAAAATACATTAACTAACACAATTAATGAGTACTTTAGACGTATTCTAACGGATGAGATTCTCGGAATAGAACGCTCTAACCAAACATTTCTCAGTTAATTAGAATCTCAGTGTTAAGTAATACGTTTTCTATGTATACCTCGTATAAATAATATGATTTACCATCTCTTAATTTGGATTATAAAATCCCAGGTAAATCATTTCACACCTAAATGATCAATGGTCAATATAAGTAAAATTCACCTTTGTGTTGTTGATAATGCGGTTAAAATGAAACGGCTAACCGCGAGCGGATAAGCCTATGATAAGTCGTGATTTATTGTTCTAATTTTAAGATTGTTTCACATTCTAACAATTTGATTGGGCAAAATTCACTGCAATGTTATATTTTCAAGTCAACTCATTAGGGGCAATTTTTTTTTCTTTCTCTATACGTAGATCTATTAGCCTGTTACTGAAGAACCACATTAGGTAGAGATAAACCCAGAATGCAAATAGACCTATCTATGCACTCGATTTTGCTTCTGTCACATTCTTAATTCTTATAAATTATTTTAGAAATACTGATTATTTTATTCAATAAGTTCCCAAGGGTTATCTGTTTGACACGATTGTTCCACATGTTTTCCACATATCCTATCATCATTATTCTTTAAATATGTCGAAACCATCTCAACTAAATCCCTTTCATTCTATACATATTTTCTATGATTTTATCCTTCTTGATTCGACCTTTCAAAGCTTTCTACATTCATCAACGATCACACTTCAATAAGTACCGAATACATATTTGGCCGTATATGTTTTTTTCATTCAACTTTAACCGTAATTCCCTTTAACCGAATGACTCGGTTAACCGCATTTTATCAAACGTTCAATTTATTAGGATATTTTATATTTTTATTGTTTAATGACATCACACATATTTTCTAAGTGTTATTTTTGTATTTTATAATACGTACGTGAAAATAATAACCATTAAAAGACGTAAATGTGTAATAAAACCCATTATTTTTATGATCGAATAGACATTTTAATATAATAATATAGTTTTTTATTTCTTTTGATACCTACATACGCATCATGGGTAGAAATTTCTTTTATAGTAAAGATTTATTTTCAAAAAAAACCATAACATTTTATTTACATACTGAGAAAGCCCGCGAAAGTATTTGGGTATTCAACAAGTAAAAATATACAACTTGCAAATCCGATTACTTTTTCTTCTTCTTCTTCATCAGCCTATACCGTCCACCCCTGGACGAAGGCCTCTTCCATCAGCCTCCATGTTGTCCTGTCCTGTGCAGACTGCATCCAGGTTGCACCGACATGTCGGACCAGGTCACTGAAATTTATTAATATTTCAAAAAAAAAAACATATGTAGGTGCAATATTTTGCCTTTTGTAGCAGCTTTCGCCCTAATTCATCTTATTTTCTTTCCTTTTCTCTCAATCCTATTTTCTTTCCTAGTGTGTTATGCTTATTCACTCTAGAATATTATTTGTATTTACTATTTGTGTATTTTTGCTTACTTTTTCTTCTCTTTCATCCAATGAATTGGTTGTGATGCTTCAGATATTTTACATACATTTTAGATACGGACAGGGGGTGCACCCCACAGTTTTAAAATGGCTGCATTAGCTAAAAAAATACCAGAGAACTGTCAGTTATCTCTGTTCTCAAGTTGAAAATTTTGAATCGAAATCGTAGTTTCCCTTGTCGTTCCAAAGACAACATTGTCATGGGAACGATGTACGTTAAAAGAAGATTTTTCGGACAAGTACAAAAAATAAGATTATAGATGGCACCTACCTACATTTTATCGAATCTATCTCAAAAAAAAAAGGAAGTACTCATACTGTGATTGTAAATGTATATAATTTACTTGCACGATTCGCTTCTCTTAGGTAATAGTAGTGCTAGATGATTTACTCGCATGCATATTAGAAGTGCATTGACATGAATGCGCACTAATGCACTGTTGAACGTACGTATACAATTTATTATGGTATACAATGTATTATTATATCTGTATTATGTTGGCTGCACTGCAAGTACTCAGTACTGGTATGTAAAGTAGAATAGTTGGTAATGTGGTATTAGTTGTAAGTAGCTTTTATTCCTCCTTCGTCTGGACGTTTTCGTCCCACACGCTTTACTTCCGTCGAGATTCTTGCATTGTATTCAAAACACAGTCCGACAACGATTACCAATCAAATCAACACTACAATTATTTTTCTTCTTCTTCCTCTTGTATTAGGTCGTGTGACCTGTTTGTGACGGCGGGCTGTCCCGGGATGAGGAGGTCCAGCTGTCCTTCCATCTCTTGGGTGGCCTTCCGGGTAATCTTCTTCTAGTGGGGTTTTCCGTTTTGACTGTTTTTGCAAGTCTGGTGTCATCCATTCGGTCGACATGGTCCCTCCAGAAGCGTCTTTTATTTCTCCCCCACCTTACTATATCCTCGACACCGCAGACAGAGCGTAGAGTCTCATTTCTGATCCTATCTCTAAGTGATCTGCCCGTGATGGACATGGAGGGACATGGATGGAGGGACAATTATTAATGAATAAAAATAAAAATGTGTGATTGATCACTGTATTGTTGTAGGGTTGAAGGTCACCGTTCTGAATGTTAGCATCTTGTGACTAAAACCAGTGGACAGTTAAACACCTATTAGGAAAAAACCTGCTAGGTTTATGGTAATTTTAATTATTTCACTGTTTTGTTTCGAGAACCATTTCGGTTTAATTTGAATATGGATTTATATTATAAGTATAACATGCTCAATTCCATCGTTAATTAATGAAGAGATGAGTGTTAGCAGGAACAAACGCGAGAATTGTTATACGATAACTCCATTCTAAGTAAAATATTTTTTTCTCTCATTTTTTTTTTAAATCAAACTTATATAATCCTCAATCATAAAGTTCCACGATTTCCGCTTCGTTTGCGACAGCATGTTCGACATTCAGTACAATATGTAAGTACCGCCACCGAACGAATGCTCTGTATATTAAAACAGACAAGAAAATACAATGCAGGTTGTACCAACCTACCAACAAAGTATTCATCTTGGATGGTTGGTATGTCTGTGATAATATGATGCAGTGGTAGTGCAAGAACCTACCATCTCGCATTTATACATATTATTGTATTCAGCATGTAGATATAGATGCAGCAGATAGAACGTAGGTACCCACCACCATACATTGATCAGTTCAGCTTGTATACCGGTTCATCCACTTTACGGCTTAGTATACACAAACATGGTCGGTTTCTGTCTCACTGTGTAAACTCGGCTTTATTTTTATAATACAGCTCATTCGCATTTATTCGTAACTTTTAAAATGCGGTACGTTTTTTGGCGTGATAATTTTATTTTGATGGGAAATCAGACAGCTTAGGGACACAGATCCGTCAAATAAATTTTTAGATATATATCTCTGATCGGTTCTATCGGAATTATTTCTACTAAGATTAAAATTTTGAAATAAGCACTTCATTGTGAACTGTTTCAGTGAGAAATCTTGAAGGATTTAGCGAATAATCTCATCTTGGGCTCGTTGAAATGAAGTCAAACTATTGCTACTAATAGGTACTAAAGTAGGGACATATCAATACAATACACACATACATTTTCTTTACCTCATAGTTAGGTATATCTTCGACAGAGGCCCTTGTCAGTTGAAGTCTCCAGGCCCTCTGCTCACTCCAACCATAGCACTAGAGAGAATTAGTAAAAAAATTACAATTCCGAATTAACATCAATGAACTGTATTGTTGCAATGAAACTTGAAGCAAAAAACTTTTTATTGGTTTGGTTATTTTACAATAAATTAATGGATTGCATTTATATAATTATCAAGTAAGTAATATTTGATAGGTAGTTACTTTTACTTAGGTATAATAATTTTACTGTTGGATTAATGCATGGGTCTTACAGTCATACTATGTTAAATTTGTTATGCAATAACTATATCATTTCAATATGCACTTAATGGCTGCAAAATGGTCGATTATAACATAAACATAAGATAGCTTTTGAGAGGTATCTACGTAATTATTCCTTTAATAATCTTATATCCACCTCTCTTATCTCATTATTTTATTAATCTGTAGATAAAAATGCAAAAATCTGTAATTATTAATCGCATGCAATATTTTAGAGAGATTTCTAAATAGTATTTTTTTAATGAATCTGGTTTTATCGAAATGAACCCAAATACACATTTGTACACTTCACAGAAAGCTTGAAATGCTTGTGTCGTAGTAAGTCGACACCAGGGATAGAACCCGCGCCCACTGGATTAACAGTCAAGCGCGTTACCATCAACCAGGCTACCGACCACCTCAAATATTTCAGGCAAAATGCTTGTATTTTATACTAATAGTTGATGAGTTAAAAGGCGTGTGGATGGGGCATTTGTCTTGGCTTGTAGACGTAACCGAATGTTAACGCCTTTTTATGAGCACAACAATTTTGGACGCTCGGCAAGCGTGTGGATAAGCTATTAGATCAGTACAACCTCAGATCTTTCTTACACAATAATTTTTTCGAAGTAGGTATTTTATGGTATAATCCTATTACACTCGCAGCCGATTAGGGTCTCGAATAGACGAATAAAATATCAGATTAAAGTTTCCTATCTAAGTATTGAACTTATAGGTACTTATACTTTAGCACTGTCTCATCTCTCAGCTATTCGGAAAAGAAAAAACTGGTTTTTAATGAAAAATAATACTGAATTATGATAAATCTCTTAATTTATATTTCCTTAAAAGGATTATCCATATTTGTATTCGTAAATTTATTATTAAATATATGCTAATCTCGCCGAAAGGCGGCGACAAAGACATAAAATATATTTAACTGGAAATCGAAGTTTTAAGTCATTAGTAATTCTTAAAAAAAAAACTTAAATTAACATGAGCAAATAACTTGAGATTTTAATGTGAAAAAATTGTGATCTATCGCTTATTTGCGAAGTTTATCATTGATCTAATAAAGCCCTGGTAGGTATTGGTAGATACCTACTAAATATCGTTATTCATTGCAATGGACATCCACCTAGAACCCTCAATCAAAACAGTATTAACGTAGAGTATTCTCTTTCGTTTACAGTTTCGTTTGCAGCAAAGCCCCATGTCTCCTTCTCCACTCATCCCTATCATGTACAGTTCTTTTTAACTATTTATATATGAGGCGAAGCACATATCCTGACACAGGTCGTCCAGGTAGGTATTCTTTCCTTGGTCGTCCTCTGTAATTTGTACCCTCGTTCATTCCTTCAATTAATTCAAATAAGAGACTCTCTTGACGCACTATGTATATGTGGCCGATCCATCTGGCACGTCTTTCTCCTATTGCATTGAGTAAGTGTCTTCCTCCTTTGATTTTGATGAGAGCTTCTTCGTTCGTTATGTGATCCCTCCAAGAAATTCATATAACTCTCCAATAGGCCACATCTCAAAAGCTTCCAGTCTCTTTTTATCTGTTTCAGATAGGCACCACGTCTCGCTGCCGTACATCAGGATACTCCTATAGAATATTAGTCGAATGCATCTAGGTACGGACAAAGAGATTTTTTCTAGAACAGTTCCTAACAAATTCTATAATTCTCGGCATGACAGATCATTATTAAGTACACAGGTTTGACCTTGTATAGTTTGTTGATTTAAAACAATGTAGTATTTATTTTTCTACATAATTCGTATATTAGAAAACCAATACAGAATGATGTTAATTAGATATTCTCCTTATTCTTGTTTGGAGATTATTAGTCTCTTCCGAGGTCCACTTTCAGCTGTTGATCCATCTCTTTGGTGGTCTGCCTAGGGGTCGCCTACTTTGGGATAGGCCATGCAGCACAATGTGAGGGAGCCTGGATAATTCCATTCTCTTCACATGCGCGTACCAGTGTCTCCTTCGTTGCCTTTCCCATCTATAGACATCTTCGACCTCGCATACCTCTCTTATACTGGTATTCCTTACCCTGTCTCTGAGAGTCTTCCCTGCAATTTTTCTGAGGGTCCTCATCTCAGAGACTCTCAGCGCGTTCTTAGTCACTGTATAGTGTCTGCCCTGCATTTAATCCCGTATGTCAAAATGGGTCTCACACAAGTTTTGTACATTTTATATATTTGCTGCTGGTCTTCATATCAGGGTTCTTCGAGATTAGATATTGTCGATCATTATTGGGGTAACCAGCGACAACTGCACACTTGAGAGAAAAAGCTTCAATATCTTAAGCTTTTACACATTATGCACACAAGATGCATTAATAAGCTAGTGAACACCCCATATAAAAATATTCTCATCAGAGTTCATCCTAATTGAAATATTGACAAATCTATAGAGTGGTTCACAATAAAAACCACAACCAGAATTCGTTTAAATAATACTTATTAGAATCTATGTATTTTTTATGTAAGATGTTGTGTTACCTGCAATATTTACACAGCTCATAGAAAAATCACCGCTAACAAGAATCTTGTGTTTACATTACAGTTTTTTTGACGTTGTCCACTTGTCATCTCAGTTTAAAAAAATACATACATACATATTCCTTTATTGTACCAAACTACTCACCTGTGCACATATTATTTATTTTAATATAGCTATACCTACGTTTTATTTATTTATTTATTTTGTACACGTCGAGTGGAACAGGTTGGTTGGTCGATTGAAGTTTAGTCATTGGCTGGCCACACACCTACGGAAATTTATAATCTGACATTCAGAATTCTGATGCAGAAAGCACAAAAATGCATACAATTAAACTACTATTCTCCAAAAAAAAAACTACGACAAAAGATGGGCTTATTGCCTAATGGCAATTTCTACCAGCTAACCCAAACTTTATATGCCTACCTATGTTGAGATAACAACTTGTTATTCAACTTCTTCTTCTTTCGTATGCACACGACCATTGTACAAGTTATCTTAGAGTCATAGCTCCGCCTCAATATACTGCAAGGAATCTACTCCCCTTGGTGTCACCTTATGGATTTCCTCAAGAACCCCTGCAAACTTCTTGTCAGGACACCTCTCTACTATATGGTCAACAGTCTCGATCTGGCCACATTCACAAAGGGGATGATTTCTCTTGCCCCATTTATGGAGCAAGTATCCGCATCTCCGCATCTACCGTGGCCAGTTCGGATCCTCTTTAAGGTCGACCATTGTTTGCGGGGTAGGTTGAACCCTGGCTGCTGTTATTCAACTATACGACATGTGCAAAATTCGATGTTCTTACATAACATAGATTTTATTGTGATTTTCAAAATAGAACCACAGAGCTTGTTTTTGTTATAGATATAGATATAAATTGTGATTTTTACAATAGACTTACTTAACAATTACTTAACTTGTAAAAAAACAATTGCTCCTGAATATTTTACGTCCCCTTATATACCAGCAAAATATTTGCTGACTGGGGATGTTGTCATTCTTGTTGTTTAATATATGCATATAATGTTTTAATGTTACACATACTTGTAAATTATATTAATGATTAATAAATTGAAATTGAAATTGAAAAAAAAAAATCATAGAGCTTGTTTTTATTATAGATATAGATACAGGTACAGGTACAGAGTACACACGAGGCAAATGTCGTGTGGTAAAGTAGATACCTACCTGCAGGAATCCAGAAATGTTTATGAGGAGTCTTCCTCTAGATATAAAAGTGTAATTAATAACGCTACTGATTGTTATCCAAATGTCGCGTCAAATAAATACCATAAACAGGGATCGACAACCATTTTTTTTTCTGAATCCACGTAATAAGTCACATTTGATATATTTTTAAATCTTAACATACATAGTATTTTTTATATGAAGTTTTCGTGCTTAAGTATTTTCAATAATGTTTTATTTTAAAATAATATATAAGTGCAGCATCACCTGTAAATCGGGTGCAGAGCCATAATAAGTAAAGTAAAAAGTAAAAAAAGAAAATAATATATATATAAAAAAAAATTTGAAATTGCTTTTCAAATTCATTTCACAAAATTACATCGAAAATAGACGGTATCTAAAGTTATGGTAGAACATAGGAATTAAGAAAGGAAAAATATTATATGGACCAAATGCAAAATATTATTTTTTCTTTTATTACGAATGCTAGACCGTCCTATTTTGACACAACTCATTGCTTCCGTCACACTCATGCACCTTATCATACACGCTCTCCGATTTACCCAAAATTCTTCTACCCGAAACGCGTCCACTCTGAGAATCTAGTCAACGTGATCGGTCCAGGACACTCTCGGACGGCCACGTATCCTCTCATCTTTTCGTTCACCCATATTTTAGTAGGTACTTACTGAAATTTTATTTTAGGTTCATGTGTCAATGGTTGCATACCCCTGTGTCGTGAGACAGGGTCGTTTTAACGATCTCTTTTCATAAATCTTGTTGGAAGTCAACTTCCCCTCCCGCGGTGCCTCCTGACCCTTCGCCCTCTCTCTCCTCCCCTCCATATCTCCTTCCTTGTCCTTCCTGCTGACTCTCCGTGACACTGTCTCTCTCTCACATTCTGTCCCCACAGCATCATATCTTTGTCTCCCATCCCGTGCGACTTTATCTCTCTCTCGTAATCTCAATATGAATATATCGAGAAAAGTAAATATCATGCTAGATCGCAGATTCCAAAACTATTTTGCTCTTTTTTTAACGTACGTATTTGATTACAATGTTTTTTTTTACACCAATCCTTTCATTTTAGATCGATTTACACTAGTTTAAACGCATTATCGCATAATACGTTATTCAAAAAACAGATAGGTATGAGTTAACTATATAAATAGACGATTTGGCAAAACTGTATGGTGCAAACTTGTAGCAGTCATGATAGTAAATTAAGGTTTCAAATGTCGAACTCTAGAGTAAATAAATCGATAAAATGAAATTCTTAAACTAACAAAATGGTACAACGATTGATCATCGGTGTGGAACGTTAAACCTAGTTAATCTTTGCCCATTATTGTTCACTCAAAAACTAAATAAATACGTAATTATGTCTCACATACTTATTTATTTATTTATTTACGGCGCAAGCCTTTAACATTAACAATAGTTTTGTAAAAGTACAATACAAGCAACAACAAAAATAAGTAACTTAATGTAGGTACATCTGAAACATTGACACAAAAAAAAAAACATAAAATATCAGATCAAAAGTCCATGAGAAATTTTTTGTATAGACCAATTTGCAGGCACAGACAGCCGACAATAATAACTATTAATATTTACAGTATGTAGATATATGTTTCACAATTTGGACTTCAGCAATGATTTATATGTATTGAGTGTACAGTTGAATATATCTATATTATTCAGATACGTATTCCCTAAACTATGTAGTCTGTGTATAACAGTATTGCAATTTGCAAATATAGTTTGTAGCGTTATTGTTACAATAAAAGGTGTCCTTTAGGCGAGTAATCCGCTGAGGTACTCGCAACTCGTTTGAGAAACACTGATACATGACACACGCAGCGTAAGGGACACCCTGTGAATGCACAAGAACCTCAATACCATTATCATAAGAGGGCTAAACGACCATTTTGTGAGGAATGTCACCATTTTGAAACTACGTCGTTATTCATTTGTTTTTAAGACGTTCCATCCTTTCATTATTTTCATTTTAATTACACTCGCATTCTTTATTTAAATATTTTCGAATCCGACGTCTCACAGATTCCATTCGAAATTTGAATATTTTGGAACATTATAATTGATTATGGTATTGAAGGACGAAACGTAACCCCAGTCCATGAAAATTTCATTTTTTCTCACAATACCTTACATGCCTTAGAATCTGTGGTTATGTGTTCTGAAAACGTGTCTGTTCTTTGAAATTTCTTCTTCTTCTTCTTCTTGTTCTTAATATAGGCCTTGTGGCCTGTTATGAAGATGGATTAGCCTCCTGCGATGTCGACTCCCAACTGTCAATCCATCTCTTAGGTGGTCTGCCCGGGAGTCGTCTGCCCTGGGGTTGGCCGTGCAATGCAATGTGAGGGAGTCTGGATGGCTCCATTCTCCTCACATGTGCATACCATTGTCTTCTCCGTTGCCTCCCCCATCTGACGACATCTTCGATCTCGCACATTTCTCTTATTCTGGTATTCCTTATTCTATCTCGGAGGCTCTTACCAGATATACTCCTGAGAGTCTTCATTTCCGACACTCTTAGCGCATTTTTTGTTATTACGGTGTCTGCTCTGCATTCGATCCCATATGTCATGATTGGTCGAACACAAGTTTTATAAATTTTAATTTTGCTGCTGATCTTCATGTCAGGGTTTTTCCATATAGAATTTTTCAGGCATCCTGAGACTACTGCAGCCTTGTTTATTTGACCCATCACTTCACATGGTAAATCCGTTTGTCCGCACAAGTCCACACCCAGATATCCAAACTTTTCCACCTGCTCTACTGAGACTCCATCCACTGAGACGCTACACCCTACCGGTGTCCGAGAGAATACCATGCTCTTAGTCTTCGCAACTGATATAGTCATGTTGTATTTTTGACTAGCAAGATGGAATGTGTGCAACAGTAATTGCAGGTCTTCCTCAGTCTCAGCAAATATGACGGCGTCGTCCGCATAACAGACAATTTGAAATTGAAATTTGCATTTAGAAATTTTGAGTTTTTGTCTGAAAATGCCTCTACCCGACCAGGGACAAAGGATCCTAAGAATACGATACCCATCGAGTTACCTTTTTGATTTATGATAATAATGCAATAAAAAAAACCTATTCCTGGCTTCCCACCCACAGAAATCCACTCTTCATCACTGTAGCCAACATATTCTATGAGTACGATTAATCAAAAACACCCATAAGTGGGGTAGTTTTGTAAACAATGAGTGTGTAAGGTGTGCAGGAAAGTATTAGGATTTGTGTGTGCAAGCCCAGATCTTTTTTTTAAAATAGGTAGACGTATGTGTCTGACACTTTGATCTAATTTTTCTCAACATTTTGATCTTAATTGTCAGTCAGATCCTTGTTAATCTCGGGTGACGAATTAGTGTCTATTTGCCAAATGCTCTACTTGCTCATGTAGCAAAAAATAAAATGGGACAAAAAAGAGCAAAAATGCGCAACATTTGTGTCCCTCGTCTGTGACTTAATATGCTTCAAAGGTATTGAATTAAACAACAATGCACACCTAGTGAAAAATCAACATTTAACTAAAAACAGAATAAATAAAAAAAAAATGGAAAAAAAACCGTCTCAGGTTTCATACACAACCGTGCATTAAGCTCTGTTTACATTAGTCAACTAAATAAATATTATAACCCGTTAAATTTAATGGGTTTTTGTTTATACCTAATATTCATATTTTCTGTTTATTTTCGTTATAGGTTTTCGAAACCATCACGAAGGATTTGTCATTTGCGAGCTAGGCATGAATTTCAACTCATACAATTTATGAAGTTTTACCAACTCAGACCATCACGCTATGATCTTCCACCTAATCTTAATTGGGATGGTAATCAGCGAAATATGTGAGATTAACCTTACCTCCTCACATATTTACACAACAATAGGTAGGTTTTACAATTTCAATAACCTCAATAATGAGGTTTTCATCTAATTACGTGGGTAGTTTCCCATATTAGTTCACAAAATATTTTAAGTTGTCTTAGAACACAAACTAATGTCAGTAAAATTCCAAATTCCAACCTGTTATTAAAATTATTAGTAGGTACAAAGTAGGTATCAAGAAAAAAAAAACAATAAACAAATTCAGATTTAAAAGCGAGGAAAAAAATGATTTAATAAGTAGGTAGGTTCCTACTCTATTTGTCAAATTATTTGAATATGGAATGAATTACGTTCAATATAATTCGAATTTGGAATACCTAGTAGGTAGGTATCCAATTGTTTTATATAATTACGATAGTTGTACCATACTTATGTATGATGGTAGAGAGGTACCTACTTAATACATAATAATCTACATACGTGTATGTGTACTGAGTAGGTAGGTACATTGAATAGGTCCGTAGGTTCTGTATTAACAACCCAGTAATGATCATAATAGTAATGTATGTAGTACCTACCTAATGATATGTAAGGAACGCATTACTTACTGACAGTGTTTACCGTTTATAAGTAAGTATAACTATTTAAACACATCAACCCGTCATAATATGTATCGATATTTCTTTTAAATTATTTCAACGATGCATCTTGAGAATAATGTAAGCATTCTAAAATTTGGAATAAGGTACGCGTTAGTAATTCGAAATTATACAATAGTGAGCCATTTTTCCTCAACCCCTTTGGACGAGGTATCGAAATTATTTCGATTTTTTTTATTCTGTGACTTCGATATCAAAAAAAATACCTTGTCCCTTAGATATTTTGCCAAATCGTCTAGGAGATATCAAATATATATTTATACCTATCTATAGATATTTTTATTCGAAAACACGAAATATAAATTTCTCGAAAAAAGTTCACGTAAGAAAAAAACTTAAAACAAAATACATTGCTTCCTACAGCTTATATATATATATATATATAAGCCCAATTTCTTATTTCACACTATTATTTTCCTCATTGTACCTATGTCCTATAGTATAGATGCGGTAAAAAACAATAGAACTTAATAAGTAAGAAAGTTGTATTGAAATGTCGTGTCTCCACTAACAATCCTCACTAGCAATGCGTATAACTGAGACTAACTTCACATGCAAACAGACAGACATTAACAAAGTTTTAATATAGCGTTATCTTATTGTAATTAAGTATAGCGGTAGAAGGTTTGCCTGCTTAAAATATTAAGGCTCTACATGTATTTATGTATAGAGCCTCTTGTATAAGGTTTGGTTCTGAATACAAAACACACAAAGCTCTCAAACCAGTTCTCTTTGACCGGCTAGTAATATCTGATGCTGTAAGGTAAATATAGATGGGTATTTTTCGCTTCACTTAACGCTTTTTCGGTTAACGATTTTGAGCAGTGAAGGTCGATTCTTCCCGACACGGGCAATTTTTCGAGCAACAATTCCTCGGCAACTCGTATTGTCCCAGCTGGAACAATTAATTGCGCTATTATTTCGGCAACATTTTATACTTTTTTCATATTTTCAATAGTTGCTCGGCAACTCGGAGCAATTAATTGCACAATTGTTGCTCGTGCAAGCTAACCTTAATGCCGGCGCCACACGCTTGACGAGCTTCCACAAGTTTTATGTTATTGAGTTTAAAGACGTGTAGATGGGGCGTTTGTCTCGGCTCGTGTACGTAACCGACCGTAACGCCTTTTTACATCGACCGTAACGCGCAAGCATATGGATGAGGCAATGAGCATAGTAGGTATATACTGATTGCTATCTGGAATTGTAAAGGTGTGGTTACACTGTACCAAATAGTAAAATGATACATAGATAAAATATATTTTTAAGGCATTATAATATCGTATTATAACAATAATAATGTCGAGGAAGAATGTTTGTCAAACTCTCATAAACCATTCATTACAATAGGTAGATACAATGTCTACCAACTAACTCTTTTTATATTATAAACTAGCTGAATTACCCGCGCTTCGCAACGGCAAATTTGGATGGTGAAGTATATCGACAGTATGACCCGAAACGCGTTTATCCATCTGTTAGCCAAAATAGTCCGTGTTAGCGGCTCTATACAGTTTAACTATCAATCCGGCATCTTTCTATGCAGTGACTGGATTCTCTCAATCACTTGATGTTTCCCGATGGCTTGATCTGAACAAAATATGACGATCTGAATTTTTTTCCAACGTCCTTTCATACGATACCACACATGGTCCCATACAACCTTTGGATCTCCTCATCATCGTAGCATCTCTTAGGAAAAGCTTTTTCTCCCAAAACCGGCGACGTCAGGACACAGCTAATAGGTATTATCACAAAGGTTATTCTAAATTTTCACAGCAATCCATCGTTAAATGCGCGAGTTTTGGGAACACTTACAAAAATCAGACATTATTTTATATATATAGATAAATACTTATATTATATTCTATATATATATAAATATTACACGTCTCTGGAATGCTACAAAGAATTATTACCACGCCATAGAATTTGGTAAGAAAGAATTTTCTGGAACGATTTTTTTTAAGGTTCACAATAATGAAAATTAAAGATGAATGAATATGTACAGTGTACACCCACCAGACGCGAAGATACCTACTAATACGATTCTTATCGAGTCATTGGATTCATTATAGCCTATGTCACAACTGTGGTTCTTTTTAAAAAGTACTTAGGTTATGAATGTGAGTACTTGAATAAAATTGAAATAAATCACAATATTTAGTATGTCCCGGAGACTTTTCACATACTAAATAAGGCGACTAATTTAGTCGTCAACTCTTTATTCTAAATGTTGTGTTTAATTTTAATTTTATTACACTGAACTTCCACAAAGAACCTTCGGTCAAAGCTTCAACATTCTGAGTTCTTAAATTTTTCTGACATTAAAATGTATAACGGGTATACCAAATATTTCTGCCACATAAGAATATCTACCTAAGTACAGGTACTTACCTACCCATTAAATTTCAATCAGATATGTAGTAAAATAATTTTAAATTTATAAATTGATCGAGAATGTCGTAAGTATAAAGATTTGAATCTGAATGAATAAATTTCGAACCGTGGAATTTTTTAAATGTTTTTATAAATAGTTTGTTAATGTTCGGTTTTTGAATTATTCAAATTCCAATAATTCAGTATATTATTTTGTTTACGTTTCTAGTATTTTTTCTCATTCTTGAGTACCTATATTAATTTATTAATTATTGTTATTTTGTAATTAATTACTCAATTCATTGGCGCCGTTTCGTAACTTATATAGTGTCTTTTTGGGCGCCAACGTTGACCTAAACAAAATCTGTTAATCAAATAAAAAACGAAACAAATTAACATGTTAACCAAAAGAGTTAACTTATGTACCTTAAACGTTCCACTTGATAACATAGGAAGAAAATGTAATCATACTTATAAATTATTTCTGGCATCCTCTAATACTTCAATTTTATAAAAAGAATGAACGATTTTTTTAATCAAAACGGTATTTTTTTTGTAAAAAGGGATCTAGCAGTTTTATCAATTACCCAATTACCTGCATATTTCACAGTAAACTAGGAAACCTTGTGTCGTGAAGTGGAGTAAGTTGACATCGAGGATCAAACTCGCGCCTACCTGATTACTAGTCGAGCGCGTTACTAACCCAGCTACATACCATCTAAAGAAAAAAGTTATCTTTATCAATTGTTGTTTTGGCTCAATGGCTTTGTCTTTTTTTATTATTTTTCTATAGAATTTATTCGTAGATAATGAGATTTTTTTTTTCTCCAATCTCCAAATATACCTACTGGTAACGATCTAGATGTTTGACTTCTTCTGTAGGATAATTATTTGCGTACTCCGCAAGGGATACGGCTGGATGGTACAGATAGATAGATTGATAAACATAGATGAATATTTAAATGTTTAATTAATAAATTATAGAGTCGATGATCTATATTCTAGCTAGATCAAGATCTACAGAACGCCATTCCGTAAGTAGACAGTCATTAATCTTTGCGAGCTTAGGAATGTATTGAGAATAATAAATGGGGTTGTTCAGAATCAAAGTATGAAAACACTTAAGATAAAAACTTGTTCTTATTAAGAAAAAAAATAATGATACTTGGGCTTATCAAACTCTTGTCGCCCAGTAGAATAATAAACATATCTTAATAAGAGGGATTAGTAATGAAAAAAATATAAAATGTATTTATTATCTTCGTGTCGTCCGAAGTAATTAACCGAAATAATACGAATGTCTATACGATATAAAAAAATATGTGTGTACAAAAAAAAACGTTATCAGTTGAAATACCTGTCGTGTGAAGTGACTTTATCTCAGTCCTTCCCAAACTGTTTATAATTTTTAATTAAAATTTTATTATTTGATTTAAATTCGGTTAAAAAAAATCTGCGCTCTGTACCATCATGGTATCCCAATAACGGAGTAACCAGCATATTATTATGCTGTATGTGTGTATGAAAAACATAATTTTCTTTCAGTATTTTTATGACATTCAGAATGGGTGGCGAACCTAATTGCTGAAAAAAATTGAATTATCGTGTGGAAGTTTTACGAGCACCCAACTCTTGCAAGATACTCGAAATATCAAAAATAGGTGTGTAAGAATTAAACTCCCATGAAATCCTGGATTATAAAATATTAAACCACTTTCCTTTCGATATTTTTTCGAGTGTCCTGGAGCAGTCGGGTCTTCTTAAAACTCTAATAAGACATTCACATTTTTTTCAGCACTGACGTTCGCCACCCATTCTGAATGACGCACTAATTCTGCACACATTAAACACTGGTTACCCCATTATTGGAACATACCGTGGTATAATAAGGAGTGTAAAAAAAATCTAAGCGGGGTACCTCAAGGTCATCTTTTTGGACCCCAGTTAGGTTAATCACTCGGTTTTGTCGTGATTGCGTGCAGACTTCAAACTCCTTTATATTCACTTCATTAATGCAGCAGTGGCGTATCGTTTTTCGTCGAAAATAAGAATGCATAAACGACATCATGCATGCATGCCTAATAACAGTATTGCATCAAGGTCCCAGAGGACAAAATATAAGATAATTTCAATCACGCGATTGCAAGGGTCTCGGGTCAAATAGCAACTTAAGAGAATCGTGATAAGAAGATTTGCAAAATTTTATGTTTGGAGCAATAATAATTTACCATAATGTGGTATTAAATATTTAATTTTTATGTCTGTATCATTAGATTTAAGATATAGAGGATCGAGAATCTTAATCGTTAATGAAAAAATAACATAATTTTATTAAAATCCCAAATTAAGTTCTCAAGTATTTATATTTTAGTAACCAAAGTTACAAAAACACACATAACAGCAGTTTTCAACAAAACGAAAATTTTTATGCCGAATATTTTGGCTAAGTTGTGGATATCCGCGAAATTCTAAAAAAAAATCAATAATAGGTACGTCCAGTAAAGCACCTGAAAGCCGAGTTCTAATTATTTTTTTCTTTTTGTTACAGATACATCCACTCGAAGGAGAAACCGTTCAAATGTACAGAATGTGGCAAAGGATTCTGCCAGTCGCGGACTCTGGCAGTACACCGCATTCTCCATATGGAGGAATCACCTCACAAATGTCCAGTCTGCAGTCGCAGTTTCAATCAGCGCTCAAATCTCAAGACACACCTCCTCACACATACAGATCACAAGCCCTACGAATGTAATTCTTGCGGCAAAGTCTTCAGAAGGAATTGTGATCTAAGAAGACACGCCTTGACGCATGCTGTCGGAGATGTCCCACCAGATGCTATCGACGTTGGAGAGGAAGACCGTCCGATATCTCCACACCATGATTCAATGTACGATGATGATCCAGATGATTTAGAATCACCTGAACATTCTCCAGTCAGGCGTCCTAGATCCCCGTCCAACGAAAGCATCACAAGAGGTCGTTCTGAAGAATATACTCCTTCGTCACACGTTAGACGAAGTTCTCCCACTCCTGAAAGAACACAATGTCATCACAACGAACCGAGAAATACTTCCAGTCCATACACTATGAGACCACGTGATGACTACCACGGTCATGATAAGATGCGTTATTACCATCCCTCTGATGGTCCCTATGATAAACAAAAATATGGGCCCGATCACCCTTCAGAAAAACATTACAGCTTAGACCTCCCACCTGAGAAGCAGAAATACCAACCTGACCCACCTTTGGAAAGAACGATGCGACATTTCGATGAAAGTCCCGTTCGTCATCCACAACTTCAAATTCGGAGGGATTTACATCACGTCACACCTTCTGAGCCACCGGCTAAGAATTCTGGTCCTTCCAGCTCCTTAATTCCAAGTGGAAGTAGTAGTACCAGTACTAGTGGTGGTGGAGTGTATCTTGGAGCTTTCAGAAAACGTCCACTTCCGCCAGACATTCCCGATTTCGGAAAACCATCAACGTCGGGAGATTATAAAAGCAGACCACCTTCTCCTGGTCCTACAAATCTAAGTCTCCCGAGGACGAATGTCCATTTGGGTCCTTCTAATCTCGGAATGTCGTCCGCTATGATGAGTATTCATCCACCGCATAAAATGGGTGCAATTCCTCCTCCGCCACAAGGTTTGATGAAACCGCCTGATCACCATTTGATGATGCCTAGTTCGACATCACGTCTATCACAGCCTAATGTTTGTCATACTCCAATGGTTGCTCAAGATCTCATAATAAAGCACAACCTTCCAAAAGAGCCTCCTCCAAATGTTGGACACGCGTCATCGAGTTCTTCCAAAACGAATCATTCATCTTTAAAGACTGTAAGTTCTGCGGGTCATCCCGTAGACATTGCTCAACATAAAGACCTAAATGCACCTTCGACCAGTTCAGGGATAAGCTTGGGAATCCAAAACATGGTTGGAATACAGCCCCCGCCTCCAAAACAAAACGGAGGACATCCACCACCGAAGAAAGGATTTAGTATAGAAGATATCATGAGACGATAAATAAAAACGATTTAGTTAGGTATATTGGGTAAAAATATATACTTTAAATATTTCAGAATTCCTTGTTGATTTTGTGTGTAGGTATCTATAAAATATTTTTGTATAAATTATCTATTTTTAAGTTTCAATGTACATACAAAATAGATACGTAATAAAATAGATAGAAAAGCCTCTTTAAAAAAGCACAATATATTTAAATAAGGATTGTATTGCAAATCCGCTGCAAATATGCTCATTGCTCGTACTCAGTAGTACTAAAAAAGCTCGCGAATTCACGATTTTGAGATAAAAATACAGGATATTTTTATATGATCAATTGCACATTCATTAAAGAATAATAAAATTCCTAAAGTTGATATATTTTTACACCCTATGTTAATTAATATGAAAGATCTCAATTTTAAAAACATTCCTGAAAAATAGGTCGTGATCATATTAGGTGTAATTAAAATTGTATATTTTATACTATAATTATATTTAAGACTTTTAAGTATATTTAATAATACAATAAAAAACTGTCAATGTAAAAATAACTGCTGAATTTCAGGTCACTCCCTTGAAAAATCCCACTGAAAAAAATGTTTAAAACAATGACTGGTATTTTGAAGCAAAAATTTTAATTTAAAAGCATTGATACGTTTTTGCATTTAATTATGAAAAGGATGCACTAATTAATTATGATTTTGCCATATTTTCGTGACAAGTAGAGTAATAAAAAAGCACAAGATTCTCCTTAGAAACGGCAAAACATTTTACTATTATGAAAAAGAATGTAAAAAACTGAAAAAAATCTGAATAACTTATACAGATACTAAAAACCTAAATTAACTCTTCCATTCACAAATGGAAACTTAATTAGCCAGTCCTTGATACGTCCCATTTACGTTCTTACATTCTATCTTCCTTCAGCCATCTCTCCAGTGCTGGATATAAGCCTCTTCCATTTGTTTCCATTTTTATCCATCGTGAGCTTTACCAATCCATCTTCTACCCGCGACTGGGATAATATCGTCAGCTCATTTTTTCTGTGGTCGACCTACTCCTCTTTTTTTATCCCACTGCCTCCATCTAAGAACTCTAGGAGTCCATCGCTCTGTCCCCTGTCTGGCAACATGACTCGTCCACTGCCATTTTTGTTTTTGTAATAAAATATAGTATATTATCGATAAATAAATAAATAATGACAATCAGTCATAAACCTGATGGAAAATTCATCCTTCGCTCACCCTCCAAGCATTTTTTAAGAAGATTTATTTATATATTTCCATGATTTTTTAAGTTAAGACATTGTATAATTTTGTAATTATTTATATGATTTTGTTCCTGTACTTAAAATAATATAGGTATTAGATTTAAGAATAAAATAGACTTTCTAGTTTTAGAGTTCTATCTTGTTTGTATTATATTTTGTTTGTTATTTTAAGATAGATCTCATAATTTACTGTTTATGTTAAACTCGATTATGTTAAATTATAATTATTAAGTTAGCAATATTAATTAATTAGTAAATCCCTTGTTTTCGTACTAATATAATACTATTTTCATAATGTTTATACATAGTAAGCTCCTATTATATTATTTTCATAAGTTTACAATGTTTAGCAATACACAAATGTAAGAAATAATTGTATTTTATACTCGTTGAGGTTTTTGTACAAAAAAAATGTGTTAAATTTTGAAAATTGAATAGGTCCTGCAAGTGTTGGAAAATTCAAATTCAAACTGGACATTCAATCGAGCGTTCTCTTGAGTTTCGAGCTAGATTTTTACTACCTAAAAAGAAGACAAAATTCAACCCTGAATTTTGAATAAATTATTTTAATTATTTTCACATAAAAGTTTTTGTAAAACGTACGTAGGTATATTAAATACAGTACAAATACTCAAAACTGTGTGCATCAATAGCAATTACCTTTATGAAAATTAATTGGCAAAATTCTTGGGTTTATTAAAAAAAGAAACATGGAAAAAAAATGTAATATCGATGTTTTTTACCGTCGGTACTTGGTGGAAGTCCATTTTTATGGAAAATATGAAAAACTAAGTATTGAGATTAAAATCCACAAAAATAGACTTCAGCTTTCGCGAATAGTATTCAAGGATTCGCACCCTTATCATCAGACGATTGTAAATAACGATATGCCTGATGATGAAAAGCCTGACGAAAGATGAAGAAAAGCTTGATGATGAGGGTGCAAATCCTCGAATACTAGTCGCGAAAGCTAAAGACATTTTTTTGTGGATTTTTATCTAAATGGGTATTTAGGTTTTAATTTTTTCCTGAAAAAAAATGTAGTTATAACTGAATTTCACCGGAACGAATATACATCAAATATTTTTATACTCTGAATGATTTCAGTATTTTTAGTTAATTATTATGAAAGGTTATCATACTTTTGTATTAAATAATAAGTATTTTATATTAATAATTGTGACAATAAATAAGCAATAATTATGTCTATTACACATTATTATATTTTTCGTAAGATGAGCATTTTTGACAATATAAACGGACATTTAAAAATACTTGAATTCTTTTATTTGTAAACTTGTACATATACCTAAACTCTTTTCGATATCCGGAAGAAACGATCCTCTTCAATACCTATTACTGCTTTAGGACAAAATTAGGGAATGGTGAAAAAATCTATTTCTTGTGATGAAATCTTGTGGAGGTTTAATTAATTTGGATCTATTAATTTCCTCTACAAATTTAAGACATATAGGTACCTATCACAATTTTCTAAAGTGGATGCAATAAAGATGATGCGGACAATTTTCAAACCATTCAAGATGTTCTAATTCTCTGAGACTAAGAATGAAAAATTGTTTCTTAGTCATGCTGGAAACAGGCTCTAGACTTTTATTTGATTCTACGAACTATAGGTAGGTATTTAATTGCTATAAGAAGTTTAAAAAATACTGGAAAAAACTATATATATATTTGAATTCGTGAAACAAGTAATTTCTCTAAAATAGGTGAGTGAAGAAAACAGGGATATATAAAAAGGCTTTGATAGGCATGAAAATAAGTACTGTAGGTATTTTTTTGCAGTGAGTTTTACCTTTTATTAAACCTTTTTGTACAGTTAATAAAACGAGCTAATCAATACAGGACAACACTGTTTGACTATCGAAGTCAATGCGCAGGAGTTATTTGGGTTTTTGGGAAGTTTTACTGGAAGGTTTCTTATTATTATTTGTGGAAGAGATGAAGGACCTTCCATGGGCTAGAGACGTATCCAAAACCATAGATCTAGAAACAGGTTTAGAAGTACTTACCAAATATTTTGCAAAATTATCTTGCGTATAAATGTTAGCTCAAAAAACTTAGACATTCAAAAATGACTTAAGCTAAAAAGATTGAAGACACATAAGTCGCATGACTCAAATATCTCAGTTGTAATCTAAAAAACAATAGATAGGTACTATCATATAAAAAAAAATACCTACGTGAATATATCATACTTTATGTCTGCTCACGCGCATGGCAGGAATTCGATCACAATCTGTCTTCATTTGATATTCAGTTGACATCGCCACAACATATTTGTATCATTGTTCTGATAAAGCTAAGCCACAAGATGATCTAAGACTTCGTCATAAGAATAATAAGAGGTAAGATTGAACTCTTTGTATATTAAAATTTGTTAAGAGTAATGTTTTTCCTCCTGACGACGAAGCTTGCAAACAATATCTATCAACTGAGTTTAAATAAAGCCTTTCTGAATCGAAGAAAATAATAATTATTATCTATGTGTTTCTAAAAGTTATCTATGTATAGAGGATCAATTACTGGATTGAAAAATAGACTACCTTCTTATTTTTCGGATGTCCTGTAAAATGTTAGGTATTCGTTAATACACATCACATACAGTCCACAAGACATCACTAATCTTTTTCAAGGTTCACAGCCCGTTCTGTCACAAAACAGAGTTGAGCAATTATTTTAAGATTCAAGAAGTAAAATGGTTTATTGGTAATTGATATGATGTCTATATTGGGGAGGTATCTCGAAATATTACAATAAAAAGACAACAAGAAATGTATCTTTTACATATGTCAACTATCTAAAAATTAATATTGAAACAAAAACTAGAAATGATTATGTAAATTTATTTCAATTTTATCATTGTGTACCTTTACACAAGTGTGCCAAAAAGACAGTCAGTATATGACTATTTATAAATATTCTATTATAAATGCTATTTATAAATGCAATTCAAACTCAGCAGATAGATTTTGCTTCCATGCAAAGACGGAGTACCTAGCTACGTTCCATACTAGTATTTAGTAGATATTCAAGTACCTACTGATGTAATTACACGCATCAACATTTTTGTGGTTTACCTAACATGTTAGTAAAAGCTATTACTAAGCTTATTATTCATAGTATGTACGAAGAATGTAAGTACCCGTAAAAGCTTTTTACGCCTATTTGCAGCTTTTAGAGAACGTGTCTGTTTCCAATAATAATAGTTGTGGTATTCTAAGAATTTAAAGAAACAAAACCTTTTCTGACATAAAGCCAAAGAAAATCATATAGGTATATTATATAATGAAAGAAGAGGAGTAAGCAGGAAACGTCATGGTTGACTCAGAACAACGTGACTTGACCGTGTAGATCAGATTCTCTATAAGATTCGAGATATCTCCTCAATATGCTATCGGTAAGAAGAATGGGTTCAGCGAGAAATGGAAAGACAAATGTTGGGCGTCAGTCTTCGGGATAAAATTAGAAATGAGGAGATCAGATCTCGAACAAAAGTTGCCGACATCGCAGAAAGAACAGCAAAGCTAAAACGGCAGTGGGCGGGATACGGGGCAAGACAGGACAGTGTCAGATGGGCACCTAAAATCCTGAAGTGGAGGCCCTGGGAGAACAAAAGAGGCGTAGGTGAACAGATGACATTGTCCAGCTTACGGGTAGATGGCAGCAGATATCCCAAGATAGAAGACAGTGGAAGATTTTAGAAGAGGCCTATGTCCAGCAGTGGAACCCAAGTGGCAAGCAGTGAGTAAGCAAGTTAAAGAAGAATGTGTATAATAACGTTAAACAATTGGATTAGAAAGGAAGTATTAAGAGAGAAGTGTGAATCTAATAAGATGGATTTAGTAACTAGAACGAAAGAGAACAAGCTGTGCTGCTTAGAATGTTCTACATGTGTAGAAAGGATGAATGACAAAGAAAAATTTTGGTATATTAGTGAAAGAAGAGGTATAAGGAAAGTCGGTAGTCGTAGAACCACTAATTGGATTGGCCATGTCGACCAGATTTTCGAGGACAGATGCACGTTGAGTAAACGAAATTGTGCAATATGTACCTAGGTATGACGAAATGTCTGAAGGGAGCGAGAAACTATGTGTTTTTTTTAATAAAGTATCTGGTCTTGCATACACAAATCCAAATACTTTTCTGCACACCTTGTGTGTGGAATACATCCTCGGCGCCAGGGTCTGAACCTGGCACCTCCCGCTTGAGAGACTGCCGCCTCAACCAACTGCGCCAACCATGTACTCTAGTAAAACGTAACGAAACGAAATAAAAGGAAAAAATCATTCAAAAATGTTTCTAATTCTATGAAAAGTCTCAAGGATTTTCAAGAACCGCCAGAGAGGCGACTACTGAATATTTGAAAACAATACTGTTCTTGTTGACAATAGAAATCTTGGAATTTACAGCACACTCATAAAACACAGCCTTTGCATAATAATTCGTGTTTTTTTACTCCTACGTTAAAGGCTCTTCAATATTACTGTAAGGAAAATTGTCTTGGTGACGATACTAGAATGCCAATAGGAATGGAAATTAATGCCGACTGCCAATTTAAGAATTTCTTTGACACTAACCGCCACTGTTATTTCACAAACGATGACTAAACATTTTAACATACTTACGTGTGCGAATAGTTAAATGGGTTACATGACGAAATCACATAGGTACCTCTTTTTCTTCTTCTTAGCGGCACCCTGAACGAAGGCCTCTTCCATTTCCTTCTACGATCGACGCTTTATCCTGAACTGTCTAGATCTATTTGAATCCAGATTTTGCTGATCAGAAGATTTTGCGTTCGCATGTTTGCAATAAGTCCGCCTTTTAACACACTTATTTTTTTACGTCTTATTTTTGTAATTAATATGCATATTTTGTTTTGGCCAATAAATATTTATTTATTATTATTTAAAGTTTGGGGTTTATTCCTTGAGCAAATATCTTAAGGGTTTTTGTCTTTTTGGGATTTATTCAAGTTGAGCAATATTATTCTTATGAGTTTTTCTCCGAGAACCGAGACCGATCATGTCGACCAGATCCTAAAGGACGTGCGTGTTTTGAGTAAAAAAAATCAGAGAGCGTGTGTGAAAAATTTCATGAATGTCTAGAGAAGTGTGTGAGGGTGGTCTGGCTTTCTGTCCTCTCTGTCTATTCCGTAAAGGTCATGGAGGTATATTGATAGATAGATAATCTGAAAAATAAAGAAATGATAAAGAATGACATAAGGCTAAGAAAAAGTGTAACTTAGACTGGTAGCACTTTGCGATTAGTTAAATAGTAAATGACAACATGTCAAACATATAAAAAGATCGATAAGACCACCATAGTATAGACTGGTAGAAAATCCTCATAAGATAACATTTTATGTTGTTCAGTAAGCGTGGGAACAGTCACATAAAATTAGAAGATTTTATGTTCTGTAATATTTCATAAGAAATGGCAGGAGTCTTAATTCCTATTGTAATACGTCTGAATAGGGTGACCATACATCAATCATTATGGTCTCATCTAATTTTTATTATTTTCGTCTAAAAATAGTTTATATTTTGTATAAGTATTTGTGGTACCTAAAATATATAATATATAAATTTTGTCAATTCGGGTCATCAGCTTGCCCCAGTAGACGTTTGTCATATATTGGTTGTTTAAACATGATTGTAATGGTCTAGTTGGAATAGGCATGTGTGTCTGAGAATGGCTTAATAAGCCGAAACATGTCAACTAAAATGTAATATGTGAATAGAACTTTCACACATTTTTTTTAAATTTTGTAATTAAATTTATCATAAATATTTAAATTAATCGTTCACTAGGGAAAACTTGACGAAAAATGATATTATTATGTGCAGGTATGCAGTTTAAAGAAATGGGCTGGAAGGATAAACTGTCATGGAATGAACTGTCGTGAAACTCACTGTCTGAGGGATGAACTCTCGGGGAACGAACGTCGGGGGATGAAATGTCGGGGGACAATATCTTTGTGCACCGTCAAACTCTACCTTATCCTATCTTTATGCAAATAAAACGGCCAAGGTAAAAATTAAACAAGAATATTTTAGAATAGTATAAGCTCATCCATCCTTAATAGGACCTTAATGGTGACCCTATATTGGTAGTATATTGGTGTGCATGGTAGACACTCGACTACACACATCCATTCCATTTTTTAATATAACATACGATTAGTTATTATTTTTTATTATCTAGTTTGTCATTGTGATGTCCACAGATTTCTAGGAAATTGATAATTTATATGTATGAGTATTGTTATGTAAACATACGTAGGAACATATGTATGCAGGTCAACACTCGATACTATACCTAACCATATTAAATCTATTTTCTAATTTTTCAATTTGAGTTGAAAACATGTAATAGTGCTAAATTTTTAATCATCTTGCTAACTGTCTCTTCGATTAGCGGATACAAATTTTAACTTTTTTATACTAAGGCTTATACAATTGTCCACTGAAGGCCCTGGACGAGAAATGGGAATGTTGGAAGAGTTGAAAGACCTTTTAAAAGGTGGTTTGGTGATATTTTTCAACAAACTGATTGCAGAACGTGGATGCGAAAGGGGAAAGACGAAAACGAATGGAGGGGAGGGGTGGAAGAGGCTTATATCCAGATCTTGAAATGATATTATGTAAAAATGGATTCAACAGTACCTTAATATGTTTGGCGCAGTTGTTTGTAGGACGAATCTCCCAAACGGGAAGTTCGGAGTTTAAATCCCGGTTGTAACGATGCATTTTGCAATGCAATCAGTAAGCTTTTAGCCTTCTGTAAAATCTGCAGGAAAATATTTGGTGTTGTACCTACATAATGTATACATACAAGCCTGGATTTTTTTCAGAAAAAAAATATCCTATATATTTTGTCAATTATCACGTGTCATCCTCAAAACATGCCCCAACCAGCACAGTCGTCTCTCTTAGTTAAAGGAGGAGTATGTACCTAGTACCTACTTACCTACCGACTACTAAACTATGTAAATATCTAAGTATTCTTTTCATATATTTATTTATCTACATAGGTTTTTGAATATTATTTGTATGTACAGTATGTATATAAAATATTGTCCACATAAGTATTTAATTTCATTCTGTTCACCAGAGTGTTACATCACCACACTGCATAATCCACTTTTTATTTATTTATTTATTTATACAACAACAGCCTCCATATAATCCTCTCAGATGCCGCGTCTCTCTGCATTGTTGTATTGTTGAATACCAAGCCATATGTAGATTTCTGTGACAATACTCCTTAACAAGCAACTGCCCAAAGATATACAGCATAAAGATTGGTCCTCAGGTTTTGGAAATAATATTTAGAATTGGTGATTGTAATTTATGAATGTTAGTAACGTGGTAAAAGTAGTTAGTTAGTAAGTGTAAAGTGGTCACATCAAGCCAGCCGATGATCAGCCTGAAGGAAAGTCCAGCCTTTGCTGTATATCTGTTGAGATAACTACTTGTTGTATTCAACTACGACATGAAGAAAATTCCGATGTTCTCACAAAAAAACTAAAATTAGGATTTTCAAAAATATTATTTTGAATGTTTTGAAGTTGTGTTTTATTAAATTTAATCACGTCTAAATATTTGTATGTTTGTCATATTTCTCATACTTTATTCATATAATTTGTATATATATTCATATAATTTAGAGTATACCAACACTGATGTATGCAAGTGAGACATGGACATGGCTGAAGAAGGATGAATCAAGTATAAATGCGGTCGAGATGAGATCGTTAAGAAGAATGTGTGGAAAAACATTGAGAGATAGAATAAGGAACGAAATGATTAGAGAGTTGAGTGACTGTAAAAAGGATGTTGTGAATAAAATGAAAGTGAACAAGTTGAGATGGTTGGGTCATGTGGAAAGAATGAACGATGAAAGAATAACGAAGAAAATTTACCTGGGTGAAAGAGGAGGTGTAAGGAAACGCGGCCGTCCGAGAACCACCTGGCTGGACCATGTCGACCAGATACTCAAGGACGGACGTGTTTTGAGTAAAAATAACCGGAGAGTATGTATGAGGAACTGCATGAATGTGACGGAAGCCCGAAGGGTGTGTCAGGATAGGAAAGTCTGGCGATCCGTTCTCTCTGCCTACCCCGCAAGGGAGGTGGCGTGAGGGTATAGAATAGAATAGAATAGAATACCAGAGACAAAGAGTGGATTTTTGTAGGAGGGCAGCCTGGGCTAATATTTTTTACTGAATTATGTCAGATTAGACAATTTAGATTAATTTATCATCTTAAATCAAAAGGCAATTCGATGGGAATAGTATTTATAGGACCCTACACTACTGGAGTATATGTGGTCATTATTATTTTTCTTCTTTTTCTCGGTGGGATTGTGACCTAAATTGCGATGAATTAGCCTCCTGCGAATTCGATTCCCAGCTGTCAATACATCTCTTTAGTGGTCAGCCCGGGAGTTCTTTCCTGAGTTCAGCCGTTCAATACGCAATGTTAGGAAGTCTGGATGGCTCCGTTATACTCAAATTTTGCATAAACTATGTCTTCTTCGTTGCTTCTCCCCCTGTCTACATCTTCTGTTTCACAAATTTCCCTAATCCTTAAATTTTATACTCTGTCTTCTTTCATTAAAGTTTCACCTGGTTCTAAAACGTATGTGTACAATTATTTATCTCACTTAATTGTCACAATTGGTTGGTTGGCAGACATTAACCCCGCCATTTGGTATAATGTTTTAGATTCAATGAAGTTTTTTTTATTAAACAAGAGTGTTTCTTTCAAAATATTTTCCATCTATTGAAAAGGACATCTATGATTATTGATCAATAATCAGTATGGTGTGGAAAGTACCCACCTATAGGTTGTTAATATGGAGCTTACCAAAGCTTTTGATCACAAAATACTTTATGTCCTCTGTTGATTCTTTCTTTAACTCTGAGCCATAAATTGGTTTTAATGATCTTTATGGTGTGACCAGCCCCATTGTCACCAAACCTCCGAATTCAAAAGATATTTGTATAGGTATTTATTACTTATACACTCTGGTACCATTCTCATGGAAATGTAATATTTACCTTAAGGCCCCTTGAACGGTCTCTGTGTGCCTCTCCCCTTTTTCAGACATCAAGAGATCTGCATTTTCTCTTCTTCTTTCTCAGCCGTTTTAATTCCAATGCTGGACATAGGCCTCCCCTTAGACTTCCACAGATCCCGATCCTGGGCTTGCTGCATCCACTACTTGCTTCCTGCGATTTGCCTCACATCGTCAGACCATCTTGCCTGAGGTCTACCTACGCTCCTTTTGATTGTTATAGGTTGCCACTCGAGAATCTTTTTGGTCCATCTAGAATCTGAGCGTCTTAAAATAAAAAACTGTGATATCCAGACAAAAAAAATATCCAACATCGTCCAAAATACGATCCGTGGAAATTTACTCGAACACAAATATTCCAAAGCTATTTATGTAAAATCCTACCTTCTTCTTCTCTTCGTGCCCTATCGGGTCCCTCCGACGTTGGCGATCACTATGGAGAAACCATCCCTCTCTGCCGCAGTGCGGAACAGCTCGCTGACGTTCCTGATGCCAGTCCACTCACTCGGAGCCACGACATCCGGCGTCTTCCCTCTATTTTTCCCTTCATAATTAGTTGGGGTAGACTGTATTTGTCGCCTCGGAGAACGTGACCCAAGTACGCAATTATATACCTACAAAATTTTTATTTACTCGTATATAAAACAAGATCCTCTAGCGCCTATTTTCTAAAATCTCCATTGGATTACAACTAAAATTATATATTTTTAATTTAATACTCGCGAAAATAGTTTTATTCTTAATAATTATAATACGTGGCGTTTAGAAAAAGAATAATATCAATTATAATTATTATTTTTATTAACCGAAAACTTGTCCAACTAGTTTGCACACAGGCAGTGGCGGAGCTACCATGATAATAAAAGTCAATTTGTTTTTTCCAAAGTTAAGGTGTTGTTATTATACTTGCCTATTTGAATTCCGTAATTTTCAACGTTAATTCTCGATCATATCAATATGTAAATCAATATCAATATTTACTCAAGTAAAAAACGCAATAATGTCGAATTTAAATAAAAAAGCTTTTTGAATGTGAATGAAAACTTTCGCTGACTATTCCAATATTCTAGATATTTGAGTTTATCCCAAATGATCACAATTCACAATTATTTATAATGATTACTGAGCTCACTTTGAAGCCATTTGGAGCAGCATATCATCTGCTCCAAATGGCTTCAATTTTTTAATTTTTTTTCTAAATTTAAAAAGGGATCTGGGCTTGCATACACAGACCCAAATATTTTCCTGCACACTTTGCACTAGGCTTAAAGCCTTTATCGCAAAGTGTGGAATACATCGCCGGCTGGGGAAGAAGAAGAAGATTTTTTTCCAAGTACCTAACCCAATAAAAATATGAAGACATCTCAATATTTTTACATATCACCCAAACAGCCAACGATCACTTCGAAGTTTATTTAGCTTGCTAATAAACATTAATTTTAAACTTAAAGCTCCAAGAGGTACACCACTGTTTTGTAAAAGCTATATGCATATTAAAAATAATGGTTTAATCCCACAAATATTTTATCTGATCAATTCCATGTCTCAGACACTCGGACCCATTATTTCTCATTTTCTAAATTGATAAAATAATGTTTGTCATGAACCAAATCCGTCAAACTGAAGACCTGTTTTGGTTTTTTGAACCAGGATGTAAAGATATTGATGGGTAAGACAATAAATTTAAATATCCAAATAAATTTAACGTTCGCGTTTTTTTTCTCTTAGTTTCCTGCTGAATGATAGATACAGTTAATTAGATTTTAAATCTTTGCTATAATAAATTCATTACCGTTCCTTAAAAAAAACACAAACTTTTAAAAGTGTTTTGATAGAAGAAGCTTTCTGGAAGAAACGAAAAATGTTTATGATAGGCACCTATTTTTATAATTATGATTTAAAATGCTTGAGCAAAAGATGCTAGATGATGTGATCTATGGGCTAATGAAGTTTTTTGTAAATATGTTTGGATATTATTTTACAGATTTTGTACATATTTTTGTGCACAACTTATAATTTTTCTTTTAATAGATAGTCTGTGAAAACGACGAATGGCTTTTGAGATCTTGAAGTCCAACGCTCTCTCCGTGTCGATCAGTTCACAATCGAATTCTGAGTTGCGCATACTGAGCAAAAGCAAAAGATGAGCATGTTTGACGAATTTTATGAACTTGATGGAAGCAAAAAGAAAACTATATTTTTTTATAGTGTAATACTACAGCATAGGTATACTTGGTACCTATAAAGAATAAAAAAAAAGTACAAATGAGGTTTTGGCCTGTCTGCCTAGCCCGCAAGAATTGCGGTGTGGTAGAATAGACCATACAAAAAAGTGGATTGGCGCCCTTCAGCGGTAAAATCGCCCCAAGGGCACCTAATATTTTTCTGAGTATAAATCACCGTATATGATCGTCATAAGCAGTAAAAATGATAGAATTAATCACCACATAGACTAAAATCCTGTGTCGTGAAGCGCGGAATATAGGTACTAAAATCAACGCCGGGATTCGAACCCGGCACGTCCCAATTGGATGACCCGCCACTCTATAACCCATCGTTCTATGCACTCTTGTAGATTGTATTATGAAAATAGAAGGTAAAGAAATATCTATAATTTTTTGTGGTGGTAAAAGAAAAAAACGAGTATTTAGAACTCGTAAAATTGAGCCACACTACCTTGCGACGGGTCATCACCATCGCATCACACACAATATATTGTGGAATGTGGCGCTATAAATAATAGACTGAAGGTTGTTATTATATTCCATTACCTCTACCCGTACCTACTCTGCCTACTATACGTAATACCTCATCTCTTCTGATGGATACAGGCAGGTTGTAGTAGTAGTAAGTAGTAGTAGTAAGACAAGTTGTAGAAGTAATCGGGGATGTAAAAAAGATAGTGGAGACTAATTTGTAGTAGCAGAGTATTTTACTATTCCTAATCAAATCATTACAAAAGCTAACTATAGGGCACATACCAGACACCGTAATGTCTCTAACCCAAAATAGTGTATCCTGTATCCTAAAGTGGAGGGTACATTTTCAGCTCTGGGTTCTGAACCCAATACCTCTGGGAGATCTGCACTGCAACCAACTGTGCCATCCGTGCGTAGGTACTCCATCATTATTAAAGGAAAATCCCGCGGGCTTAAGGTCCTCCACATCCCCGGGTGGCTCAGGCGCATTAATAGCGACCTCTTTATGGTTGGGCCCATGGTTAGCCTTAAGGGAGCCCCCCGGCAAACCCCACTCCTGAATTACGTTCCTTCAATATCCTTAGTCCAAGGAGGTTACAAAATTTACACCTATTACTACAATATTTCAAACTATATCTATATATGTATTTTACGTTTTAGTAATGAGAGTCACGGTTAGTTCCTTACTCTCAATGATTTGTTTTATTCTGTTTTTTTATCGTGTTTCCTATTGTTTTAAATTCTAACTTGTTCTATGTACACTCTTCAGCGCAAAGGCTGAACGCTGCCATTCGGCATTCCCAAGGATGTAATATTTTAATACAGTAAAATAAAATAAAATAAATAGGCTGAAATACTCAAGTATGGATGATGTATAATAATGTAATTCGATTTGGAATCTCTATAATAACAATTCAAAATATTTTATTAGGTACTTCGATAATCAAAGATGCGAATCTATAATATATTATATAATATACCATCTAATAATCTATATAGGTCCTAACGTTCGTTCAAGACCACAAATTTTATAACACCATCTATATAACAATTAGAATAACATGTGTATGAACAACATAGAGAAGACATACCTACAACAATATAATACAGAGGTATGTGTATATAGTTGTATGGTGATTGGAAAAGGGTTAGTGAAGTGTAGAAGTGATCATCAGTAGGTTATGGGGATTTTAGGAGACCTCGGGGCCTGCCCTTGCCTCCAGATAACGCGGAGGCTTCTATTAAGAACGTAATGATCAATATTTTGTTTTGATTAAACCAGAGAATTCAAACTTTCGTCTCATAGACTATTTATATAAATATTATAGAGGTTTCGTATATTTAGAGAGGTGTAAAGAGAGGATAGAAAAATATAATAAAAGTTTAACGAATTTATGTTCAGAAATTAACAGTTTTGGAGATGGCCATTTGAAAATTGAATAGTGTGAAAATTTCTCATTTTGGTTTTTTGACAATTATTACTTTCAAACTACGTACTAACTCGATTTTGAAAAAAACAAACTAAAAATCATAGTAAACAATTTAGGATTTCCATATTAATTTGCTTCAGCTTTCGAACAGGTTTAGTTAAAATTTCGTTAATAAACACGATTTATGTGAAATATAAATATTCTAAAAAATATGCCCTATAATGTGTCTATTTTAACATTTTACAATTTGTTATATGAAAAGACGCTATATTCAGACCCAGTTGATACATTTTGTGAGAGAATGCGTTAGCATGTTGTTGGATTGAAGTAGATATTAATTATTAAACTATATATAATGTTTCCTATTCGTATATAAGTTTGAGTATCAGTGATTGTAATTTTAAATTACCTAGGTCTATGGGTGCCCAATTATTCTGTTGAACGTCCTTCGGCCTTCCATACTGTGATGATGAGGAATGCAAGATGTTATGGAGCCTATTACTGCATACGGAAGGTAGGAGGAAGAAGGGTCAGCCTGATGCAGCTAGCTGCTGTGCAGTGTATGTATACTGTATAGGTCGACTCCTTATAATAATCCAGTAGATAGAGGTACCTCAGATTCAAAGGTACCTATCTACTCACTGAGGATTATAAATCAAATAACCATCTTACACGACCCGCCTCAAACAATGATTGGACAAAATACCAACCAACCTATATGTTGGTAACTACACAATATGTTAAAGGAATTTTTAATATGGTATGCATCTACCTACCTACACACATATCAAAAATAATTGTTTTTCTGTCTATCCTCTCACACCACATCCCTTGTGGGGTTGGTAGAGAAGACAGAGAGCATAAAGCCATACTGGCCTATCCCTACACACATTCCTTTTTTTTAATTTTCCATCTGGATCGACAGCGCCGGGATTCGAACTCCGTAGCATCGGTTTGGTAGACCCACGCTCCAATCAACTGCCCCAACCAAGCACCCATCTTCACTCATCGCATTTGTGGAATGAAGATTTCTTCATTTTGCTTAATTGTCAACCGCTGTCATAAACTAGTGGGGTTGGCAATTATATACTATACTGTGTAAAGATGTATTGATGTATGTATTATTTATGTAACTCGATGGGAATCGTATTCTTAGGTATCTTCGCGCCTGGTGTCAGTTAGGTACCTAGCCTCTAATATACACCCATTGTCCTCGTTCAGAAACATTCAGAATTGGTGGTGAACTTGAGATGTCATTACCTCTCGAATTTCTGATTAGTTACGGGACACTCAAAAACAATTTTGAAATGAAAAAGAGTGTAGTTATTGCCTCCCATACATATTGTATCAATAAACAAAAAATGCTATTCTCTCAAGATTATTCAAACTTCACCATACACGGTAAAATACTCGTACGTATAATAACAATAACAATTCAAAAAGGTAATGATGTTTAACTAATTAAATAACAGGTGAGATGTTAATGAACAGGTATTCGTCGAGTACTTAGCAAGTATTTCTCTAAACAAGTATGTTAAGTATTCGGTACTCGGGAGTACTTAGCCATATTATATTGTATTCGAAATTCGAATGTTAAATAACATGAAATTCTTTTTTTAAATAACATAGAGTAGGTTGGGTAAGTACCTGCTTACTTAAAATCTCATCGTTTTGTACTCTTCATAAAAAATATTTGTCATAGTTGGTCATATGTAAATTGTCGCGTGAAATAAAAGTGTACGAAATATAAAAGAACAGTCACAATTCAATAATATCTATAAGAATAGGGGACTGATGGTGATTGGATGTAAAACTATAGAAATCGCAAGATGTTATTTGTAATAGGGTCGACAAACTAATTCAAATATTGGCATACCTACCTACCAGCTTCTGCATTATGAGTCGAGAAATTATGTATTATTATGAAACCATTGTCATATTTTGTATTAAAAATGTATAATATGACCTTTGTTTAATATGTGCTGAGGAAAGTACGCTAGCATTCGGATAGCTGAATACATTACAAGCACTAATCAATGGGAATAATTAAAAAAAAATAACATTAAAAAAACGCTCTTCGAGAAATGGTGTTAAATAATGAAAATCAATAGTCATAGAGAAAAGATTCCAAATGCATATTAAGTTTAAAGCTACTAAAAATTCACTGCTATTTCAGTTCCTACACTAGAGCACATGCGACCAGAATGTTCTTTACTATTTCCTGTTTATATTGCTACTGTGAATTTTCAAGAATGTTCCAGACACAACTATCATCTTTTCTTTCATATGAAGAATTCTTAACTCACAAATCTACTCTCGTATTCTTCATATTTTTATAAAGGTCCTATGAACGGTATTTTTTTATTATTTGTAAGTTATGAATGTTATGATATATTTCTATATGACAAAAAGGGTTAAACGTTTGCCATCCAATCTCTCGAATACCCACTTTTAAAAATAATAAGAAGACTACCTACGATCGATCAAGTTGTCCAACTTGTTTTGAAGATAAAAATAATGTCAAATTTTTCTCAAGTACTATTAGCATACCTAATGAGAAATTTGGATCATTTTTAAATCAGCATTTTCTATGTTGCCAACAACAAATAATGTTGCCAACAATGAATAATGTCAAATCTGTCACAAATATTGTACCTAATGAGAAATTTGAACCATTTTAATAACAGCATTTTCTATGTTGCCAACCTCCCAGTGACGATGAGTGGATTTCTGTGGGAAGGAAGCCGGGACTAACATTTTTTTTTATTGATTTATGTCAGACTAGACCCATTATTTTTTCATCTTTAATCGAAAAGGTAACTCAGTGGGAATTAAGAACCCAGAGCCACTGCGACCTACCTGCTTCATAATGTATATATTTTAAAAATTATTTTATATTTTATTTTAGAATACAGAAGAATGAGAACGTATCGTGTGTGTTGTCGACACCTACACACAGCATTCACTTGCTACCCAATCACAGGAATATAGGTACAGTAATGATTGTACAGTAGTAGCAAAACAGAAGTTTGCAGGACTATTTTTTTTTAATTGACAAAAAAACATGCCTTGTGTAAAAATTGCAGATTATTTTGGTGACCATATCATATTTAAAATGATTTAATAGGTATTAAAAAAGATCGTTTACATTCCACAGTTCTAAAACATTTTGAATTTGAAGTTAGAACAAAACGTGACACGGTGACAAACTAAAAATGTACTAAAAATAATGAAACGAAAGATATAGAAATTGAATTAGTTAGACAGGGATGACAATATTAATTTGAATGTTGCCTGTATTCTGTTTTGGATGACGTATGTGGAATAGAAATGTCACGTCTAGGTAAATGTTGCTAGATAAAAAAAATACACACCTACAAGTTTTTTTTTTGTCCCAGCATCCGTTTGTTCTGGGAGTGGTACAGCAACGTCGGTAACCGAAATAACGCTACATTATGTGAATGAAAATGCCTGTCGCCTTGGTTGAGGAAAAAACTGTAATGTATTTCCGCCTGTGCAATGCAGATAAATCCGGTTCAATACCTAAAATAATTTAGGTATATCTCAAATCATATAGTTGGTTAATCCAAACATTTTTTTTATAAACTGTCTTCTACCAATAATGGGGTAAACAGCAAATACTGTCTATATAAGAAAAACAAATTATCTTGGTGCAAACATTTTTATGGCATTCAGAATGGGTGATGAACCCCTTTGCTGAAGAAGTGATTTCTTTGACAATCAACAGTAGCAACTTTCAGATAAATGTATATCTCCAATTATTTAAAAGGTGCTGTAATTAAACCATAAATATTTTATTCTATTCTGCTTACGGGTCAACTAATCGTCTAGGAGTGTTCTTACCTAACATTATAAAAAAAATACTTAGTGTGGGAAACCAAAACATAGATATTATGAACACAGAAAGACAATAAAAGAGTAGGTACTTACATAAAACTGTGCCCGAAGCAGGTACCTACCTTCATGGGTGTCAAATTTTCATGGTAGATTATTTGAAAAAAAAAACCGACAGTTTTTTTAATAAATTATTCATAAAAATGTCGATCATCATCCAAATGTTGTCGACGAATGTCCAGGAGCATTAGGTTAACCTAATGGGTCGTAAAAGCTATTTTAGTAATAAAATAATACTATACAATAACAACACGCGAGATCAGAGGTGGTCAACTTCGGTCAGCAGGTAGAACCTATACCTAATAACTTATATAGTCACCTTCATAGATAAGTCATTTATGTATATCTTAGCATGTTTTATATCTCTAGCATTGCATATACATTCATCAATAAAATTCAACGGATGAATGGTAATGTTATGTAAGTCGTAAAAATTGTAGATACATTTCCACCTTTAATAAAATTAAATAAATAGGGATGTTGGTAAAAGGTATTCGAATGACAAAATCTGAGACCTTACGTCGTATGTTAGGTACCTAATTTGTGAGATCAAATTATGACAAACTGCAATCTATATGAACCACACAAGTTTTTTGATCAGTACTACCGACATCGTACAATAAATGAATTGGTCATGAAAACGGTAGAAAAATACTCGTACATTCTTCTTCTTCGGTTTCTATCCTGCGATTGGTTTGCAGCAAAGATCTGCATCTCATTGACCACTTCGTCCGGTCCTCCGCAACTCTTTTCAGCTTCAGGTATGAGGTGCAGCCCATCTCCTCATAAATCTGCTGCAGATACTCTCGTAGAGAGCTCCCTCTCGAGTTCGTCCCCCCAGTCATACCCTCCACTACAGTATGCAGGAGGTTTATATGGCGTATTATGTATGGTATATCCATCTGGTCCGCTTCTCTGAGATTTTTTCTCTGAGTTTTTACAAGGTGCCTCCGTTCTTCGTCATTCACAACCTATACTTAGATAGATTGTTTTTTAGACAATTGTTCCTTATATCCTTAGGTCCCTTTCGACACTTGGAATCGTCAGTTTATACATATTATTTACCTATTATATTAGGTAGGTATATCAGTCGAAGGAGGAATAATATGAGGAATAATTCTTGGGAATCGATCTCTTTGTAAAAAATCTAGCTCCTAGTTATGTTGTTATACTGTCTACTTTATGGTGTGTGCCTTTTATAGCAGTGGAGTCTACTGTACCCCCAATCTTCATAGTTTAATATCTTAGCACTAAACCTCAGAAGACAGAGCAACCATCATGAAAATCTTTATATTTTCTCTAATAAAACTGTTATGTGTTACACTGAAGCATTGATGAGCTTAATAGGGTTAAGCTTCTTAATCAGTTTCGTTATTGAAGCTCGTGTTTATACTCCAACCTATAATATTAATAACATATTGGGGAGAGAGCTTTTCATAGTCCCTATATGGAGGATCGTTAACCAATAAACTATTATTACAGGAAATGGGTGAAGAAAAGTATGGCAACTCAATAATTTATGTATGGTTTTTAAAACGTTATGCTTTTCTAAAGCTGTGACAAATAAGAAACATAATTCAGATTGTTGTAAACAAATAAATATTTATCGGCCAAAAAAGTAAGAGTTTCAAAAACAAGACAATGGTAGTGTACCAAAAGGCTGAGTTATTGCAAAAGCAATTTCTTAAAGTAGAAAAGAAAGAAAAAACTAGTACCTACAGTGCCTACATATCGATAAAAAAAAACTAGGCACATTTAAAACTAGGCTCATTCATTCATTCTTCGTTCATTCTTCATTCATTCTTCATTCATTCTTCATTCATTCTTCATTCATTCTTCATTCATTCTTCATTCATTCTTCATTCATTCTTCATTCATTCTTCATTCATTCTTCATTCATTCTTCATTCATTCTTCATTCATTCTTCATTCATTCTTCATTCATTCTTCATTCATTCTTCATTCATTCTTCATTCATTCTTCATTCATTCTTCATTCATTCTTCATTCATTCTTCATTCATTCTTCATTCATTCTTCATTCATTCTTCATTCATTCTTCATTCATTCTTCATTCATTCTTCATCCATTCTTCATTCATTCTTCATTCATTCTTCATTCATTCTTCATTCATTCTTCATTCATTCTTCATTCATTCTTCATTCATTCTTCATTCATTCTTCATTCATTCTTCATCCATTCTTCATTCATTCTTCATTCATTCTTCATTCATTCTTCATTCATTCTTCATTCATTCTTCATTCATTCTTCATTCATTCTTCATTCATTCTTCATTCATTCTTCATTCATTCTTCATTCATTCTTCATTCATTCTTCATCCATTCTTCATTCATTCTTCATTCATTCTTCATTCATTCTTCATTCATTCTTCATTCATTCTTCATTCATTTTTCATCCATTCTTCATTCATTCTTCATTCATTCACATGTAATATACAACTTATTCACGTGCAGACCAATTATTATTAACAACCTACCTGCATACCTGCGAATTAAAAAAGTGGATTCGTAGAACCAATAACCAATTTGACATCTATTCATTAATGTCCTCTTTTAAAGAAATATCATCCACACGTATATTTTTTCATGGGAATAATCACTCGTAAATATTGAAGCTTATTTACTTTAAGCATATTTGGTTAAACCCAGCAACATCATCGATCATTCTACTTAAATCGATCCTATTTTCCTCCTAATTAATATGCAAAAGGCAACGCTCTTACTAACTGACTACTTAGTATGATCCACCCAATCAATCCTTAGTAATACACCATGATGTCAGATTGTTTCTATTACAATATTACTCATCTTTTTATCGCGAGTTCAATTGTATTTTAGCGGATGTGATTAATTAGTTTCATATTGTCATGTCAGTTTGAATGGCGTGATTTGATTGGCTAAAACTAGATACTTAGAAGTAGGTACTTATATTTGTAAGAATAAATGAAAATTACCCTAAAATATGTACTCTGTATGTATGACCGTAAAATACTTATGTGAGAGACTATGGTTCTAAACAGAATTTGAATCAATTTCTTCTAGACCATGTTGTATGACTTTTAGGTTGTTTTTTACCAATTACAGGCTTTCTATATTAGTCCTCAGAAATATCCCCTTAAGTCACGCCAATGAAATGAACTATGCAAAAGTCGGTGTTTAAATTCACTCCCAGCATGTTTTTAGAAGATCTCTACGTATATTCCTTGATGTTCACAAATATTTAAAACTCTCACATTATTAGATCTCACACCAAGTGAGACTTAGAAACCTAACACACATTCCAGATTCTTTTCCTGGACAGCTCCGCAGTTAAAGATAGCCAGGTTCTCTCAATCGGGGACGTTTACAACTTTGCCGATATTGTAACCTCTATTATCAATTTGTCTTGGGACCTCCACAGAACATTTTATATGAACGGTGATATTCATTGACATACGTATTCTTTTCTAGTGCCAAAGGTCTTGGTAGATTTTGACTAAAATAAAATAGAGTTATAATGTTTTGTGTTCACAATATTCTTCACACACACAAATTTTGCGATGTTTACTTTCGTTTACCGTCGACGACGCCCGATTCAGTCGTTAATAAGTGACGATGCCGGGCGTCGTTAGTAATTCGGCGCCAATAATAATAGTAAAGCTCCACATACTTTTACTTACATAGTACGACTATATGGGGGCTGGGGATTTTATTATATTTACTAAGATAATATCTGCCAAATTGTCTGGATAGTTAAGTAAATAGTAACACCGAAGTTAGGTAGGTACTATATTATTAGGGACCCTCAAAGGCAAATTGTCCAGTGTCTTGCTGGCAGGACTTTATTGCCGGCTCCACACAATCAGTAGGCGTTCACAAACTCAGTTCACAAACGTGTGGATGCTTCGCAAGCGCCTGCCGCAAAATTCCAATGATTTGTATAGAAACCGACCGTTAACAATTTTGTTTACAAACCTACACGAACCAAGCCAAACGCCCCATCCACACGCCTGTGAAGTCGTGAACACCCGTCGAAGCTCGGCAAGCGTTTGAAGCCGGCATTAGATCTACCAGTAGCGTGCAAGCTTAGTGCATTTTTAGTCTTTCCAAACCTGCTAGAAAAGCGTGATTTTTTTCATATCTCTCTCCATGCAATAGCACCTTCCATAACAATCGAATGATCTCATACATCATTATATACCTACAGACGAATACGTCGTCGAAACTCAATTAGAGACACTTGAAAAGAGTGGCAAACTTCGCTGCTGAAAAGATTGCAAAGTATCTAAGCTTTTTGAATTTAATACAGAACCCTCGAAAAAATCACTTCGTCCAAAAACTATTTATTGTAATCTCCATTTAAATAGAAATGATACAAAGATGATTCAATTTAAATTTTTAATATCGTTATTCACAAAAGAACGCGTTTAAATATTTCATATTATTTTATCATACGTACGATTGTAATACTTAATTATATATCTGCATGGGGGAGATTGAACCGCGTACCCTGTAATTTAGAGATGCCGATACTATCAGTCGTTTCAATCACATCACCGGGTACCAACCTTATAATAATAATATTATTTTTGATATTATTTTATTATTAACCCTATACAAATTCCAGGTTTGATTTTATTGTTTTGTTAAGGTTTTATTATTGCAAAAAAGGACGACTTATTTCATTGTTAGAAATTCTTATTTCCCGATTAATTTCCCAAACTAATGATGCCGTCGACCTCTTGCATTTCCGTAAACCACACTCCTGTAATTTGAAAACATAAATTCAATCGTTCACCCTTTTCATATTATTAAGTAAGTATGTGATTTTTTTATGTATGGTAATAGGGTACCTGGAGAAAAGCCCACACGAATATTGCCCCTCGTGCATGAACTCCAAAAAAAAAGGCCTTCAGAAATATGCTCATCGAATAAAAGACTAACCCTTCTAGTTGGATTCTTCTAGTAAATAAATAATTTATGAATATGGACTTTTGCACTTAGATACATGTGAGTGAAGCAAGTGAATTGTATCCATGTGTGGAAGAAGGTGGTCGGTAGCCTGGTTGGTAACTCGCTCGACTGTTAATCCACTGGGCGCGGGTTCAATCCCCGACTTACTCCACTTCACAACACAAGCTTTTAAGCTTTCTGTGAAGTGTACAAATATGTATTTGGGTTTATTTCAATAAACACAGATTCATTAAAAAAATGTGTAGTTTGAGACTTTATTTCTCTGCCTACCCCATTAGGGACGTGACATGAGGGGATAGAATAGGTAGAAAGAAAAATACTTACAAGTACTAACTCGCATATACTCGTATCTTTTGTATCATGGCATTATATACATAATAGGTAAAGCACAGATTCAGAATCATTCTCCTTGTCGTTTTTTTCACCCTCAACCCCAAATTCACCCCCCGCAATATTATCTCGTCCGTGTTGATTTCCATAAGGGGTGGAGCTCCGTGATGTTAGGGGAAGGGCATATCTGCGGTTGCTAAGCAACTAGCGTCGCGACGCGCTTCCAAACTTCCGATGGGTGGCGCCCAGACGCCATTTCTAAAGCTTCTATTTCACTTACCGTGAATGATGAGCTGAAGCTACAACAAAATATTTTTTTGGAAAGCTGATACTTTCTGTCATTTTTGGCACACAAAATACATAAAAAAATATAGGTAAGTAACCATACCTATTTTTTTTTCTCATTATAAAATTTTACATAGTTTACACAATGATCATTTCTTTTTAACTTAATAACAATTAGATATTTGGAGATACCTCCCCAATATAGGTTCACCGTGAATTAATAAATAAATAATCCCATGTGTAGGTACCTATACTACCTACACATGGGAGTATAAGAATATACTTCATGGGTCATAAAATAGTAACAAATAAAATATACTTATACTATTTTCTTCGATCCGAAAAGACTTTATCTTAATCTTGTTTGCATGGTGGTTCGATAAATTTGACCTTAATGAATACTTTATAGAATAGATCTCACCTAAAGAGCCATCTATGGAAAATATTACAAAGCTTTAGTTTATGTGCCGTTCCAAAAGATAACATGGAATCTAGTACTATCCACGTAGCATCACACTATGATGATAAATGTTACATAAAACTTGGGACACTCTTCAATAGATGTCGACAATCAAAAAAATTTGGCGCCTTGTTATTTGAATGTTACCTACTATGTTTGGAAACTATTATTTAAACAAAAAAGGGATTATTTTATCAAGTTCACAATAGGTTAAATAGGTCAATACTTAAATACTTCTTACGTAGTCCTCTTATGCTGGATTTCACCAACTTCTTTGGTGAGGAATAGCGGAGATAGGAGCCACTTTTCATTATTTTCATACAAAATTAGTGCTAGGTGACTCCTATCTCCGCTATTCTTCACCTAAAAAAATGTTGAAATCCAGCATAAGAGTCCCAGTTGTTTGAAAAACTCCCATGAAACAATTCACATGTTCTTTAGTAATTGAGTGCGCCACCCATTCTGAATGTTTGCTCAAAGAGACTAGTATAAATGGAAAAGTTGTGTAGGAAATAAAAATCTAATTTTGTGACTTCACATCCCCATTCACCCATTATGAAGTTACGTTTAAAACTCCTATTTGCATGCAGAAGCGTTGGATCAAAGGTTGACTTTACTAATGAAATCAACTTCAAACGAGCGTATTCTGTCATGCGAAAATAGCACCTAATGTATGAAGCGTTAGGGTGGAAAAATCCATGTCTAAAACATTGTTAAATTCAAAAAATATTCAACGGAGAATTTCATAATATCTCCGAGGTAGACATGAGCGCCGCGCCGGCGCGCCGCCGCTAATCATGGTCGGCGCGCCGCCGCCGACAAAACGCTCACGCCGGCGGCGTGGGAACTGCGTGACCAAAAATATTTATCCTGTGTTTTTTGAGACAGAAATCGAAATAAGTACTTTTCCAGGTAAAAAAATGAAGCATTCAGCTGTGGCGACGCTAGGATTCAGTAATTAAATAAGATGTCGAATAATAACTAATGCATTGTTAACCCACTCCTACGTCTCACATATTTCGTTCATTTGGTTTGGAATAAAAAAAAATCGGGGAATTTTCTGTACCTTATTTATTTGATTCTAAAACAAGAAATAGGATGGGATGGAGGCATTAATAATTTGGTTCTTCATGGTGGAAATTAAATGAACAAACGTTATTTTATGTTAACTGGGAATCACAAGGAAAACTCAGAATTTATAGTTGATCGATTTTTAGGACACCGGTCGATTTTATCATACCACGCTGAAATTTTTAAACCACGTAAATTTTAGCAGAAGGCTATATTTTTCTTCCAGGAATATCTGACCAAAATATGCGGCCTTTCGTCTTTTCGGTCAACCGTTCTATCTTTTCATTAGTTTAACCTTTGATTTTATCGAAGTACCTAATCGAAATTATTTTCATTCCACTTGACTAGATTCGCTATTCTCCAGATAACAGGTGCACTCACTGACCTGGAGGTTGTCGAGAGTTTCACATACCTCGGATCCGTGCTAAATGACGCAGGAGGATGCGAGGCGGAGATCAGAAGACGGATTGGGATGTCAAAGAACGCTATGACACGCCTTGATAAAATATGGAAAGACCGAAGAATATCCAGAGGGCTAAAAATTAAATTGGTGCGGTCGCTTGTGTTCTCTATTTTCCTCTATGGGGTGGAATCTTGGACCTTGCGAGCGAGGGACAAAGCTAGAGTTGACGCTTTCGAGATGTGGTGTTAGAGGCGCATGCTGCGGATCCCATGGACTTCAAGAAGGACAAATGCCTCTATCCTTCAGGAACTTGGAATCACATCTAGATTGTCATCTCCATGCTTAGAAAGAATTCTCCAATTTTTTGGACACATCGCTCGCAGAGGGGGAGATAGTCTCGAGAAGCTAATAATCACGGGAAACACGCCGGGATGGAGACCCAGAGGACGATCGCCTTTGCGATGGACGGACCAAGTTACGCAGACTGTTACCCCCTCCATCTACAGGGCAGTGCATCTTGCCGAGGACAGAGCTGCGTGGCGGGGATTGGTCAAGCAACGGGTGTTTGGGTTTGGAGATCGCGACCCTCAGCAGTGAGGAAATCGACAGGAGAGAGAGAGATGCTATATTTAATTTATTTTAATACAATAAGTACTGTAGAAATAGTTAAGACTCCTCTTCTCTTGACAAAAAACGATATTCATTTGGTAATTTTTACGTTTACGATCTTCAAAGTGTCAAAATGTGATTATATTTTGATATTAGATATTTTAACGTTAAAATCCAATTATTTCGCTCATCCAAGGCTGCATTTTAATAAAAAATAATAATTTACTATCCCCTAACGTGGTTTCTCGGACTGTGATTACAGACTACTCTCAAATTGTAATTTATCTTTCCACCGGTAATCATTACGTATTTTGGTTGATGTCATTATTAATTTATGCACCTTTTGACTAAAAATACCACAATATATCTTTATTAATTTATTTTCCTTATTTTTACACCTAAAATAACATCCAAAATAAGTTTTGGGTTTATCGAAATAAACCCACATACATCTTTGTACACTTCAGAGAAAGCTTAAAATCTTGTGTTGTGAAGTGGAGTAGGTCGGGGATTGAACCCGCGCCCACTGGATTAACAGTCGAGCGCGTTACCAACCAGGCTACAGACCACCTCAAAACTTAAATTAGATAATTTTATTAAATTACCCTTCCATTCCAAGCAACAGCACATATAACACATATGTTTTTACAGCTTATGCTGAGCCGTAGTTCTTGGTTACATAGGAATTTTGCATTTTGTGGAAGGTCGACCTCGTCATCGCAATTCTGGACTTTATTTCAGAGTTCGAATTCCACTCACCGTTTAGCTAACAGCCCAAATATTGCCAAATGAGAAACCTGTTCGACTGCACTACTGCCCATAGTTAGGCTCATTCTGACGCGTTTGACTTTATGGATTTGTTTTTTTTGACCTGCCCTCCAGCACCATAAAAAGGCAATAATGAATTTTTCCATTATTTTTCAAATATGAGCTTTTACATCACTTTATTATTGAAATAATCATAGTTTTTCAAAATAAATAAATCGATTTTATCATTATCCTTTTAACATATATGTATTTAATCATTTAAAACAATATTGCAAAAAAATCCAATGCTTCCCCCCACTTTGGATCCACGCCGCCGGCGTGGCGCCGCCGCCGGCTATTTTAGACATGGGCGCCGCCGCCGGCTTTTTTGCAGCCGGCGCACATGTCTACTCCGAGGTAACGAGTTTCAAATTTGGAACAAAACTGATTTAAATTCCGAAGCTTGGAAACTTTGAATATCCTCTCTTGTTTCAATAAATCCAGTGGACTTGTAGCAAACGTATTTTTATATTTTATGTTCAGAATATTATAGTGGTTGCACTCTCACAAAGTGAAAATTTATTTATTTATTTGATTAAGGTATTTATGAACGAAATACAGAAATGAATTTACATAACGAGTAATAGATTATATAACATTTGTTCACTAGGGCGAGCCTCACACAGTGCAGCAATCTCTGCCGGCTAACCCCACGATCTCAATCAATGGCTACCTATCTTATATATCTTTGTTATGGATGTTTAAAATATTACTTATCTTAGTTTTAGTTATTAAATCCGAAATTCAATTTGGCTAGTTTAATTACATTGATTAAAGTAGCCAAATTATTACACATTACACAGTACACACTAATGACTACACACTGACTTTTAGGTTCGTTTATGTTCAATTTTTTCGAAAAAAAAAACACGTCTACAAAAGTCCAGTGTAATTTAAACATTCTCATTGTTCGCTGAAAATAACAGTCCTAACGAAGTTACGATACGGTGAATGAGATTTACATCCCTCGGGGCATACAGAGAGGATCTTCAGGAGTGGGCGTGATGTAGAAATGTAAGTTTATAGTAGATACCTAATAATATAGGGAGACAGAAAGTAACTTTCGAGTTTATAAGATGGGAAATTCATAATATAGTATTGATTATTAATTTATGTATTCTGTATAAATTAAAATAACAAAAAAATAGCAGTAACGCAATCTATGCGAGTATCTACAATGCTTGAAATTAATGTATCTGCTAGTAGATTATTGAAAGAGATCGATCGAACAATAGCTGTTAAAAAAGCTTTGTGATATCTTCAACAGATGGCTCAAATACGTAATTATGATTTGTTTTTCAAAATGTTCCAAGATCGTTGCCAACTTCGAAGCCTAGAAGCAACTAATATTTTGATACCGATAATATTGATATTCTTCTTCTTCTTTCGCAGCCGTTTTAATTCTAATGCTGGACATAGACCTCCCTTTTGACTTTCCACAGATCCCTATCCTGGGATTGCTGCATCCATTTGTTTCCTGTGATTCGCCCCACATCGTCAGACCATCTTACTTGAAGTCTTCCTACGCTCCTTTTGCTTGTTCTAGGTTGCCACTCGAGAATCTTTTTGGTCCATCTAGAATCTGAGCGTCTGGCAACGAGTCCTATTGTATGTGACGATGCTACGAGTATAACAGTGATTTATATACTGAAAAAATGTAAGGTGCCCTTGGGGCGATATTCATCGCTAAACGGCGCCCAAAATAGTCAAATTCTTGTTATTGTTATTGATACTGGTGTTGATTCTGGAGCCTCTGCTAGTTTGCTTGTTGATGTAATGTTTTTTGATATAACTGTTTAAATAATGAACAGTTTATGTTGCGCCGTTTTGTGGGTATTCCCACCTCAAGGGCGCTCTGTGTTACTACTCCCTATGTAGTAAATGTTGAAGGTTTTCACGGTGTGCGACTGACATTCTTTCTTGATTTTCGGGTAAACCGAGGAAGAAAAGAGGAAGACACCAGTACGAGTGTCGAAACGTCGATCAAGTTTATCTTCACACGGTTTACCCGAAAATCAAGAAAGAATACTCCCTATGTAGTTGGGAAGGATTTCTTAAATAAATGTGTTTTTAATAAGCCCTTGAACCTGGTTACCGTTTTTGCCTCTCCGATGTCTACAGGAAGTCCATTACAGGCTGAAGGACCTGCCGCAATAAATGCGCGCCTCAAATATTCAGTGTGATCTATAGAATAACAAAATATGAATAAAAAAATTAATAGGTAGATTCTAGAGATAGGCATATTTTTCTAATAAAAAATATTTACATAGATTCGTCAAGTGTTTGCACACCTAGGTATTTCTCCTACCTTCCAATGTATCAATACTGGAAAATCAATAACACGCACTGATTTGAATTGAGTCCACAAATCAAAATTAGGCAATCTTAAAAAGTACTTAACTAAATATTTTTCAATTTGTCTAGCGAATTGATTGATTTATCTATGTAGATAATACGTACAAGTAAAGTACTATACGCATGTAGATTTACTATGAATTACATAGATCAGGTGCTTTATACTGAGTAGTCTTATGCTGTCGTACTATAGTTTGACAACATAATCGATGAACTGACTTAGTGTTATCACAATTGTTATCAAAATAAATGAGAATATCTGTAGATAGACTTACGCTCTATTTCACGTACCTATTTTTTTTCAGACAATTATTATTAGAGTAGTGGATTATAGATAGATATAGTAGATAATAGACTAATGGAATAGGTACTTACAGGTACATATTTATTTATTTATTTTTATTTATTTATTATATTTATTTATTACTAGCTGTATTTCCCGTGCTTCGCAACGGCTAAAATTGTGTACGGGTGGTGAAGTTACATCGTCTTAGAATTAAATACCTAATGGAATAAATTTTTGGCATATAGGAAGGAATATATTTGTTTTACCTAGTAAAATTATTTTTTATGTATATAGGATTCTGCTAAATTCAAATTTCACAAAAAGATAGTAAAAAAAAGAAGAAAAAAGCGTTGGGTATGGAGTGGGATCGAACTCGTACCCTCGCATCGCATAACACTCAATTTAAGTTAAGTACGCTAGCCCCTACACCACGCGAGTCAAAACAGATGACGACAGAAAGCGCCGCGGAGCAAATGTCAAAACTATTTTGTAATTATTATAGACACATTTTTAGTCATACAGAAGTATTTGTAGAGCAAAAACATTGTATAAAAATAATCCTTAGATGTATATCCTAGTTCTAGATTATGTAACGACGCAAACAAATTTAAAAACCATATTAACGGGACTACTTTAAATGGCTTCTTTCATTTTCATACTAACTTGATAGAATTCAGTATCTTGGGAAAATTGATAATTTTAGCAAACCACGATACAAATCATATATTTTAATAGCCTATGTTGAAGCCGAGATTCCATTTATAAGTTTATTTTATAGATGGATGTCTAAAATCGTCTGGTATTAATGTTTACTCCGGACGCGAATCGTCATGTTTTTCAGGTTCTTTCCCGAGTCATTTATGATTCATAGATGGCGGTAGTGATGTTTTATAAAATCAGAAATGAAATAAAAAATCATTATAAATCAATAATTCCCTTTGTTGCACATATTTTTATCCAAAATATCAATACAATCTCGTGCAAAGTCAGTGGCGTATACGAATATCTACTTTTTGTATTGTACGTATATAATTAAAACAAAATTAAATTAGGTGCAATGCGAAATGTTTTTTGTAAACAGTATATATACAATTTTCAAAATAATGTTCCGATGTGATTGTGACGGCGTTTTGTCAAATACTCAACGCTGCCGAAAATCCGCAATTATTAAGGAGATACATGTATTGTTATTCTACAAGTTAAAATATACGAGTATGTACATAAAATAAAATTAGGCATGTAAAAATGCATAATAGGTGGGTACAGCATTTTTCACTAGGGTCAAAATCAATCAATCCGATTCAAGGGTTAAAATATTGAATTAAATTTGTTGACACAATCGTGTCAAATGGTCAGATTTTTATATCCCCCCTTCACCAACTCTCAACAATTTTATTAATCTTAATTGATTTCAATACACTAAAGATAATATTGTTGCGTGTTGATGCATAAAAGTGCATAAAATACTTCTTATTTTTTTATGGTGCTCCTCTTGTAGGTAGGTTCAATACTCAAAGGGCAACCCTGTGCATCAATGTTGATGGTATTTCAACTGGCAAACGCAATACAGTGGAGATCAGATCAACCTGTCGGAAAGTTTGAGTCCGGGACACCAACTTACCTATACCTAACGTGGAAGACACTCAAATGATTACGTGTAGATGTCACCAGGTGTAGGGAGAACATGCACAGGTGGGGTACAAGGGTTAATGAGGATGTCTCCTGCGATTGCGGCGAGACCCAGACTGACGAGCAATACGTCGTACGTCGTACGTCGAGACATGCCAGTGAGGTGCGATGAGAGGGACTTGATGATTGTCACTGACAATGCTGTTACGGCTGCTAATTTCTGGAGTGTGGTGGCTTAGTGGGCTTGCTTGGACCCGGAAGTTAAAGAATGAACTTGCTATACATGTTTGAAAATAAAGGATTTCATACAAATAAATTTTGATAAAACTCAAACATTTGGTAGTATGAATAAGTTATTTTTTATATGGGATAACTATGTACCTATAATGTATAGGTTAAAGAACTTGTCCCGATTTTGAGTGTCAATACAGACAGGTAATCCAAAAATTTATTTACCTACCTTATTTTCAATAAATCAGGAAATGAATTATACAGCAGGTATCTGGTATGATTACAATTCTTGCATCAGATATTTTTATTGATCTTGTATAGGAAATGGGCCAAACATATTTTACATACTTGGATATTTGATTTAGTTTCATACTCGTTGTACTGCTCATGTTTACATAATGATAATGTTAGTTCAAACGCGTAATAAATCACTTTAACACCTCTAAAACTTTTTTCAGCACTCCATATATGATTTAAATGAAACTGCGAAGAAAAAAATCACATTTTTACTGATTACTAATATTTTTCTCATTTTCATTAATTTTTGTACAGAAATCTGATACAAATTCATTCAATTTGTAGAGTTTGTAGTAAATTATTCGACTTATAAACTATTTTGTAGCCTTTTCAGGTAAAAATTTGCTGTAAAAATAGGGAAATTTAAGGAGTTTTCTTAATTGAACCGAACAATTTACTTATTTTCATAATAAATAATCTTAATATATTTATTTTTCTATGTTTTTTCCTATGTTTTATCATGTAAATATAAGGAAAACTTCATGTAGCACAGTTGATTAAGAAGAACTGCATATATTTTAGCATTTTTTCTATGAGATGTGTCTTAAATCAATGAAAGTTTGATTGATAGAATATTGTTATTAATACATGAAGATTTTTTTATTGTTTCTTATGGTTTATTTATAAAATTATCTATTTTAAAAGCTTAAATGGTAAATTATTCAACCGTTTTAAAAGCTCGCACGAAGTTGTTCAATGACCCATATATGTACGTAATTTTGATTTTTTGTTCGAAACTTTCATACAATCTATTCATTGTATTACACTCTATTGTTTATTGAGCTTAAATTATTAAATTTTTCTAAATTTTGATACTAAATTATAAAAATTTAACGCGTCTGAAATTGCAGCTAAAAGTAGTATCAAAAATGTCTGGAAAAAATGCATTTTTGTGTACCTATTCAACTAACACAGGTCAGGGGGTATGGAAAACTGTCGATAGATATCAACGCACGGTAAAGGCGTCTTATCTTTCATACAATTATGATTTTTTCTAACAAAATCATAATTTTTCTTACATCTAACGGAAAATTCTCGAATTTTCTTTGAAAAACACATAAAATACGATACATTTGTTATAGTAGTGTAGTGATACGTTGATTTTATAAGGATTATATACGATTTGTATGAAAGATTATACCAAGAAAACTATCAAAATCGGTGTTTCTATGTGAATTTTCTTGTGTTTTTCACATTAAAGTCATTAAATTTATACGTTTTCTAATTGAAATCGATGAAATCTGTAGTTTAACGCTTTAAAGTCGTGAAAAAATTACTAAATTACACATACCCTACCCATTCACAATTTTTTGGTGAATTTTCGTGAAAAAATATGAAAAATTTAGATTTTTTTTAAATTCTACAATGTTTTAGAATATTTTATTTTACTACGATGTTCAATTAACACAGAGATAAAGGTGTGGCAGGTTAAAATGTACACAAAATCAATATTAACACAAATATGACAGGTTGGCAGAAATTTTGAAAAAAAAAACTCAAGGGCTATTAAAATATAGACACAAAACTCCAGAATATGACAACAAGTTGTAATTTTTTATTTAACTTGGCTTAAGCAATATTTAAACATGTCTCAAATGCTCATGTTTTTGCTATTATTAAAAAAATACAATAAAAAAGTGTTCTGATTCACACGAAAAAATCATACCTAAGTCTAGACAGGTATGCCTATGTGATGAACTAAAGTCAGTGAATTTATATCAGTTAAATGTTCGTATTAAATAATATAACATTTTTTACTATTCCCATATTCATTTTTGCGTGAATCCATACAGAAATACTAAAAGAATTGCACATTAGACATACCCATTTTCTACCTCAAAAAAATAACAGAGAATCAAGCCATTTTCGACACAAGTTACACCACATATTCCATACTTGCAGACTAAAGTTCTATGTTCTACGTATTTTAATGTGGAGGTAATTTTCAAAATTCTGTCAAAAATCAATTCATTTCCAATACTTGGTTCTTTAATGGTACAATCCAACAAGTTATCTATATAACTTGAAAATGTTTAACTCAATATAAGTAGTATTTAGAATATAGTAATTCAACCTAACAAATAATTGTGAAAAAATTGGCTCTACCCAACATAAGTCTGCGAATATATTGGTTCAACTCAACATGGCGTAGTTTTTGAACATTTTTTCCTCCATGTGAGTGAAAATGTAGCTTAATATCTTCAATTTAATAAAATTTCTTTATTTCAGTTTAAGAAACATTACAATTCAATATAAACATTACAGGTCAAATCACAATTTAATACGATATACCTTCCTTCTAAAGATATTGCAGTGCGAAGGAAGGGCGATCGTCTCAACTATATCTAATTAAATTCACAAAAACAACATAAAATATATAACACGTATATTATATATAGGTACACGTTTAATTATACCTACTTTTTATTTACGAGTATGTATATTTAAGAACACAATTAATTAATAATTATAGAAGACATTAGGAATTAGATGTAACCATGGGATGAGTGTATCGATAAGATAAGATTAAAATATTACGACAATGTATTAAGTAGTAATCAGTAGAAATCGATAATTGTTTGATGTTCGATCTGTTTTTTAATCAGATAGTAGAGACATCAAACTACATATAGAACGTCTTCAATATGCAATTTACCGAGTTTCAAGGGCGCAGAATCTAAGTACTCAAGTAAACAGTTTTTTATAAGTGTAAATGTGGGATGATTGCTGGGTATTTATCTACAAAAGGGTTCAAAATAATGCAAATATCGTAGCATAGCATTTCAGCGCTTCCTAACGAAACTCACTATGTAGGTAATAGTTAACATAGTACTATAGTACAGGGTCATCGTAAAAGATGGATCCTATTTTAAAAAGGTATAACCTTATAATTCTATGGGTGTAACATTCGAACCATTCCAAAAGTAAGTTTAGTTTGATGCACAATATAATGCAATAGCGCATGCGCAGACCAACTGCGCGGTTTACAAAACCAATCGGCATTATTCATCTACTTACCACCTTCCAATATAATGAGATCTCATAATGGTTATGTACTTGTTATTATCGACTTCTTTGTATGTTTCAGTAATTTCTTTCCTAGTAATGTTGTAGTTTTATGGAATACCTAGAATTTAATAAGCTCTTTTGAAAATCTCTGAATATTAGTTCATAATAATAGCAAATCTAGTGATAAACGTAGGTATATAGTTAATCATCAATCTATCATAATTAGAATGACACACTTAATTTTCGCAGTTAAGTATAAATCTGAAAATAATCACGCCACGTCTAGACGCTGACGTTAATTAGTATACGTAACTGGTATCAAATTCGGAGGTACTTAATTAAGATGTATTATTTACATATAATCCACAATACCCAGTAGGTATAAATTAGTATGAGAATGATTAATAATTAAATAGAGTAATTATTAGGTGTCATACTTACCTGTCGAATATGTTACATAGAAACTGGCCTTGACTTTTGTACTATCTTAATTATTTAATGTACCTACGGGATTGTGTATTTTGATTGCAATATGCGAATATTGCGAATCCAAAATCATGCTGATATATCACATTTTGAAATAAATTGAAAATTGCAGTGTGACAATAGAATAGGTCCAATTCTTCAAATTTATTTTACTATGAAATAATTGACAAAAATAGGTCTTACGGATTTGGCGTCATATCGTTTTCTCAGCCATAGAAGACAGTGATAGATGATGTATGGACTACAAGTTGAATGTTTTTGAATAATTACAATATTTGGAAATTCCTTCAACAAAAAAATATTTCGAAAGACTTACGGATTATCCGTTCAGTTTGATAGATATAGAAGTATAATTTTGCCAAAAAATAGTGGTTATTAACAACTTGACTGTCCTTGATTTTTTTAATTTTTGCCCAGACTCTTTTTAAAAAGGAACCTATAATTCACATTATCGCTTACGTTATTTTTATTCGTGCTAATATTCTTATACAATATTTAACAAAGTTGAAGCAACATTATTGGAACGATTTTTGCTCAAGTTTTCGAAAAACAATACTCCAAGCCTGCTTAGTTAGTTTATTTATAATCGCTCACTGCCACCTAGATAAATCGCTCCATGATGAAGATGAGAACCCGCGAACACTTAGTCGCGTGTAATTAAAGTCATTACGTGAATTTGAAACTACTATAAAGGTCTTTAATTTTTTGCCTTTAAAAATGGACATCCACCGTGCATCATCGGTAGAAAATCTTAATGTATGTTCCTCAATAACTCCTCTTTATCCATTACAATCTTCCTTTTAGAAATAATATAATCAACAAGATGTCCTTGAAGACGCGTGTCTCATATTGAGACAATAATTAGTTATTATTGCATCACAACTGTGATAAACAAACAATGATAATCATTTCCTACCCCAAACACAAACAAAGGAACACCAAACACAAACAATAGAAGGCGAAACAGAATACACTATGTATCGTTAACAGTTCCTCATTTGTTTTGTGACAACAGCTAGGGGATGTTGTTCAATTATTATTAATATTATTGTTATTGTACAATCTTTGTTTACCCCAATTCCGTGTAAATCGTCAAGGGCGAAACGAAATGCATCATAATGAAACAATTTTACGAACTATTTTATGTTTTATTTATTTATTTATTTATGTTGGATGATTCGCAATGGTGCAAAGCTAATCAATACAAAATGTCTTCAACAATGGTGGATAATTATTATAAATTTAAAGATTATAGAATAGAATACATTTTTTTTTGTTACATCCATTTTAGTTTAGGACATTACATTACATGTTGGATTGTAGGGAGATATGTAGGTGCAATATGCCTAGGATAGGGAATTGTGGAAGACGAAAGAAGAGGCCTATACCCAACATTGGATCTGAGAGGCTAAGGATGAATAAGAAGGTTGGATTTGTGAGGGCAATACCCATTTCGCTGTCGTGGTTCTTTAAGATGATGCACATCTGTCGCCTTTTACTCCAAATTGGGTCCTCCACCACCTATTTTATAGTTGAATGTATGTTGACGGATCCCACGCCGCCGGCGTGAGCGTTTTGTCGGCGGCGGCGCGCCGACCATGAGCAGCGGCGGCGCGCCGGCGCGGCGCTCATGTCTAGTATGTATTAAAAAAAACGTCAGTATGTTCTGGCTTCTCACAGATCAATCTAACAGTCAGAACGTGGGATAGTTAAATTGAATTAAATTGAATCAGAATACTGAATGTTAGAGTACAACTTTCTGTATGTGTGTGATCGTCACACTCTTGGAGGGACCCTACTGGACTCCGAAAAGGCAAGACTACTCGCACCAAGACAGATCGTGAGCTACATGAGGGACGTCGACCTTGAGATGTAACATTGAATGATGTCACAATAGACCTACTCTGGTCGCAGTGACGCAGGGGATAAAAGGTCCCCTGACCTAACAAGGAAAAAAATGTGTGTGATCGCCATTAATGTTCTTAAACAAGGAATACCACGTGACCATGACACTAATACATAACAAAATATAGAATAGCGATAGTTCTTGTTACACAAATACCATTTTTTCAGCACTTTTTTTGCATAATTTATGCTGTCGTTGCTCCTTCAATAATAAAATTTGAAGTTTGACGTTTGGACCATCATAAAATTTGTCAGCATTGTAAAGGATCCGAAGAAGTCTTTAATAATGAATTTTAAAAGCAAAAGTAATAAAATTGATGACAGAAATATACGACAATAGACGGAAAATAACAAAAAATATACAACTTTGCCGTTTTTGCATCATAATTGTAAACCATAGAATTATTTGTAAACAGTATTATGCAACTGAAAATTGTATAAGTTTTTTTGCAATGATCTCTTTGCATTTCAAAGGAATTTCTTATTGCGGCAATTTGGGCAGACGATAAAAAAGTGCAACAAATATGCGGCACGTGTATTTTATAATATGGATGCATCTTGCAGCATGTCGGGATCCATCCATTACACGTATCCCTTATGGGGTAGGCATACAAGGCACTCAACAGAACGCCAAATATTTTTGCGTGTCCTTATTTCTTTGCAATATTCCTTCTCGTCTCAGCTACTCGTAATACCAACCTTCATAGCACAGCGTTAGAAAACCGGTCTACCTACCAGGTTAAAAGTCTGGGTTCGATTCCCAGGATGGATTGGAATTGGTATAATTTTTACACAAGTGTAAACTGATCACATTAAACCTCCCGACAATCAGTCATAAACCTGATGGAAAGTCCATCCTTATCTGTATATCTCTCGAAATACTTCTTTTTTAAAACAAATTTCACTTGCGGACTTTATCGTCAGGTTAAATTGATTGCTTTTGATTTTTGTTTAAATTTAATTGTTTTTTCTTTACTTCACTTCTCAGTATTATCAGCCACATCTGTCTATATCTACATATTATCATGATATATATTCATAATGCATATAGATATAAACTCATCTGGGAAAAACCTGGAAAAATTAAGCTATCCACATATTACGGATATCATAGAATTGGGCACAGGTGCGCGGGGCCTTTATTCTTTTGTGAACAAAGCATATATAAAAAAAATGAAATAAAACAGATTATGCAGCGTTGTTCACTAGGGCGAACTTATCGCAGATCTCCAATTTCTTCAAATTAACCACATATATTATGTAATATGTATTCAGTCACTGGCTCACTTCGGTAAACAAAGTTGTCGAAGTCTCCTTCATATGCCCGAAGACCACATACTGAGACTATCAATGTCATTTCAACATGAAAAAACTATGTGATCATTACCATAACAAAGCAGTTATATAGGAAACTAATACATCGGAAGCCTTAGATACGTCATATGAAAGATGTCATGACATGACGCATATGAGTCATGCAAATCCAGAGTCTCTGATGCAGCATGCACTAAAATGCTACAAAAGAATTATGTACGGGATGTATGTCTTCTGTATAGCAATTATGTATAATTTTGAGGATTACCTAACAGAGGTACTAAAATAAGATTTATTTTTAGTCGACATTATATTGTCAAAAGTCAACTGTTTAAAAGTGATAATCAATAAATACTGTATGACGAAATTAATGACATTGAATAGGTGGTGCACCTTATTGCTGAAACGTCAAAGTCGTTTGAAAAATCTATTTTTTGAATTGTATTTTCTTGTGTTTTTATAGTTCATAAAGAAAGTTTGACGAAAGCAAAGGCGAAGACTTTGGTAAATTATCTCATATCCTGAAATCTCCCAAAGAAATATACCTGAAAGTACCCAAATTATCTGAAAAAAGGGATAAGGAGCTGTGGAGATCAATGGGGGAGACCTATGTTCAACAATGGACACAGGGGGGTGACATGATGATGATGATGAAGGAAAGTTATGGCAACTAAGTCAGTTATGTGCGGGCGGAGGCTTTCATGGCCTGAGTTACCATACCGTATGTTATATTGTGCGACGTTCCGGGTTTACCACTGGTCGCTGGGATCCCCATCCCCATTCCCCCCGAATCTTGGAAACTAGGGTTCAGAGAAAATTTTAAGACTACTCTTTAGAGAATGCTTTACAAAATTAATAGGTTTAAAATACATGTTGTTGCAAAAAAAAAAACATTATTCATGATGATTTTCCAACAACCTGTATTCATAGAATAGTAATACTATGAGACGTCAGCTGCATGTCACAAACGTCACAAATATCAGAACAATACGACTGACACTTTAACAATAGATTCAAATGTAATAGATAATATACCTATTATGTCTCGTAGCTATCCATCTTCGTGGCAAACAATTGGATAATGATACCACTTGACAAATAAAAGTATTAAGATTCGAGTACTATCAATTTAAAAGTTAAGATATTGTGTCACAGACACTATTCTCTGTGTCGGGCCACGATTCTCTGTGTCACAATATAATACTAGACCTCTTCTTGCTGCCATAATGTGTGGTCGATGTTAGCGCCGATTACTGTTTGACGTGAATGCTGACCTAGTCCTTATACACTCACTTCAGCATTCGGTTCTGTTGACGAAACGCCAATTGGAACTCTTTGACACTCCAATCGGCGTCGATAGATTTGATAAACTTATAATTCTGGTCAAATCTTTGCTCTGCAATGTTTAACTTTGTCAACTTTGTGTAATGATTTGTATTGATAGTTTGATTGTATGTGATATGTAAAAATCACGAGTACAAGTGCCTCTCTCGGGCCTATGTATGACTCTTTTTCTTCTTGTGGTCTTAAACCCGCACATCCAGCTCATCCAACCATTGTACGGCTGCCTTCGAGGCGTCATGGAGCTCACTTAGTCCCCAGTCGAAGGAATATAGGGGGCACTTTTCCATTATATGGTCCATGCTCTGGGTTTCCCCGCATGTGCAGGTGGGGGAGACAATGACTGAACACAATAAACAATAAACTGACAATTCGTAAGATCTACTTCAGTATTAGACTGAATTCATCCATGAGACAGAAGATGAGACTCTTCCAAAGAAACAAATGATGGGTGGACGACATTCGGAAGATGGTGGGTGAAGTCTAAAAAAGATCTGCGTAAGTCTTCCAGGAGCTAAATGAGTAAGGTATTTCACACATTTAGCCATTCAAAGCATTGCATGACATGGCACCTACTTACTTATCCGAGCTCTGCTGCTTTACGCAACCATTTGGTCAGATAGTCCACTCTTCGGTCAGCAAGAACGTCCGCAGTTAAAAAGTTAATCGAACCAGATATAACGCGAATCACTTGCTTGGAAGAACGGGCTTTCTCATTCACCGCCCCTGCACCTTGGAGTAAGTTACCAATAGATGTAACAAACATAAGTTTAAAGTATTTTATTTAAATTATTGTTAGTCAACAATGCTTTTGTCTTACGGTAGTTCAGCGCACTTGAGGCGATAATTTGCGAAAACTGGGCTTTCACAAATTATCCAATTATTATTATCGATTTACGTAGATGATGCCCGTATGCAATTACTTTTTTTTTTATATAAAAAGGATCTGGGCATGCACACACAAACCCAAATACTTTCCTGCACACCTTGCACTAGGCTAAAAGCCTGTACCGCAAAGTGTGGAATACATCGCCAGCGCCAGGGTTTGAACCTGGCACCTCCCGCTAGAGAGACTGCCGCCTCAACCAACTGCGCCAACCATGTACTCAATTACTCATTGTAATCTATTATTTGAGTTGTATACATTTCATGTGCGCAGAGCCCGGGTTTTTTTTTTAATAATTAATGACTAATGAGCATTCTACCTTTCAATTCGGTAATCAAGGGAAATACATCATGATTATCGCACAGTGCCCCCAATTCCAATTGTTATCTGCCGCTACCGTGAAAGTGTGCATAATATCTGCGATACCTGTTACTTATTAGCAGAGGTGGGCACCGTTAATCAAAAAGTTAACTTCGTTAATCTATAATCCGTTAACTAAAAAGTTAACTTCGTTAATCGATAATCCGTTAACTAAAAAGTTAACTTCGTTAATCGATAATCCGTTAACTAAATAGTTAACTTTGTTAATCGATAATTCGTTAACTAAAAAGTTAACTTCGTGATTAACGAAGTTAACATTTTAACGATTGTTAAGGCGTTAAATTTTGAAAAATGTAACGGAAGCTAACGTTAATCCGTTAATGCAAAAAATTACGGTTAAATGGCATGGAATAGAACTATATTAGTACAACTACTATCACAGTTCCACTATCGCGATGTATCCCAACAAAGTGAAATTTATTTTCCAACTCCCAACCCACATACGATACCACACATAACCCCATACAACTCTTGGATCATCTAATGCCAGTGCCGCCAGTGGAGGATGAGTGTCTATGCAAACAATCAAATATTAACGTACTTAATTAACGAAAGTAAAATTAAACGGAAGTTATATAGTCCGTTAACAATTTTTGGAGCTGAGAAAAACGTTGAATCGTTAACCAAAATGTCAACAATCGTTGATTAACGATTAACGGATTAACGCTTTTCTGCCCAGCTCTGCGCATTAGTATACTAGATAATAAATCCACATATAAAACAAGTTAACCGCTTAATAATTACTTCATTACTATTCGATTCAACAATTATACGGTTAATTGTTTTTTTATTCGACACTACTGTTTAGTACGTCAAACCAGAATACTCATATAATACAGTGACCCAATATTAACTTTTTTTTTTACTCACATCAGCAGTCTCAGTCTCGCCACATTGTTAGTCTTAAGATGTTGTTCAGTCGAGTAGCATTCTTCGTGATTCTGCTTGTTCTTGTATTGCATACGGAGGTTGACTGTTACTGCCTCGCCGAAGACACTAATCCATATAATTTATTCGCCACAAAGACGGCGTATGATGCAGTGCGAGGGACCGCCGGATCAGAGTCAAGTAAGTGTAAACATGGTGTAAACAAAGTTTTTCAAGTACCACGACGTCTTTCTTTCAGAAGAGATCAGAATCAGTGCTTAAATTTGAAATCAAAACAGTGAAATTAAGAAATTTGGAATCTTAAACAGTCTATACCGATTTATCCTCTTTTGTCCATGTTTTCAAATAGGTAACAGAGGAAATAGGACATTAGGAATGTTTTGTAGTTATTCTATTTTTTTTAATATATAATTATTCCAATAGAAAATAGCTTTAAAGGAGAGAGTGTGATGTATCATACAAACAAGCGAAACAGTAATAATTGTAAAATGTTTCAAACAGATTTTTTTAGATCTATAATCAAATCATTCGTCACAACGTTATAATATTTCGATCTATAGCAATAATTATACGTGTAAGCATGGGCGTCGTCAGGAAGGCGGGGGGGGGAGGGCAGTTGCCTTCCCCTAGAGATTGGAATAGGTCATACTAAATTATAAAACCTCACAAAAAATCACATTATTGCCACACATTTTCTCATCATGTCATAAATTTTCTAAAATTTGTATTAAAATCCAATTATTTCCAAGAAAAAACAATCGTCAAACATATTATTCTGCAAATTATTATGTAGTAACATAATCAATACCTATATCTTATTTTTAGCATGCGAACCGGTTCAAATCTGGCTCTTAAATCGACACGGAACACGTTATGCATCCACATCCGGTCTTCAAAAAATGAAACTTGGCATTAAAATGCAACAAGAAATCTTGAACAATTACGCCAATAATATACCACCTTCGAATAACAGATTGTGTGACAAAGATTTGAAGGCCATAGCCACTTGGAAGTGGGATGAATCTGTCGAAGACTATGGAAATTATTTGACTACCGAAGGGTGGAGAGAATTGAGTGAAATTGCTCAAAGATATCAGAACAGATATCCGAAATTGATGTCAAATTATAGCGATGGAAAAATGTACTTCAGAGCTACTGACGAGCAGAGGACTTGGGCGAGTTGTTTGGCATTCGTCAAAGGGTTGTTTGGATCCTACGATAATGTCCCAATCGACCCTCCAAGGGAATTCGATGTAGAAATTAGGGTAAGTTAATAATACGGAATTATTTAACTGCCTTGTGACTATGCCACTCTATGCCACACGACTATGTCATCAGTAGAGACTGGAAAATTTCGCGATAGCGATAAAACTAATTTATTCTAACGCGAATAACGCGAATTTAGTGTTTTGTACACATACAATAATGCGAATTTTAGCATTGTTTAACAAAAATAACGCGAATTTTCGCATATTTAATGCTAATTTCTACCGCAAAAAACATGTTGAAAAACATTGTGATTAAAACATCATCAAAAAGCATGAGTCTTTCATAGTAAGAAGAACCCCGATGAAAAAATCTTGTAAAGAGGCCTTTTTTGTTTTTCTTGGAAAGAGGGATTTTTGTATAAAATATTCTTTCCATTTTTTTTTTATCATTTTTGTACTAAAACCTGCAAAATTGTCGACTTTAATGATATATGACTTCTTGCTGGAAGAGATTGCCTCTCGGCAATAAGCACGCCCATTGTGCGTATTTTTATATATGACAATAAAGAGTTTATTATTATTATATAAATGTATGAAAAATGACACCATGTTTTGCCAATATTTGTTTTTCCATATTGCCAATATTGCCAATATTGCCAATATTGCAATATCCATTTTTGCAAAAAATAACACAGAATTTTTCCAGTCCCTAGACATCAGACTATCTTGCCTTTGGTCTGCCTGGGTTTCTGTGTCAGGTTCTTGGTTACCACTCCAAGGTTCGTCTGGACCCCCAGTTATCAGTTGTCCTAATTATAAGGGATCGATAGATTTAGCAAGCACTAAAGTTTTTAATTAATTGGTGCTCTTCTGGAAGTCATTTAAATTTTGTTTCTTGTCATAGTTGAGGTCCATGATATAGTTTTACTTAATTTTCCAGCCTTACAGAATGTGCAATGCGTGGTTGAATGACATTGACAATAACGATGAGTATCGATTATTTCAACAAAGAATTTTCGCAAACGGGAGCGACTTTCGTAAAGTAAGTACAGATAAGATCTTTCTAGAAACTAGAAAATTCAGTAGTTCATCGTTCAATATTTTATTTATTTATTTACATAATAGTTTTGAGTAAAAGGAATCGGAGAACGTGTATGACAAACTGTATGAGTGGGACGGAAGCTAGGAATTTGTGTAAGGATAGGGCTGTCTGGCGATCAGCTGTCCTCTCTGCCTACCCTGCAAGGGACATAGATAGATAGATGGAGATTTACATAATAGTATATACAGTTTACAAATGTAATGTTTGGTCGCTAATCAAAATTTGGTAATATCATGCTAGGAGTAGACGCCAAAGTACCATTAATTGTTTAGTTATGTACTCCAGTTTTCGTTTTCAAAACTATGTGAGTGGGAAGTTCATTGATATACACAATTATATTATAGTCACAAATAAATTGGAAGACACAGTTAAAAGAAAAGTTAAACAGTGAAATAAAAATTCAAGTTAAATAGTAACAGTCTGGTAACAGTAGAAAATTAATTAACAAGTTGAGATGGTTGGGTCATGTGGAGAGAATGAACGATGAAAGAATGACGAAGAAAATTTACCTGGGTGAAAGAGGAGGTGTAAGGAAACGCGGCCGTCCAAGAACCACCTGGCTGGACCATGTCGACCAGATACTCAAGGACGGACGTGTTTTGAGTAAAAGTAATCGGAGAGTATGTATGAGGAATTGCATGAATGTGACGAAAGCCCGAAGTGTGTGTCAGGATAGGAAGGTCTGGCGATCCGTTCTCTCTGCCTACCCCGCAAGGGAGGTGGCGTGAGGGTATAGAATACATAGAATAGAATAGAAAATTAATTGATCAGCAAGCAGCAGTAAAATTGCAATAGGTGATTGTCATTAATCCTCATACACACCCTGTCTTCTCCACACCATATCCCATTTATTTGAGATCAGAGACTCGAATCCTCTCTCTCCATTTACACCGATCGAGGCATTCTCTGATGGTCTCCCTAATCAAACACACATATTATCATATTAGTAGTAGTAAAATTATACCCTCACGCCACGTCCCTTGCAGGGTAGGCAGAGAGGACAGAGCGCCAGACATCCCTATCCTTACACACACTCTTAGCTTTCGTCACACTCATACAGTTTGTCATACACGCTCTCCGATTCCTTTTAACCGCATAGATGGATAGTAAAATTCAATAGAATACAATAAAATTGACAATGTCTCCATTTTCAGTTGGTGAACAACGTATCAGAAAGGCTTGGATATCAGGACGCCTTGAATCTCACTGACATTCAAATCATTTATAACTTGTGTCGCTATCCTGTCGCGTGGTATCCAAACATCACATCGCCCTGGTGTTCAGTATTCAGAAAAAGTGAAACATTCTTGCTTGAATATCACGAGGACTTGGATACTTATTACAAATCTTCACATGGACATGATTACAATGCGAAACTTGGATGCATGCCCTTGAAGGCGATGATGGAGACTTTTGAACGGACGATTCAAAACAACGAGGCAAAGACGAAGGGAGTATTTTTGTTCTCTCACGATACAATGGTGAACATGCTCATGACTGTATTGGGATACAATAAGGACGCTGAAGCGTTGAACGGATCTCATTACGATGATCTTCTAGTCAGTAGAATGTTCAGGACAAGTTTGAATACACCGTTTGCTGCCAATGTTGCCGCTGTACTTCATAGGTGAGTAAAATATTCTATATCCCCGTATTTCCATTCTAATCTAAGTTTATTGTTTCTCACTTGAAATGGGCTCGTACAACCACTAGTGAGAAAAATACTCTTGCCAAATTCATAGACATCCTAAAAACGCCAATTTCATTTTTGGAATATGAGTTTTATATTTTATATTAATTATATCAGTAACCTGAAGGTTCTCTTACACAGTCAATCTTTTGAGCAATAATTTCTCGGCAACACGTATTGCCCCAACTAGAGCAATTGTTTAGGCAATATTGGTGGCAAGAGGTGGTCGGTAGCCTGGTTGTTAACGCGCTCGACTGTTAATACAGTGGGCGCGGGTTCAATCCCCGACCTACTCCACTTCACAACACAAGCTTTTAAGCTTTCTGTGAAGTGTACAAAGATGTATTTGGGTTTATTTCGATAAACCCAAATATTAAAAAAACCCGTTTTGGTCCAATACTCTCCATGTGTGGGGAACACAAATCGATTAGCCTAGATATGTTTGGTAAAATTTTCAGCTGGTCTAAAACTCAAAAAGCCAAGACAATATATTAAGGTTTTTCTCGTATCGTAAACCTTGAACGATCGTCAAATTTCCAATTTTTGTCAAGTGCTAAAATTGGTGCAATTTTTTAGAATATTCTCTTTACTGTTACAGGTGCAACCAGAACGACTATCAGGTGCAACTCTTCCTCAACGAACTTCCGATGAAGATCGAAGGATGTCCGCAGGGATTGTGCTCCTGGGATTATTTCAAAAATAAATATGCCTTCACCAAATCGTGTAATATGGACTTTTGTAATAAACCAAATAAAATTGCGTAATCAATCAAATGATTAATTAATTTATTTCCTAATTATTGAATAAGTATCAATCTTCGATAACAATAACGAGAATAATTATAGGTACATAATATGGTTTGATGATACAGATAAGAAGAGGTATCCTATTAAAAAAAATAAAGTATCTGGGCTTCTAAACTCAAACTCAATTACTGTTCTGCACACTTCACATAAACCTAAAAAGTTGTGTCGTGAAGTCCGGAATGCATCGTCAGCGCAAGGAGTCGAACCTGGCTCCTATCGCTCGAGATACTGACGCTCTGACCAACTGAGCCAACCATGTATGTAGTTGACTTCCTAGTTTATTTAGTTTTATTTAGATAGGGGTGATGTATACTGCGACCTTATATTATGACGGCGACCTATAAGATCTATTGTATTCCCCACACTGTGCCCATTTTGTGGGCAGCCAGCTAAAGCATCTTCTCCATCTCCAGAGGTCTTACAAATTCCAGGATTCTGAGGGGGCAAACGTGGGAATTAATTCCACCTCTATAGGGTGACTGCCAGTGCTGCTATAGGGTGAAGTTCTTATTCTCGTATAACCTACAGCATCACAGTATACAATAAGGGATGATGCGGAGTTTCTGTCGAGTTTTCTTCAAGGTGATATCTGTGTCGATAAAAGACCGTGACTATCTTTGCTTCTTCAGTGACAATTGATCGGTATATGAGATCCATTACAGGTCCATTGTAGGTCATAATGTCACAATATCTATTATTGCGTGTAAGGTCATAGCACTTAATAATGAGAGATAAATTTGATATGCTCTCAATAAAGTGGCACTAGTCAAAATCTGTAACCATGTTCATGATACTTTGGGGGAAAAAATGAGGATTCCATCATCAATGTTTTTTTAATGAAAATAGTATAACACACCTGAAGGTAGCCGCCAATAAGAAATACCACCAAAGCGAGACGAGACACTTGGAGATCCATGTCCCAGGAGACCCTTATGTGTCTTCCAAGGCTCGAGCTGGATAAAACCTGACTTACGATCTGGATTTCTTTTCCATTACTCTTTGGATTGGATCCGCCTGAAACCCCCTACATTTATTTATCTAACGGACTCCCAGTCACCGCCAACGGCGCCAACATTTAGTAGCTCATCTGAACGTCTCTCCGAGATCTCTCGGGTAAAATTGTCATCAATCTCTCTAATCTCTGTAGTCAGTAAGGTTCGCATATACAAAACATTTGTTAGACCTATAATGAGAATGACATACAGTGTGGAAACAAGAGCAGACACAACGAGAACGAAAAATCTTCTTCGGGTAGTCGAGATGAAAACTCTCAGATCCATAACCGGTAGAACGCTCAGAGACAGAATTAGAAACTCTGTCATAATTGACATTATTAAGAAACCTGCGAAAACCTGCGAAACCTGTTTTATTAAGAAACCTGCGAAATTGAGGATATCGTGCGGTGGAGCCGAAAGAGGAGACAGTTCTGGCGAGACCATGTTAATAGGATGGACGGAACAAGACTCTCCCACGTTGCTGCGAATGAAATCCCCATATGTCAAAGGCTGCCAGGAAAAAAATGGAGATATAGCTAGTCTTCCACATCCCAAGAAGGTGCACCAAACGCCGAAACAAATTGATCTCAGATTCTAACATAAGGGGGAAAAGAAGAAGAATCTTTGTCATAATCTCAAAATATTACTTGCACTACACTTCATTAAAGGCACGCAGATAATAATACAATGTTCACGATGTTAACGTTTTACCAGCACTATTCATACACTAAAGTGTGGTGAAAATAGTGATGTTGTTTATTCGATTACCGTTCATCGTCTTTCTTCTTGTTACTGTATTCCATACGGTAGTTGACAGTTATTGCCTCGCTGAAGATAGTTATCCATACAATTTATTTTCCAGAAAGACAGCCTATGAGACAGTGCGAGGAACCGCCAGATCGGAAACAAGTATGTGACATTGAATAAATTCTGTTGTCATTGACGTAATGTAGTTGTGGACAATTTACATCCAGACCTGCATTGAACTAATCCACACCTGTTTTATACTTTTGATTTGTCACCATGTGTTTATTGATTTCATTCTTTTTTGCTGTAACTCTTTGTTGATTTGCTGCATTTGATTTTGTAATGTTTGTTTAATATATGATCCTGACGATTCCAAGTATCTTAAATATGTCCTACGAATGATTAAAAACCAATAAATCCTACTTCTATCAAGCTGATCTTCTATAATCCAGCGAAAAGTTCAGCATCATTGACTAATATTTTGTGTGGAAAATTACGTTTGTTTTTTGTGCGAAGTGTAGAATAATTATAGAATTATTTTCCTTTTTTTAGCATGCGTACCGATTCAAATATGGCTTCTAAACCGGCACGGTACGCGGTATGCATCTACATCTGGACTTCAAAAAATGAAGTTGGGTGTAAAACTGAAAGAGAAAATCTTGAGCAATTATGCCAATAAATTACCACCTTCAAATAAGAGGTTGTGTGAAAAAGATCTGATTGCTTTGATAGAATGGGACTGGGATCCCAGTATCGAAAAGTCTGGAAATAATTTAGCAGCACAAGGATGGAAAGAATTGAAGGAAATTGCACAGAGATATCAGAAAAAGTACCCAAATTTGATGTCAAATTACAGTGGTGGACAGTTGTACTTTCGAGCTACTGATGAGCAGAGGACAATAAAAAGCTGTTTAGCATTCGTCGAAGGATTGTTTGGGTCCTACGACAATGTTCCAATAGACCCCCCACGAAAAATCGATGAAGATATCAGAGTAAGTTTTTAAAGCAATGCTTACGAAGTTTCCATTTGTTGCAACCTGGTTCTATACAAAATTTGAATTTACCTTGTTGTAGCAAATATATTTGGGTAACCTAGAGGTAATGATGAAACTTTATGAAGTAGATCTGTGTGTGTCAGCAAAACTTTGTCCAGCACGATGATTCGCGCACTTTAAGCCCTGCCAAAATACATACTTTGATTAACTCAAGTGAATCTCTGCATATAGTTAAGGATACGATTTTTTTTTATATAAATGATACAAATACATCTTTGTACACTTCACAGTAAGCTTGAAAAGCTTGTGTCGTGAAGTGGAGAAAGTCGGTATCGGGGATGGAACCCGCGCCCACTGGATTAAAAGTCGAGCGCGTTACCAACCAGGCTACCGACCACCTCAAATTGAAAAATTCTGAAGGCGAAATTGAATAATTATAAAATCAACTTCCACCACGAAGCATAGGTCGAAAATATAATTGTAATAATTGTGAATTATTTTTTAGCCCTATAAAAAATGTAAAGCATGGATGCAAGAGGTTTATAACAATGATGGATTTCGATTACACGAGCAAGGAATTTTTAGAAACGGGAGCGACTTTCGTAACGTAAGTAAAATAATGCATCAAATTTCTACAAGTTTACTTATACCCATACTCTATGTGTCATTCGAGTCTCTATCGAGAAGGTCGTGGTGCAGGCTTAACCGATTCCAGACAAGAGTTGGCTTCTCGGCGGTAAACCTACACCAGTGGGGGATGGCTGATTCCCCCACCTGTCCATCCGGGGAAACCCAGAGCATAGACCATATAATTGAACAGTGCCCCCTATATTCCTTCGACGGGGACTAAGTGAGATCTATGACGCCTGAACATGCGGGTTTAAGACTGCAAGAAGAAGAAGAATCGAATCTGGGTACTTTGCCTGAAGAGAAGAGAGAAACTTCGATTGTGTTGAATTTTAGGATTCAACATAGATTTTCACAAGATACTATTTTATTCTAAAACGCAAAGCTTAATAATTCTAGATACAAAAGTTGAAGGTGTACCGAGTTGGACACGAATATTCAATCGCTGGAAGGCGAAAGGTCTAATAATTTCCTCTCCATTTTCAGTTGGTGAACAACGTGTCACAAAGGCTTGGATTTCAGTACACCTTGAATATTACTGACATTGAAAGCATGTATGACTTGTGTCGATATTATACGGCTTGGTATCCAAACATCACATCGCCCTGGTGTTCAGTATTCAGAAAATACGAGGCATTTTTGCTTGAGTATGATACCGATTTGAAGTCATATTTTGAATCGTCATACGGGCATGAGTACAATGCAAAACTTGGATGTATGCCTTTGAAGAACATCGTGGAGACGTTCAACAAAACAGTTCAAACTGATAAAGCAGAGGTGAAGGGACTGTTTTACTTCTCTCACGATACAATGGTGAACATGCTGCTAAGTGCTATGGATTATCACAAGGATGTTGAAACATTGAAAGGATCTCATTACGAGGATCTTCTAGTCAGTAGGATGTATAGATCGAGTTTCAATACACCTTTTGCTGCCAATGTTGCTGCCATACTTCATAAGTTAGTAACATCCTCTCAATTTAAATTATATTTATTTATTTCTACTCAATTCAACCTTAATACCTAACTTATTTCTAAGGATTCACACTTCTAAATACCTGTCTATCTAATCATGCCAAATATTTCTTCACCTCTCTTTGGAAAGCAACATCATCCAGAGCTCTCAGCTCCTGAGGCAGAGAATTGTATAGGCGCACACTCGGACATATAAAACTCTTCGACAGCAATGTTTTTTATAGTTCTCTATATATACCTAATACTGATACAGGTTTACACCTAGATGAAATATTTACCTAGATGAAATGTTGAACTAAATTTTCAGCTCGTCCAAAACCCACAAAGCCTCTTGGCTTTGTGGGTTGAGGTTGGCTCTTTTGAGGATTTTCACGCCAATTCTTGACGTGCAAACCATGATTTTTAGAATGTCTTATTACTGTTCCAGGTGCAACCAGAATGACTATCAGGTGCAACTCTTCCTCAACGAACTTCCGATGAAGATCGAAGGATGTCCGCAGGGATTGTGCTCCTGGGATTATTTCAAAAATAAGTTTGCCTTTAGCAAATCGTGTAATCTGAACTTTTGTAATTCCAGCAATTCTGTTAGGTAAATTGTGCAATTTTACGCAAACTAAGGACAGTCCAAAAAAACTGAACAATTTATAAAATAGTGAGATTTTTTAAGTTTTTCATTTGAGTTTTATTCATGGAACCATATCGTTAATTTGTTATTTTAGCACATACTTAAGCAGGTAGACTTGCAAGCCTATTATTTAATATAAAAACATTTTGAATACCTACATTGCTGACTTCTAGGATATTTTGGTTATAAATTACAATAAAAATTAGTCGTAAATCTCGATCGAGGCGTGAAACGATTAAAAAAAGGATTCATTTCAAAAACGGCAGCATCGTAAAAATAAAATTGTCGCCCGCATTTAAAACATTTGGGAACTTTAAAAAAATATTATGTACTGTGGAAAAAAAAGTTTTCAGCGGCATCTAATGAAAAGATTTGTTACAAACAAACTGATCATGATGGTGGTAATATAAATTAAAAGACCCTTTTCAGAAAGGACTCGCCAGATTTTAACCCATTTTGTTCCGCTGTTGGTCTAAAGCGATTTGATCTAAATGATTTGTGACACAAAACTATAAAAATGACGCGTTCTCAGGAGTATTGACTGACGAAGATGGTAATAAAACAGTTTTTTTGTCCTATTTTCTGAATAGGGTTGCCAAAGTCAAATACAATTAAGTTTTTGCATTGTGCACCACTAATGGTGAATCAGTTTGATCCAATCCTACATAGAGGTGCTTCTTTAGCAGTTACAATTCTGGGGATTGGTTTAGAGCAAAGTCCTTCATTTCGTCCTCCACTATGCTGTCTTCTAGAGTCCTCTTCAATTCACGATTAGACGCGAAATTTTTGTCCTCGTAACTCCTATACCTTTTGTTCCATATACTACATCGGACTAGCGCCCTCTATAGTTTTTACCCTCAACCATCCCCTCTATTTTGTCAAGCAAGGGACTCCCACGGCGTATGATACTTATATAGGTATAGCTTATCTTATCATTCTGAGATCGTTTCATTGAAATCCGCCTATGTCAATGCTTGCCAGGTCTTCATTTTACCAAAAAGATGAAGAGATAGTTGGTCTTCCGCATTCCAAGAAGCACCAATCGTCGATACAAATACGGAAATGACTGAATAAAGGATCAATCCATTTATCTATCTGTATCTACAAATAGATCTCAGATCTAGCGTAAAATGATGAGAAGATCATTCCTTTGATTCTTCTAAAAACCTCGTTATACGCGACACTATGTGATCCACGTATTAAAAATAAGTAACACGTGATAAATAATCATAAGTCAGTATTTTGGCAACCCTGTTTCTCTGCTCAATAGACCACTACCGAACCGTGACGCAATATTGATTCCACTGTTTTGCCGCGAACAATTAAAAATAGGTAGTAATAATATATAGTTTTATGGAAAGGGTTCTCAGTTGACAATGGCTACCATAGAATTAATAGAATAAAAACAACAACAAAGAATATAAAAATAGCAATAAAACTAACAACAAAAATCACGAAATAATCCTTACTTAAGAATTTTTAATTGTTTACGGAAAATATAACATTTTACGACTCGCTGCTAAAATGCTGCTACTTATAAAAACACCAAACACATATTATATGTGCATTGTACATATTCCCCACGATTTTTTTTATCTATCCGATGGGCTGTAACAAGTGGCGATACTAAGACGAAAAAGCTTCGTAATTTGAATACACGTTTGGAGCAGTTGGTTGGAGCGCGGTCTTCCAATATGGAGGAGCTGGCGACGCTGGCGCCCTGGCTATGGAATTTCCAATTCTTTTCACATTTCCACTGTAGTTAGCGTACTGTGAAATGTGGAGGAAAGTATGTATTTGGGTTTGTAAATACAAGCCCAGATCCTTTAAAAAAATCTTGTGACATCTTGCCAACCCGCTAAAGGTTCATATTCTCGATCCTGCTGAAAATCAACAGTATTAAAAGCCTTCTTCTTACTTGGTGAATACTTTAAAATAAATAAATAAATTGATTGCACATAAATTTAGACACAAAGGGCGGATTTATCGCCTGTTGGCGATTTCTGCCAATCAACCCAAGGTAACTTTCAAGGTAATGTATATTTATTTATTTATCCTTACGGGGAACATTCTCTCACAATCATTCAGTGTACAAAAATGGCTTCATAAACACAATTTCATAAAGAATCTTGTCAAACGCGAGCTCATCGCGATATTTTTTTGAAGAATATTAATCAATTGAAAAAATATATTACTTAGTATCTAATTATCGTACAAGCGCCATTCTTTGCAAAATATAATAAGCTGAATAAGACTAACATAATTATCGTTTAATTTAATACATACTTCTAATTATTACTTTATCAATTTAAAACTAATTGCTTTGATAAAGATAAAAAGTAAGTACTGGTATAAAGGTGAACTCGCGATGAATAACGATCATTTTAGAAAAAGCTTCACAGAAATTTCAACAGATGTCTTTTTTTTATCTTGAGGTTGATATTTTACTCGTATATGTGCGAACAATGTGATAACAATGAAAAAGTGTATAGGCAAGTTAGTTTTAGTTATTTCTTTTTTTACAAGCAAACCACCCGATAGGTATTTAGCAAACTATCTGTTTATGTAACCAAGTATAGGTACCTAAACCCACGTAAGAACTCTGGAGAAAACAATATACATACCAATGTATGTATTTCCTTATAGCTCCGGTTTTCATTTTCAGAGCCTCATTCCGTTATTTTGGGGTATGTAAGTATATTACATGGCATTGGAGACACCAGAGTCAGAGATTAAGATCGTGAGAGCTCAGATGCTAAAGTGCCTCAAGAGAAAAGTTGTGAATGTCATTACATGGCATTGGAGACACCAGAGTCAGAGATTAAGATCGTGAGAGCTCAGATGCTGAAGTGCCTCAAGAGAAAAGTTGTGAATGTCTTCCATTGCGCCGCTGAACATTATTGAACTTACATTCCTCGACAATGATATCAGCCTCTACAAATACTTATACTACAAATATTTAGCTGCATTATTTTTAATTTGTACACCTAAGTAGTACTTGCACTTGCATACCCAGTAGGTAGGTACTGTTGGTAAGTATTTCGGTGATTGTGAAATGGTGCACCAAAATATTCTTTATCACATCAAAGTTGACGTCCTCAATGGGATATGTCAATAATTTCATATCACAAAATTGAAATCACCGGTACCTAGAGTAAGTATGTCATGTTGTTTGTACTTACAATGCAAAACAGCATTACCTAAGATTTATATCATACAAGTAGGTACCTGCCAGTTTAAGTGATATCATAAATACTTACATAAAAATATCAGTCACAGGTGTATTTCGAAATGCACACTAGGTATCCTAGCTATGCATATTACATACATATTTAAGTTGGTATTTCCAATTTATCTAGAAAAGATTTTATAAAACGAAGTCTGTGGGAGATACTAAATTTAATAATATTGTGTTTCAAGGTGGTTAGTAGCTGGGTTAGTGAGTTCGATCGCCGATGCCGACTTACTCCACTTCACTTCACAAGATTTTTAAACTTACTGTGAGTGAAGTGTACAAATATGTAAGTATTTTGTTTCATTTTGACGAAACCAGATACTTTACCTCTATTTTAAAAAATAATTATTTTATATAAATTTCTACAACGAACCTTCGGTCAAAAAATTCAACATTCTTGAATGGGTACTTCTGGAACTATGTCGGAACTGTCTGTGACGTTTTGATTACATAGGAACGTGAATACACAATATAACAAATTCAGCCCTACCTGAAAACTTTCTTGATCAATCTTTATGAAATCTCATCTTCAATAATATCTTCGAATTTCTCAATGATCGAAGCAATACCTAAGGAATAATTTGATACCTACAGATTTTACACATTATCTATAGCTTCCAGCAGTACAACACTTAAACATTAATTGTCACATTTGGCATGATCCAAGGACCTCACATCGAGCTTTGGCACATGCAGGCGTTAAGTAGTTTACTAAAAAGTGCGGCGCTATAGTCTCGTGGCGGTAAGTGGAGCAATTAATTTTAAAAAAATGTGCGTAACAGCAACAGATAGTGCTGTCAAAAATTTTAGGTCAAATTAATTATGAACCAAATGCGAAGCAATCCAATCTATTTTTAGTTGAATATACATAATATTCTCTTAATACGGTGCCTTTAGATTTCTCGATGGAAAGTTGTGGGGTAGTCTGTTTTTCTTTCATTCTATACGTATTTTGGGGTGCTGAATCCGAATCCGAGGTTTGCCAACAAAATTTCGTGACGGAACATGGCGAAAAATTGGTAAAATGGCGAAAATATTCATTTTCTGGCGATTTCTTTATAAGAACTCGAAAACTGACAACTTTCGTAAGTTATTTTTCTACGCAAAATTAAAGTACGTAAAATTTACTACAAAATTGCCATAATTTTCGAGTTCTTATAAAGAAATCGCCAGAAAAGGAATATTTTCGCCATTTTACCAATTTTTCGCCATGTTCCGTCACGAAATTTTGTTGGCAAACCTCGGATTCGGATTCAGGACCCCAAAATACGTATAGAATGAAATAAAAACAGACTACCCCACAACTTTCCATCGAGGAACTGTTTTGTGTTTAATTTCACTGGATTACTCTATGGAAATATTATTTCAATTAGTGGGCGTATTCAACAAGATAATAGTTATTGTGAAAGTACCTATGTAGAATTTTATAATTACAGTGTTGCCATACGTTTTGCTACCATGAAGAGATTTTTGACACGTGTCGATATGTGGTAGCAGCGATTTTTTAAAACTTTTTGACACGTGTTATAAGTAGCGATTTTTTGTCTCCAGTTTGGTATTTAGCCATCTGTCTTCCAAAACGAATCTTCGAATGGCTAAGCTGAAATAAGTCTAATTCTTCCTATGGACGCTAATCGATAGGTGGAGGTTTTTTCATTTTACAGATTCATCTTTAAGAGACTCTTGAACTCAACCAGAAGTTGCTCGATCTAAGCTTGTTAAGGATGATTCACTGAACTGCCAGGGCCAAAACAGTGATAGGAATATTTTTCCGATATCCTACAACTTAACACCAGAATTCTGATCGGAGTATGCCCTGCCTATGACTCAATTCTTTGTCAACTTCTGTCAAAAATTTAAGACAGAGGTGGTTGCCTGGTTGGTATGGCACTCGACCGTAAATGCAGTGTAAGCGGGACTTACTCCACTTCAAAATCAAGCTTTCTGTGAAGTGCAGAAAGATGTATTTAGGTTTATTTGGATAGACCCAGATTCAATTAAAAAACGTGTTATGATTTAAATCTCTTACAACCATGAACATTCACGGATTTTCGCGGAAACAAATACACATAAAATGAATTAGTTATAAGTAATTTGAGTCATTTTTTGTTCAATGTTGTGAGTATCACTGATGGTTTACACAGAAATCGGATACATCAATCACCACTGACCACCATGTGGCAACAATATCTCGGTGGTCTCCTGTTTTTTGCCACTAGATCAGCTGATTTGAATGTTTAACATAAACAGAAGTGTAATCAGATATGACAACAAGTAGGACACGAACCAGCTATCTCTGCTAATTATAATGTCAGTTATTTAATACATCCAACGCCCCCTAGTGTGATAATGACATATCATTGATAGACCTACCGATTCATAGGAGTAGTAGTAATAAACTTAGTATGACATGGACAATTTATATTACTACGTTGTTTTGTGGATCAAATCCACCCCAAAGGCGCATTTTAAGAGGTAGGCACATAGTTGGGTAACTATAATTCAACAATAATTCCTGATATTTAGAGGATGCTCACATGGTCCGACAGTCGTACAACTGCGGACATCAATTAGACCAGTGGAACTTGAACAGTGAACCCAAGGGATGGGTGGATGGCATCCGGGAGATGGCAGGCGGAAGGTGGATGCAGAGGGCCGGGTTCGGGGCGCCTGGAAGTCATCAAGGAGGCCTATGTTCAGAAAGACTAGAAGTGGCCACGAGAAGGTTGGATGAGGATGCTTATCCAGGCTGAAGGCCCAGCTGACGCTGAGCTGAAATCTCTTCCAGGATATTTTGGCACTGTATATCCCACGATATTCTAGATTTTTTTAAATTTAAATAGTACCCGTAATTAATAAGTTAATTTTACACTTTATGTGTTGTTGATGTACGAGTATGTTAAAGTGGTAGCAGTAATACAATCCATTTAGTGTAGGTTGACACTGTGTTAACAATAATCACACAACAGTGTTGCCTGTAGGTAGTAAATAATCTCTATAATTGACTAAAATATAAGTTAGTCATTAGTGACATGTGTTTGGTATTAGTTTCAATTAGTTTTGGTATGTTTGTATTAGGTATTGATTGTATTATTGTGTGTGATACAGTGAACTCACATTACAAAAGCTCGATCTCTTTTCAACGGGCAACAACCGTCCTATAGAATACTGATCGTCCACTCTTTTCTACAATAATTCCGTGTGTCCTGTAAAATTCTGAAATCTAAAATATGTATAAGAGACAAAATAGCATCTCAATTAATAAGTTTTCAGCACCCTTTCTGAATTTCAAGCCGAAACTGTTTGAGCACGGCATAATTTACAACCACATACCTGTTGTTGGTACCACGCTTTTATTTACTTCCTTGATTGTCGCCTGCGTCTACATTTTCCTCTTCAAATTTTAACAACTTCCTAATGTCCCAGAACATTGAACTTTTTACACATATAAGCCTTGGAAACAGTTTTAAATTGTAGTAGGTACTGTAAAAAAAAACTGGCAGCAAACATCAGAATTAGGAATGGAGAAACATGGAAGAGGTCTATATCCAGCAGTGGAGGACAGAGGGCTGAAGAAGAAGAAGACTGTTTCATTAAAAACAGGTTTCAAATGGTAAATTTTAATTAATTTAATTTTTATTTGGAGAATCGTTAGCTTGGTTCTTAAATAAGTTTCTTACGATTACTTATTTAATTCTAAGGTCGGATAAGTTTTTTGGCACCGCTACTTTCAGATAGGAAACAAATATTTTATAAATAAATATAGCTAGTATGTAGCTAAAAACTTGACTGACGTTTCGCCATTAATGACGTGTGACGAGGCGCGAAATTTAAAATCTGGAATCCATCATTTCACAATCTGTTAATCCGTCTTTGTAACTTCTGAATATCAAGTTATATCTGAATATCTGAATATCAAGAATATCAAGAATATCAAGACGAATCCAAGTGCTCCATTGGAGCCTACGGATGATGATACACAATAAACAATAAACAATAAAAGTTACATTATAATTATAACAGTTTACACTTTCCACCAGTCTAAACCAAAGTTGCCATGTCAAACTCATCGTGACCGGACAAAAACCCATACGAAAATTACTTACTTTCCGTGTCCGGATGCCTCAAATCAAGAACCTCCAATAGTTGGCCACATGTACGGCCCTGTCACTCGCATTTATAAGAATATTGGTCGACATGAATAAATCCCAAAAAAGCCATTTAGAAATATGCTCAAGGGCAAAAGCTCATATCTTAATGGATTTTGAAAATAAAATTAATTGTATTTCTTTCAGTGTGTTAGAAACTATTAGCACATATTAGAAAATAAACAAATAAATAAGCGGATCTAAAATGGGATAGACAGCAAAATAGTCAACGCATTTTATAAATAATTCATCTACTGGATTCCAACTGGAATGTTTAGGCTTTTATCCGATGAGGATATTTCTAAAGAGCTTTTGTCATTTTTGGGATTTATTTATGTTGAGAAATATTCTTATGGGTTTTTCTCCGGGAATCCAAACTCATATAATACTATCTGGTAGTGGATGAAAAAATAAGGGTAGGTATGTTATAATGGAATGGCTCCAGAATTCAGGACCGTTCCAGGAATTGTTAACATCGCCTTCGTGACAGGATCGACTTAAAGTTTATTGCAACCACATTGAAACGGTAGTTTTGTTAATAATCAAGCTATAATAGCTGCATCTCAGTATCTGTGAAAAATCACACCAGGAAATAATTAGTCCTGTCAAATTTTGACACATGACCTAAATATCTAAGTATCTATCTACCTAGTGACACACTGAGTTAAGTAGGTATAGGTACCTACATATTATAATAGATATAAACTGTATTTCAGCGCCCTTGAGGTAATCTTATCACCTAACCAAAATCCTGCGCCCTGAACGGACTCCAGACATTGCGGGTAAACTGCCAGTCCTAAGAAAAAAATTGTATAAGATAATTTTGTCATTAACAACTATTTCTCCCATCTCGAAAATTGCGAAGGGGGACCTTTTCAAAACGGGTCAGGGAGGCAAGATTTTTGATAGGCCACCCTATGGCGATGTGTGACCCTATGTGTAAACTTGTATTTAAATCACATTTCGAATAAAAAACAGATGGGTCATATTTTGAGGATCTCAGGATCTTAGATATACCTACCTAAGAATCTACATCCACTTCAAGTACCTACCCATATTACCAAATAGATGCTTAAAAAAAACTAAGTTATTAATAAAATTGAAGCACCAAATCAACAGCCATTTTCTGAAATAATAATTCTCCTAGTTTCGGTAATCACAAACTTCTTAAGAGTCTTTTACAAATAAATAATCTTCAATAAGTCCAATAATAAAATAAATATTATTCTGTAGTGCCTACACTTTCAATAAAAAGCCGACATCTTATTTACAAAATACAATTTTATTAATCTTTTTCTACGATTAAAATATTAGTCGAAGTAAATAAATTAAAATACTTAATTACAATATTGTCATAAAGTTTCGGTGTGTTTGTCGCGAAATCCGTTTTCAAATCGCGACAACTTTATCAGTTCCCCGAACATTATTTTTATCTATTTTATTAAAAAAGTTTATATGCAAGTTCTTCTTCTACTACTGCGTCGTTATCTTCATTGCTAAGGATCGTGAGATTACTCTCTCCTTGCCCTCGATACATTTTGGATTGTCCTCCACCTCTCACTCAAACTATTGATGTACCCGTAGAATCCTTGATTCCAGTCCATCTAGTGGGGATCTTACTCTTCCTCTACTGCCTTCCACTCCTCTCACGACCATTAATTAGGAAAGTTTGAAGTGTGAAAAAGAAGAAACGAATTTGTAACGTACCTACCATGCGTGCATGCTGTGGACACGTCATTATTTATGTATGTTTGTTAACTTTCTGTGTGTGTCCCCAATAAATAAATAAATAATTACTTCACATTTATCAGTAAACGTAGAGATTATCAATAGAATTGAAGAGAAAATATCCGAAATTTTTGGCGTGGTAATCGCGACGTTTTTACGCTGCTGTGACATCACAACCTAATGCACTACTTAAACTTTTAAGTTGAGCTTTTAGGTTAGGTGATAGGTACCTACCTAATAAGGGAGTTGAAGTGTCAGAAGAAGTATTATTTACTGCCGAAGGGTTGCCCCTTTTCGGTAAGTTTGAAGGAACATTAAAAAGTAATGTACCTACCTACTTAAACACAAGTGTTTGACATTGAATTATAGGAAACTGAACATACGATCGAGTACCTACTAATTTGTTCCTATTTAGAATGTAAAGATGTAAAGTTATTGGGAATATTTTTATTCACGCATATTTTTTTCAGTTTCAGGTTTCAGATGTCGATGATTACCTCGGGGGTTAAAATCGGGATAGATAGATAGATAGATAAGACGATGGATCTGCACGTACGTATCTAATTTTCTAGACTATATTCTAAGAACTTAGGATAACCAGGTATTACAGTCAGAGAACAACAATGCCAGATGAAGTTAAATAATGCATGGTGAAATACCAAATTTAAGTAGTTACAAATGTCATAAATAAATAGGTATTATAGAAAATGAGAGTAGGTATATTTTTTGCCTACAAAAACACGATTTACAATTTACAACATGATCTAATTTTTGTATTATTTTTTCAAAAAGTTTTGCATATTGACTACTGTTTTTTCAAACAAAAAAGTAAGAGTAACGTATTTTTTGTAGAGCTGTTTTCATTTTTCAGTCAATAAATTGGAGCAAACTTGCAATGTTTTTTGTTTTGTAAAAATTTATGTTTTTACTGTTACTTTCTGTAGATTCTGTTTTAAATTTTGAATAATAGAGCAAAGTTATTTATTGCGGGATTTGCGGGTAATATTTTTTCTTAAATGGAGCAAAGGAGCTTCCAAAAGCTTCTATTATTGTAAAATATGCAGATACACAATAACAGACTACACATTTTGTATATTTTATGAAGTGAAATAGCTAGATAACGGATATACCTACCTAAGATAACTAGTACATAATATGCAGTTTGGTCTGGAATATGCATAACTTTTTTTTTGGTACATAATGTGACTGTTATGATTTTTTCAACCTCTCCTGCACGTTCCAGGCTTAGGGTGTCCATCAATCAAATTCGAAGTATAAGATAAAAGTGACAGAAAAGGAGCATCTGAGAATCAGACAAATGCTGGATTTTTCTATATTACCTATACTGGTTATAATTTTGAAAAATTGCATACCATCTGCTTTGCTTTGTTGACTTACCTAAGACTTTTTTATCTGGTTCGTGGGTTTATACCTTTTTTAAGTAGTGGGAAATCAGAATTCCCGCCTATTTTGATGGTAGGTATCACTTCAAAATTAAAAACAATGATATTAAATCGGAAATTTCGGGATATATGACTATGGGCTGGATGATCTCAGAAACATTATTTTTATTAAAAATGCTCCAGAAATACCCCTGAAAATTTTGCAACTTTGTGAAAATGATATAAGTGAATACGTCAATAGATAAAATTTCTTATATTGAAATAGCATCTTTCTTAAAAAAAGCAAAAACACATTTTTGCCCACTATTTCGCAATATTTTGTGAGAAATCATTGATCAAGTTTCACATAGGATGGATTAGCGATTCAGGTCTCTTTCTCCTAGCTTCAACTACTAGCAAATTAAATTAGAATGATCGGCTAAAATTATCGATTAATATTTGAACGAATGGATACTCACAAAAATATCTCAGAAATTTGGAGTCATTTTGAACAATAATTAGGAGAAATAATTTACAGCCTTGTTTTCACGCTTTAATTATTTATTTTCTGATACAGACAGTGAAACTGTTATTTGAAAAGAAAAAAATTACACAAAGGGCGTCCGTTTTGAAAACAGGAATTACTATTATTTTGTCAACATTGTGTGATGCATTCAAATTACAATAAAGTCATTTTACATTTATTTTGGTACTGCTATTTAACTGTCCCCATTTTTAAAGTCCACGTCAAATCCAAGGCCACGTAACGGGGAAAGTGACTGCATTGTTAACAACAGAGTATCTCTGCAGATAATAATAGGCAATGGTCTTATTTTCACTGGAATCTGTAACAATGGTTGGAACTATTCTAAACACGTATGTGTTAAATTAACGTTTGACGCTAAAATGTCTACTTTTTGCATATTTTTTACGCGTAATCAGAACAAGATTTAAACGCACAAAACTTTCTCTCCTTGATAACGAACTGCTAATCGTAAGGTCAGAATTCTCAGGTGACTTGCTCCATAAGGTTTAGGTACATGAGAAATCGATGAAAATGAGTGCTCAATTGTTATGATTTGGTAGGTGAATTATGATGTTAGAAACGACAAAAGTGATTTTGATGCGTGTAGGCAACAATTTTTTAACGTAAAAAAAGAAAAATACAGTTTTTTTGGCAAAGAACTGAATTGATGGAAATTGTGTCTACTATGCACTATGGAGTTTTTAGTTCTACTCAAATAATTTAATGAGCATTGCTTTCGTGGGCAAATTTTCAGATAACTCGTTCACATATTTTCTCGCTGTTTTCAGAACCTAATAACCATCTACCCCAAAAGTTTTCACCACGAAAAGTAATTTTGAATCACGACAAATTACACCTCACGACTTTTAACGGTAAACTTTTACAGTCCGTCAAAATTAACACTGTTTAGAATAATCACCTAATAATAAATGTTTTCTTCATCACAGATGCAAAATAGATGCGTCCCCCTATTGTCTCATTTATATTCTCTGATAAAAACCCTTTCCTTGTGACAAATAAAGTGGACTAATTTGACACAAAACAATAATATAATTTCATAATAGTTGGGTAATAAAATGACAACTTCCATGGAAGCGGCAGTTTGTTTGAAGGACGAATGCAACGACTGTGAAAGGGTTGAGAATTATTTACGATTTCGAAATGAAAGTTGAACCTTGAAAACCATGGAATTTTGATTATGAAGTATAAAATTGTACTTTTCATTTATCTATTTACATATTTTTATTTACACCTTTTGGTGGACAAAATACAGAAATATATTAACATTACATAAGTACCTACATTTATTACAACATTTGATCACTGAGGTGAGCTTATCGCAGTGTCAACTAATCCTAATTTTTCGGCTATTTATTTATTTTAATACAATAATATTTATATTATACGATTTATCTGTATTATTCTAAATTCCTTATTATGGATTTTGGGGTACCTACCTAATGCTACCTGCTATTTTATATTTTATTAAATATTTTTTTATAAAAATTTGAAATAAACATAAACATCAATATTTTTATCACATATATAAAACAATATAGAAAATAAACAACTGGCTAAATAAATCGCAACACTGTAATTAGATTACTGATTAGCTAGAAATTGAGTCAAGATCGTAGAAATGTTTGTATCCTAAAACAATACATTTTAAGATACTTTATAATAGTAATTAAATTACTAATATGAGTGAATCAGGGCGGTAATCAGGTAGGTATTCTATTCATATAAAATGTGATTTGTTTTCAAATACAGCAATCTGCAATAAAAGAGAGTCAGGAACAGTAATTTAGATAATTCGTAGGATTTCTCCATTTACTTGAATCTGTCCGAGATCAAATTGCTCTTTTTAATCACTGAGAATACTACTCATTTCTACAAGGAGATTTTTTGTTGGTGAATGATTTGTCATTGTAGAAAAGCAATAATAACATAAAAAACTAAGAAAAAACACCGTTATGTATAGAAGAGAGTGGATAAAAATGCAGTTTGTTGTAACGGTTTAAAATAACTCAAAATTGCGACATAACTGTAAAATAATTCTTCTAAATTATAAAACAACCCTTGCAAAAAAATATTGCACCCAATTTAGTATAATTGGTTTATTGCCAAAAAGGGGTTTTGACGAATATTTCGGCAAACTCTTTATTTATTTTTATCTCAATAGAAACATGTCATAAAAAAACGCTATTTTATAAAAGTACCCGTTACTTTCTTTAGAAATTCAGCAATAATTATTTCAGGCATCATAAATGAGTGATAAATCCAAGCTTTTGTTAGAAAATTTCAACTCTTTTTCGCAATATTAGACTGCTATTTTCATTGTTTTATGAATATTGTGGCCCCGAAATATTTTCGGGAATTCAATGAACTTAAAACACATTTTTTTAAAGAATTCATCTGTCTGCTGTTAGATTCATCTAAACTCAAGGGTAATATTTTCATTACTAAAGGAAAAATGAAAAAAAAAACTAAATATTTAGATTAAAATCTACAAAATTGGCTTTCGATTTCGCGACTAGTATTCGAGGATTTACACAAATTTCTTTATTCAAAAGGCTTTATTCACAATCGCCTGAAGATGAGGGTGCTTCCACCATGTACCGACGCTTGAAAACATCGACATTATTTTCATTACTACTACTACTATACCATCATGATATATATGTTTATCCCAATGATGGGATATCCAGTGAATGCTGTACAGCCATAAAATTATACTAAAACAAAAAGAAATTAGATTAACTAAGTATAGAACTTCTATAGAACTTGCGAACAAAAAGTTTGTAAGTATATTCTTATCGAATAAATTCTCCTTTATTTTACACATCTACTTTTTCGGCAATCTTTCGGACTCTTGCAAACGTTTCTATGCTTTTCTATCACTCGCTTTTCTTACCCGTTATCGAGTTTTCATCTCTATCCATCTCTTCTCTGGTCTTTCGACACTTCTTCAAGTGTGTACTGTGTAGACACGTAAATAAGTAGGTATGTATTTCTTATCCCTTAGGTACTTGCGTAAAACTGTATGGTAAAATAAAGGCTATATTACCCCTTCTAAAAACATATAGTTCCTAACGGGTAAAGTCGTTCAAAATAGGACACGAGCATCGACACGACATCCAGCAACGATTTTTCAAACTAACACAAAAAAAAATAAAACAGTTATTGGTAGGTACGCACATAATACATACTGTATGAATCTGACTGATTCTATACACCGTGAATATTATCTGGTACAATATTATGTTGAAAAAACCTTGTCGGTCATAAATTTAATAAGCATTCATTTTGTTTGTGTCGTCCATCAGTAAAAATAATTATCCCTAGAAATGAGACAATAGTTTCCGTCTGGCGTGACCAAAGAAATCCTTGTTTTGTCCAAACAATGTACATTTTTTTGTCCATGTTTTCTTTACAAAATGATACGCGTGCCTTGTACTATTATTTAATTTGTCAGTTTTTTCGCAGTAATGATAATTATCATGTCAACACAATGGTTTGAAAAGACACATTAAATGAAATACTAATAATGTTGATGGTTCAAATGAGCCGCTTTTCCTCTATTGTGAAATTTTTAAACATTCGAAACAATTGAATTTGAAAATAGATATAGAATAACGAATGTGTTGTGTTCAATGTTCTATCAAATTAATTCAAATTTCTAATTTATTTATTTTATTTATTTATTTATTTTATTTTCTTAACGGAATCAAACAGTCACAACAACAAATAACATAAATTAACATATCACTTATAAACAGACCAACAAAGATTCCATATTTTACCTACAATATAACAAACACAAAAAATAAAAAAAATAAAAACAAAGAAGAAAACCTGCAGGTATGCATGAACTAAAAAATACGAATCTGAACACTAATAGATACAAGAGCAGTGTGCAAGTGTGAATAAATAGAGAAAGTAAATCTGAATTAATTTCAATAGATACATAAATAAATAATTGGGATTGAGATACATATGGATATAATTAGATACTAGATGTATTAATGGACATAAAATCAAACACAAAAATCAATAATATTAATACTCAAAGATAGATAATAAATAGTGAATCCGAATAAAATAGAAATAGATATGTATATGATTGAGATATATATACAATATACATGGACATCTTTAAACATTGAAGTATGAATGGATATAAATCCAAACACAAAAATAGATAAAAACAGTATAACATAGTGTACAATGTGGATAAATAGTTGCAAATAAATTATGAATGAATCTAAATAGATATAATAAGTAATGGGATAAATATGGTAGGGTAGATCAAAATTATCACGTAAATTTGTCAAAAGATTGACGAATAAATAAACAAAATATTGAAGGCCAACTGCATGATTGTGAAAAAAGGGGTGTGTGCACGTGTGTGCACGTGTGTGCAAGAATAGGGCGGTCTGACATTCTGTCCTCTCTGCTTAGCCACAGAAATAGACGCTTCGTGAGAGCCTGATGGATCGAGAGGACTTATCGTTGTTGGCAGCATCTACTTTTCCTCTTCGAATTTTAATAATTTCCCAATATCCCAGCCCAGCACCTTGAAAAACTGGCCTTTGAACACATAATATACTTATTTCCATCTCATTTCATATATGCGACAGTTTAAAATTCTGGCAAGTACTGTTTTATTAATATAAAAATCTTGTTTACCCAAATTTCAATTGGTAAATTTTTAACGTTGCCAGACGCTCAGATTCTAGATGGACCAAAAAGATTCTCGAGTGGCAACCTAGAACAAGCAAAAGGAGCGTAGGAAGACTTCAGGCAAGATGGTCTGACGATGTGTGGCGAATCGCAGGACGCAAGTAGATGCAGTATACTCACGATAGGGATATGTGGAAAGTCAAAGGGGAGGCCTATGGGAGGCATTGGAATTAAAACGAATGAGTAAGAAGAAGAAGAAGAATTTAAATTTTATATGAAGTAGTTTATAAAATTATAAGTGTAGTTTTTCGCTATTTTTCATATAACTATTTCTGTTTGTTCGAGAAAGATAGCGAAATGTAAAACTTTATTGGAGAATTAGAAGCAATTCAGCAATATACTTATAACAATATACTTATTTTTCATATTATTTTATAGTTAGAGTAAAAATATAAAATAGAACAGCAGATAAGATTGCTATGCACGAGAACGTTGACTCGGCGGCGGCGGCATTGCAATACAAAAAGCAATAAACTATTTTGTTTCTAAACAAAGTATTATTGTATTTGCTACAAAGGGAACGCAATTGTTCGTCGGGTCGTAAAACAATCAAACAATTTTAGTATATTGTCCCCTGTTTTGACTGCCGGACAAAATTTCTTCGTCGATATACTATGCCAATGATTATTAAAAACGTTTTTAGATGATAATAGAAGGCGAAATATTTACAAAACACTACGTTTTATTAAGCGATTGTCTTATTTGAAAAGGACACGTTTAAACACAGAAGGAACAATAAACGTTTGACTGGGTCTTAAATGCCGCCGAATCTTATCGAAAAACATATTCAGTCCTTTTCCTATTTCCTTTGCGAAAAAAAAATGAAATGATAAACAATATGAAGAAAATAATCAACAGCAAAAGAAACAAATATTTTCTATTCATATAAGTAATATTGATATAAGTTAGTAAGTATAAAAAATAAATACTATATTAAAATTTACTAATTGAAACGTGTTTATGATAAAATAATACAATTTTAATAAAACAAGGATGGACGCATTTTAAGTAAAAGGAATCGGAGAGTGTGTGTGATAAATTGCATGAATGTAACAAAGGCTATTTATAGGAATGTGTGCAAGGATAGGTCTGTTTTTTTCAAATAGTCTTGAAAACACTTTTTACGCGGAGGCATGACTTTACCAACACACCTCTCAATATCATCAGCCAGAAGAGTCTACAATCTACATATTATGATTCATGGTTCACATATAAACTCATCAGCCTAATACTGGGGAAATTTCACCTGTCCAGATATCACGGATATCACAGGATTAGGCTCAACGCGGGGCCTAAAATACAAGCATTGTGCCTGAAATATCAGTATTTAGAGATCGTCTTACAATATTGCATGTGTTAATAATTACCGATTTGTGCATTTTTATGTGTACTTATACAAATTTTCCGTTAAATCTATTTTTTAACCTAGGTACTTAATATTTTTTTTTAATTATAAACACTTGTTGACAATGATATGAACAAATCTGATATAGTTTCAGTACCAAAAGTACCAATACCTAATGTGTCATTTAACACTTGAAAATAATAATTACAAATTGCAGATAACAATCAGATGTCAAAATTAGGTATTAAAGAGTGATTGACACATGACACTATCGATCTGTATATTTTTGATTAGCATGTCACCGATTTAATTTTACAAGATTACCTAAATTTAATATTTTGTTAACTAATTCCGTTCGAGTGTTTTTGAATACTTTATAAAAATTTAATCTATCCGTCAAATCTCGAGTATGAATAAATAATTATGATTTCAGTATTTTCCTAATCAGTAATTTTTCAATAAACTTTCGTAATCCAGCATAGTATACGGTAAATGTTTCGTTCCAAATATTGATATTTAAGTACCTGTTATCCAAAATAATAATGGGGTCTATTTCGTAACCGATTAAGAGTAGCCTTATTTATGAACATTTCGAAAATTTCTATAAATGGTAGACTTAAGATCTCGACAACCTTACTAAATGCGGTTTGGAAAAAATAGAGTAGATACATTGAACCTTTATCTAGGGAATGACCGTAAAAGATTATTTATATCTTGTATAGATTTGACAAAAAAATGTGAAAAACACCTCTGATCTTTTTTCCGAAAGACAGAAACTCGTATCCCGCAAATCGCGGAGATTTTTTTTTGTATTGTTAATATGCATTTATATCTATAGGGAATGATCGTAAAAGTTTTTTGATTGAAGCGAAATTAACCCGAAAAAAGTGAAAAAACTTATTGCCGTTGGAAATGACCGTGACGTCATAGTTAAGTCGCAAGCCTTGAGTGCTAAATAAAATCACATTAATTCGTTCACGAGGGCGAACTTTTGAGTTTGGGAGACCATATAAAATAATATTAATAATTAATTTTTCTAGGATTTCTTAGGATATTATTAATTCGTTTCAAACTGATAATTTGTTCCACATCATTAGAACAACCTTCACATTTCGCAAGGAATCGAAAATCTTCCTGTTTCCAGAAGAAATTACGTCGATCAATACAAGTCCATTATTTCAGACATTTAAACAATGCATTGTAATTAACTTCGATAATATATTTAGCTTTAAACAATGCGCTTCTTTGTTCTATTCCAAAATCTGTATTTGAATTTACAATGTTCCATCTTCTTTTTGAAATTTTACAAGGTTTTTTTTTACAAAAGTTGTGACAGGCTAAGGTCGAAACATAGAATTATAATGGTCGAAACTATTTTGTTTGTTTTTATATCGAAATTTGTCACACGTCACAGTCCCGAACTGGAATATAAACCATTGTTTGATATGTATTTTGTAATTTTAATCTACATCCAGGACCATTCTAGGATAGACAGAGAGGATAGATACCAAAAGTGAGATACCAAAAGAGAGGATAGATACCAAAGAAACCAGAGGTGATTTAATTATTAGGTCTTCTTCTTCGTCAGTCTACTCCCGTCCACTCCTGGACGAAGGCATCTTCCATCTGCTTCCACGCCGCTCTATCCTGGGCTCTCTGGATCCAGTTGGCATGCACCAACGTATTTGACTAGGTCGTCTCTCCATCGTAGTGGTGGTCTTCCTACACTCGTGGTAGTCGGTAGTCGGTACATCAACATTTACAAGAACTTTTTTTTAAATTACTTTATTTATATTTATTGAACAAAAAGAGAAGGGCAATCAAATATTGTATCTCATCTATCTACTAATTGTCCCCTCACCCTGCATCCTTTGAGGGGTTTGCACAGTGGACACACATTACCAGACAAACACTCACCCTTGCTTCCGTCACATTCGTGAAATTTGTTAAGCACGCCCTCCTGAAATTAATCAAAAAATCTTCATAAAAGAATAGATGAAGTCCTTCTTTTCTCAGATCATTTTGTCATAGGAAAAGTTTACAAAAGATGGTGCGTTTTCCAAATCACAGACTCCTCGATTCATTATTAGTCATAAGGTAGTTCAGCGCACTTGAGGCGATAATTCGCGAAAACTGCGCTTTAGCAAATTATCCAATTATTATTATTATATACTAATTTTATTGTATCTCTGCCTCCTATATACAGCAAAGAAAACTAGATGGATAGATAGATTTCTTTATTGGTCATAATATAGTGTACATATAAAAAACATAGTTGGGAATTTCAATTCATTTGTGTTATACATACATCAATACGTGAGCAGCTCATCTACGAGTATGTTTAATAGCATAGCCGTGGGTGAACTAAACCTTATTCGACTCTGCGTTCTCATGACATGATGTGTTAACTGTAAAAGGACAAAACACTCGGCGTGCGCTTGTTGGTGTGAAAAAGTGAAACAAATTGCTTTCAGTTTCTGGAATCGGCCATGTTCTCACTATGGGATGATAGCAATAATTCATAAAGTCATTGTATTCTATTCATACTGTTTCAGTATAAAGTAATAGAACTGGTTTATTGCATGTTCTTCTGTGGAAGTTTAGTATGCGCGTGCTTACTGTATAACACTCGGAACTTGAAACATTCAGAAATATGTAAGTATGTACTCGTATGTATTAGTACCTACCTACATAAGTATTATTAAATTTCAGGGGTACTTTCAGAATTATTTTTTGTTCGAGTATTGTAATTCTTGGACATTGAAGGAAAATCTCACGGGCTTGAGGCCCTACACATCCCCAGGTAGCTCAGGCCGATTAATAGCGACCTCTTTACCCGCACTTCTATAGGCAAATCTCGAACAGGTGGGCCCAGGGTTAGCCCCCCGGCAAACCCCGCTCCTGAATTACGTTCCTTCAGTGTCCTTATCAAAGGAGGTAGTAATTCTTGGACAGTCAACTTGTAGCCAAACTTCCATCTATCACTGTCTTCAGTTTCAAGGCGATGCTCTCAGTATTGGCTGAGTAAACGCCAAAGCCGAACGGCAGAATCTTATAGCCTCTTAAAAGGCATGAATTCTTACAGGCCTTGAAAATTACTAAACATTTGTGACATTACTTTAAATTTAGGCACAATTTATTGATACGGAAAAGAATTAATTTTATTCACACCTACTTAGCAATCATCGCATTACATGGAAACATACCTATAACAAGTGGATAAACCATCATTTTTTTTTTGACAGTTTCTTTGACACCATCATCAAAAACGTTGTTGGCACGTTTCCTCTTGCATGTTTTTGTGTAAAAGTTGAAGAAAAAACAACTCTTCTCGGAAATTTATGTCCTTCATGTAGTCTTCATAATAAGACAAGCTTGTTTGACAGAATGTCCATGAACTTGAAGACATAACGTATAAATTATTGAGTTTGAAATTTGAATCACCTACTCCACTCAAACAGAACTGTGTTTTCCTTAGTCGATGTAATATTAAAAAGCACTTCGGTGATGAGTTGATGAGTGATAATTGAGTAAGTATTTCCCAATACTTTGTAATCGTAGGATATTTTTAAAAGAAATCCACCCGAAATCGAGTGCCTTGAAAAAGTATCATTTTTCAACTAGAATATCTACACCTACACCTTAGATGACAGAAATATTCTAAAATTTATTATGATTCCGTTTGACTAGATCTGAATCTGAATCAATTTGATTTTTTAAATACACACCATGATAAAAATTCAACATGACGCCAATTTATATAAGCGAAAAAAACATTTTTTTATATCTGTTATTTCACCAACTCGGGTTGACTGTAAGATATTGCGTTTGCAATAAGTCCGCCTTTTGGCACACTACGATTGTCTTATTTTTGTAATTAATATGCATATGTATTTTGTTTTGGCCAATAAAGATTTATTTATTTATTTATACAATCGATCTTAATTGCCATAGTAGTGTTAGGTAAATAACACATTTTCTTAAAAGTTTCCTCGAGTTATTAAGAGGAAATGTGAGGATACCTAAGAAGAATTAGAATCATACACTTGTGTAGGTAAATATGTATTTACATTTTTTAAGATATCCTGTTACGCTATGCCTAGATATGATTCCATTTTTAAAACAAAGAATCGTAACAAAATAGAACATAATAATTTGAAATCAGCGTATGATTTGTCACGTCGACATGTTCATAAAGGCACCCTGTTGGGCGCTCGTAGGAGTCGCAAGCCACAATAGGACAACATTATGGTTTGTTTTTGTACGACAATATTATATTAGAGAGTGAACAGGGCCGGATGAGTGATTTCCTCAAAGTTTTGGGCACATTTCTTTCCAGAAGATCATTAGGTCCCATTTCTATGGGCAGCTCGGGTCCTCTATCTCCATTTACTCCGATTGAGGCAGTCGTCTGGGGTTTTCAATATCCCATTGATTGTCTACTCAAGCAAGGGACTTCTTCGTACGTCCTCTTTTCTTTTGTCGTACCACTGACCAGTCTATTGCCCTCTTCAGAGCAGAATCCTCATCACTTCTTTGTACATGAAGTTGGGTCTCTCGGTTTCAGGTTTATCGGGGCAACATTCATGGTATCTATATTGTCTATCTATCAATACCATCACGCCACGTTCCTTGCAAGGTAGGCAAAGAGGACATAGCGCCAGACAGCCCTATCCTTACACACATTCCTAGCCTCCATCACAATCATTGTATCTCTATTATACCTGTATTCTTATCTACATCTCTATTGTACCTACTCATTACTAATGTTATTTAATCTAGTTACCCCGATTGACTATTTCTATCTAGGTACCTACAACGGCTACAACCTATTCATAAATTCGTAAATCTAACACCTACGAAGTAAGTAGTACGTAAACCCAAACCCATAATCTACGATACGGGCTGTGAAGATCCAACATTTGAAATAATCCAGTACTTGTCCACCAGCTTCCATGTGTGAGATTCGATCCTGTCTTATTCAAGCAAGACTAATTTGGGGATATTCCCAGTAATCATGAAGGACATTCTCACGGTTCCACTAACTGTTAGACAATCATCTAAAATTACTGTAAACTTGGTCGTACAAACAATGCAACCTTTTATTCACAATCTTATAAAAACTAAAACAGCATCCAAACAATGAAACAAGACAATGATACAAACAGAAAATATAATTATTAGTAGTTCATTGTACAATGTGCGTCCTTCTTATGCAGGATGCGTGTACCTACCTACTGATCATTGTTTTCTACTAGCTGAAAAGTGAAATTCGCCGAATCGTTTAATGATTTTTAACCAATAGGTTTTATTCAATAATCTTATTACATTGTTTTGTCTGGAAGAAGTCGTGCATCGTTCCTAGATTTATATTGTGTATGAGGTAGACATGTGCGCCGGCTGCAAAAAAGCCGGCGGCGGCGCCCATGTCTAAAATTGCCGGCGGCGGCGCCACGCCGGCGGCGTGGATACAAAGTGGGGGGGAGCATTCGATTTTTTTGCATTATTGTTTTAAATGATTAAATACGCATATGTGAAAAGGATAATGATAAAATCGATTTATTTATTTTGAAAAACTATGATTATTTCAATGACAAAGTAAAATAAAAGCCCATATTTGAAAAATAATGGAGAATTTATTGCTTTTTCATGGTACTGGAGGGCAGGTTAAAATAAACTAAGCCATAAAGTCAAACGCGTCAGAATGAGTCTCACTATGGGTAGTAGTGTAGTCGAACAAGTTTCTCATTTGGCGATATTTGGACTGTTAGCTAAACGATAAATGAAATTGAAACTCTGAAATAAAGTCTAGAATTGCGATGACGAGGTCGACCTTCCACAAAATCCAAAAATCCTTGAGCATAAGCTGTAAAAACATATGTGTTGTATGTACTATTGTTTGTAGTTGAAGGGTAATTTAATAAAATTTTGTAATTTAATTAAACTATCTTATTTGCGATGTTATTTTAGGAGTAAAAATAAGGATAATTAATGAATAAACATAAATTATGGCGTTTTTGGTCGAAAGGTGCACAAATTCATAATAATATCAACCGAAATACGTAATGCTTACCGGTGGAAAGATAAATTACAATTTGAGAGTAGTCTGTAATCACAGTCTGAGAAACCACGTTAGGTGATAGTATTTTTTTATTATTGAGATGCAGCTTTGGGTGAGCGAAATAATTGGATTTTAACGTTAAAATATTTAATTATATTCACATTTTGCCACTTTGAAGGTCGTAAACGTCAAAAATTACCAAATGAATATCGTTTTGTCAAGAGAAAAGGAGTCATTATCATTTCCACAGTGTTGTATTGAAACAAATGAAGTATAGCGAATCTAGTTAAGTGAAATAAAAATAATTTTGATTAGGTACTTCCATAATCAAAGGTTAAACTAATGAAAAGAGAGAACGGTTGACCGAAAAGACGAAAGGCCGCATATTTTGGTCATATATTCTGCCAAAATTCATGTGGTTTAAAAATTTCAGCGTGGTAAAATCGACCGGTGTCCTAAAAATCGCCCAAAAAAACATAAAGTTACTTACGTAAAAAAACCGTTGGTTTTTCATTTTTTTCCACCACGAAGAACCAAATTATTAATGCCCCCACCCATCCTTTTTCTTGTTTTAGAATCGAATAAGTAAGACGCAGAAAATTCCCCGATTTTTTTATGCAAAACCAAATGAACGAAATATTAGAAAACGAAATATTTGAGAAAATTTCATTATTGCTTTTTCATGGTACTGGAGGGCAGGTTAAAATAAACTAAGCCATAAAGTCAAACGCGTCAGAATGAGCCTCACTATGGGCAGTAGTGCAGTCGAACAGGTTTCTCATTTGGCAATATTTGGGCTGTTAGCTAAACGATGAGTGAAATTGAAACTCTGAAATAAAGTCTAGAATTGCGATGACGAGGTCGACCTTCCTCAAAATCCAAAACTCCTTGAGCATAAGCTGTAAAAACATATGTGTCGTATGTACTATTGTTTGTAGTTGAAGGGTAGTTTAATAAAATTATGTAATTTAATTAAACTATCTTATTTGCGATGTTATTTTAGGAGTACAAATAAGGATAATTAACGAATAAACATAAATGATGGCGTTTTTCGTCGAAAGGTGCACAAATTCATAATAATATCAACCGAAATACGTAATGCTTACCGGTGGAAAGATAAATTACAATTTGAGAGTAGTCTGTAATCACAGTCTGAGAAACCACGTTAGGTGATAGTAGTTTTTTTATTATTGAAATGCAGCTTTGGGTGAGCGAAATAATTGGATTTTAACGTTAAAATATTTAATTATATTCACATTTTGCCACTTTAAAGGTCGTAAACGTCAAAAATTACCAAATGAATATCGTTTTGTCAAGAGAAAAGGAGTCATTATCATTTCCATAGTGTTGTAATGAAACAAATAAAGTATAGCGAATCTAGTTAAGTGGAATAAAAATAAATTTGATTAGGTACTTCGATAATCAAAGGTTAAACTAATGGAAAGAGAAAACGGTTGACCAAAAAGACGAAAGGCCGCATATTTTGGTCAGATATTCTGCCAAAATTCATGTGGTTTAAAAATTTCAGCGTGGTAAAATCGACTGTTGTCCTAAAAATCGATCAGAAAAACATAAAATTACTTACATAAAAAAACGTTTGTTTTTCATTTAATTTCCACCACGAAGAACCAAACTATTAATACCTCCATCCCATCCTATTGCTTGTTTTAGTATTGAATAAATAAGACACAGGAAATTCCCCGATTCTTTTTTATGCAAAACCAAATGAACGAAATTGAGACGACGGAATGGGTTAACACTGCATTAGTTATTATTCGATGTCTTATATAATTACTGAATACTAGCGTCGCCACAGCTGAATACTTAATTTTTTTTAACTGGTAAAGTACTTATTTCGATTTTTGTCTAAAGAAACGCAGGATAAATACTTTTAGTTACACGGATCCCACGCCGCCGGCGTGAGCGTTTTGCCGGCGGCGGCGCGCCGACCGTGATCAGCGGCGGCGCGCCGGCGTGGCGCTCATGTCTAGTATGAGGATAAAAGGTATTTTATTACTAAATTTGCTGACCACCGGGCCACCAGCCTGGGCGTGAGCATGTTGATTGTTGAGAGAATGAACGATGGCAAGATGACTAAAAAGATAAATCTATATATGTATAGGAGGAAAGAGGAGGTGTGAGAAAGAGCAGGCATCTGAGACTGCAGTCTCAGATGCCCTCATGCAATCTGAATCGCTCATTTGAGTAAAAAGAAAAGGTGAGAGTGTATGAATAATTGGATGAGTTTGACAGAAGAAAGGAGTGTCTGTAACGTTGGGGATATCTGGCATTCTGTTCTCACTGCCTACCGGCAAGGGACTTGGCATGAGGGTATAAAATAGATCAATACAATATGTTCTGTTTGTAGAGGTCATCGAGTGTCGCGGATCCAATAATTTGGAACGAGAGGTATTTCGCAAGCACAATCAACAAATCGGAACCTTCGGGAGTGAACTTAAAACAGTACTATTTAAAATAATCATCAAAAACTGCGCGTGACAAAATCATTCACTATTGCGCAGGTCACAATAATTACAAACCCAATCCAATCCTTCTTTGAACTCACTGATACAAAATGTGCAACACTACACTCAATAATTTCATTTCCACACTTGTTTGTCTTGTCACAAAATTTGGAACGGAAACGCCTGTCTCTACAAATCTTATTAGTACTCTGGGACCAACATTATCAGACAGGTTTTGGCACAGGCACGTGTTCATATTAAATACCGACGTTGTTCATTGTTTGATCACCATTGTTGTCGCAGAGTTGACCCTTGTAATACCCTATGCATACTTACTTCTTGTACATACAGCACTGGCGTATGTATTGATTAATGCAATGTACCTGCTACATTTCTCTATATGTGTTGATAGTTGGCACGATACAGTATGCGGTTCGTCACATATTGTGGAGGGCAGTGCCTAAGTGCATAGGTGTCTACCTACAGTACCGACCAAAAGGCTGTGACAAAGTGCGGTATGGTAAACCATACAATGACGAGCGGTTAATCTATAGCTATTCTACTACTAGGTATACCCTCATGCCACGTCCCTTGCAGGGTAGACAAAGAGGACAGAGCGCCAGACTGCCCTATCCTTACCTTACACACACTCCTAGCTTCTGTCACATTACCAAATACAATTTATCATACACGCTCTCCGATTTCCGTAGCTCAAAACGCATCCATCCTTGGGCTCGACATGATCGGATTGATCGGTCCAGGTCAGTCTTTGACGGCTACATTTCCCCACACCTCTTCGCTCACTAAATAGATATACATATACATACCTGTGTTTTGTCATCCTGTCGTCATTCATTCTTTCAACATGTCCAAACCATCAACTGATTGCACGAACGTGTCAACACACAACTATAACCCCAAAATTTCAAAGAAGTCAACGTAATCAACAAATCTCACTCATAGGTGTCCGGTAAGTTCGTCTAAAAGCAATTCGTCTAAATATCAATTCGTCTAATTATCAATTCTTCTAATTATCAACTCGTCTAATTATCAATTCGTCTAAAATCAATTCGGCCAAAATCGACGAATTCATCGTTAGGCAAATTGATTTTGGCCGAATTGATTTTAGACGAATTGATTTTAGACGAATTGATTTTAAACGAACTTACCGTAAACCCACTCATACACGTGTGGATGGTTTTACAATAGTATAAGAACATCAAAACACAAAAGTGACCCACGGACCAAAAAGTGTTTACAAACTTACGATGATTGACTAATAACAATAAATTAGTAGGCGCCTAAACAACTGTTATTAAGATCACATACACTTGAGTTTCACTGTTGTTGGAGGTCACCACATGGTCTCGTAATGTGCTGACACGCACTCGCACTCTCGGGGGACCAACACGTGATGTTTACGACCCCTGGGGACCACCCGCGACGCCATGTTGTGAGGCCGATATCATATTGTCACGTCTGTATATCGCATACGAGTATATACATACTCACGTTAACCACATTGATACATCTATCTATCTATACCCTCACGCCGCGCCCCTTGCAGGGTAGCCAGAGATCATGAGGATATCATAAGGACATTATAGCGCCAGACAGCCCTACGGCCTATGATATGTCCTTATGCTATGTCTAAGGGTAGCCTTACACACACTCCTAGCCTCCGTCACATTCATACAATTTGTCATACACGCTCTCCGATTCCTTTTACTCAAAACGTCCTTGAGGATCTGGTCAAGATGATCGGACTATCGGGCGGCTGCGCTTCCTCACCCCTCTTAGCTCACTCAAATATATACTTTTTGTCATCTTGTCATCTTTCATTCTCTCAACATGCCCAAACCATCATAGTTTATTCACGTCCCCTTCTTTACATACTAACGTAGATAACGTAACTATTTCACGAAACTACATACAAATAATTCGGTACGTATGTATAGTAGTGTCCATCATGTGTGTGCATTAGACATGAGCGCCGCGCCGGCGCGCCGCCGCTGATTATGGTCGGCGCGCCGCCGCCGACAAAACGCTCACGCCGGCGGCGTGGGATCCGTGTGACCAAAAGTATTTATCTTAATTTAATTTAATTTATTTAAACTTAAAGTAAACAACAAACACATAAATATACAAAATGGACATAGTACAGATTATAAAACGTTGTTGTTTACTAGGGCGAACTTATCGCAGAACTGCGATTTCTTCCAGTTAACCCCAGGACACTTGTTTCTTGAGACAGAAATCGAAATAAGTACTTTTCCAGGTAATAAAATTAAAGCATTCAGCTGTGGGAACGCTAGGGTTCAGTAATTATATAAAATATCGAGTAATAACTAATGCATTGTTAACCCATTCCGGCGTCTCACATATTTCCTTCATTTGGTTTTGCATTAAAAAAAAATTGGGGAATTTTCTTCCATTGTAAAACAAGAAATAGGATGGGATTTATTTATTTATTTATAGTTTTGACTGCCACAAGGCATTAATAATTTGGTGCTCCATGGTGGAAATTAAATGAAAAACAAACGTCAGGTATTTTATGTAACTAGGAATCATAAGAAAAAATCAGAATTTATGGTTTTTTGATCGATTTTATCATACCACGCTGAAATTTTTAAACCACGTGAATTTTGGCAGAATATCTGACCAAAATATGCGGCCTTTCGTCTTTTCGGTCAACTGTTCTCTCTTTTCATTAGTTTAGCCTTTGATTATTGAAGTACCTAATCAAAATTATTGTCATTCCACTTGACTATATTCGCTATATTTCATTTGTTTCGATGCAACACTGTGGAAATAATAATGGCTCCTTTTCCCTTGACAAAAAACGATATTCATTTGGTAATTTTTGACGTTTACGATCCTCAAAGTGTCAAAATGTGATTGTAATTAGATATTTTAACGTTAAAATCCAATTATTTCGCTCACCTGAGGCTGCGTTATAATAAAAAAAGAAATTACTTTCCCCTAACGTGGTTTCTCGAACTGTGATTACAGACTACTCTCAAATTGTAATTTATCTTTCCACCGGTAAGCAATACGTATTTTGGTTGATATCATTAAATTTATCCACCTTTCGACTAAAAAACACCACAATTTATGATTATTTCATAATTACCCTTATTTTTACGCCTAAAATAACATCGCAAATAAGATTTCATAATTTTATTAAATTACCCTTACACTCCAAACAACAACACATACAACACATATGTTTTTACAGCTTATGCTCAACCGTAGTTCTTAGCTACATAGGAGTTTTGCATTTTGTGGAAGGTCGACCTCGTCATCGCAATTTATTTCAGAGTTTGAATTCCACCCACCATTTACCTAACAGCCCAAATATTGCCAAATGAGAAACCTGTTCGACTGCACCACTGGCCATAGTGAGGCTCATTCTGACGCGTTTGACTTTATGGCTTAGTTTATTTTGACCCGCCCTCCAGCACCATGAAAAAGTATTAATGAAATTTTCCATAATTTTTCAAATATGAGCTTTTATTTTACTTTGTTATTGAAATAATCATGGTTTTTCAAAATAAATAAATCGATTTTGTCATTATCCTTTTCACATATACGTATATAATAATTTAAAACAATATTGCATAAAAATCCAATGCTACCCCCCACTTTATATCCACGCCGCCGGCGTGGCGCCGCCGCCGGCAATTTTAGGCATGGGCGCCGCCGCCGGCTTTTTTGCAGCCGGCGCTCATGTCTAGTGTGCATATATACATTGAACACATACTTACATATAACATAACATCATGAAAGTTAATACTTAGGTAAGCATTTATAGGTATGGCATGTATTTGTATAGAAGTTGAAAGTGAGAATCTTGTATTTATTATTATTGTATTTTGCCAGAACACCACTCGAAGCATGATCCCATCAAACCTCAATAGTCCACACCTCGTGGATGATATTGTAGCGAGTCAATTCTCACGTTCAGTAAATGAAACGTTTGCAGTTTCAATGGAAAATCCATCAATAAGTATTTCCCACAGTAGTCAGCATATTACCGTGTAACTAAGATAGAAATATATAACCGTCTCTGTGGGAATCGCCGATTTAGCAGTATTAATTCGTCCACGTGCTCAGGGCCCCAATAATTAATATTATAATATATAAGCATTGTAAAACTTAATATTTTTCAATTAATAAAACCAACAGACAGCAACCTTTATTATTTAATTTATGTCACCCACCTATAGGAAAACTCATTCCTATAATAATTATGATGACCAAAATTAATGGAGATAAATAAATTGGGATTTGATGGAGTGGATTTGTTCAACAACAAATAAGCTAAAATTATTGCTCATTGCGTACAAGGTGTTTAAGCGGATATCTAGATACTTCCTTAGTAACTTTTTATTTCACGAAGCAAAATAAGGTTTTGGCGAGAAATTATTGTTATTAGCATTAGTTATTAAATTGGCATTAGCATAGAATATATTATTGAACCCAAAAATCCGCATCTATGATAATCGACCACCATAGAAATCTTTAGTCATCAATGGTGCCCTTCCTTCTTTTGGAGCTCTGTGTCTTGCATTGTTAGACAACACTTTCATACGATGTCCTTATAAAAAACACAACCTTTAAAAGTCGGTAGGTAAGTGAATTAAGTCCTATTCCTTTGAGAGGTTCTTAATTGTAAAAAGCTCTATATCAGGTGGAGCTTATCTTCCATGGAAAAACCTACTCTAAAGACCAGATCCTCTGAAAACTGCATAATTTGGATGCATCTCCACGCGCCCTTGAAAGGTGTCATGTCATGATATCTATCATCACCATCGCACCATTACGATCATGACTGATTATTATAGCTATAGAATGGAAGTGCATTTTGTCTATACTATACCCATAACCTTATAACACACGTAGGTACGTCACACGCCTAAGCGCCTCATGATATTGTTTACCTTTAACAAGTGACGAAATGACACGTCACCAGGGGTAGCCAAATTTGTCAAAAATTATTTTAATCTCTTGTCAATCTACAACATGGACCCATGCATACTGGCTCCAGGATCAAAAAATCATATAACCAAGTCAATAACCCTTCAAATTTTGAGAACACTGAGATATTTGAAGACCCTCCATTTCGATTAGAGCATTGATTCTCAGAAAATAAGACGTTCTTTTTTCAATAATTTTGTAGACATTTATTTTAGCTCGAAAAGTTACAAAATTTCACTTTTCATGAACCATCATCCATCGACATTCGACAGTCATTAAATCAAAGGTGCAGTGTGCTCAGAGGTCATACACAGACGTTAGTAACAGGTTGGTAGAACCGAACCGAACCTCAATAGACTGAGATAACTCAATAGGGCTTTTACCTCAACCGGCCTCTCTGTTTGGAACAAGCTACCTCTAAGCATCGAGATGGCAGAAACACTAGTTAGAATGCGCCCTTAAGGTGGAGTAGCCCCACAAAACGGCGCAAGAAAAATTGACCATAATAAAAAATAATAGTATGGTATCTTTTGTTATATATATATAAAAAAGGATCTGGGCGTGCATACACAAACCCAAATACTTTCCTGCACACCTTGCACTAGGCTAAAAGCTTGTATCGCAAAGTGTGGAATACATCGCCAGCGCCAGGGTTTGTACCTGGCACCTCCCGCACGAGAGACTGCCGCCTCAACCAACTGCGCCAACCATGTACTATGTTCCTACAGAAAAAAAAGTTTGTTGTAAAAAACCAGAGGGACTGGGAACTAAAAAGTAATACATTTTCAATGGTTTTCTACTTCTTCTGTAATAGTAACAAAATACTCATCTGCATTTTGAAGTTTGTTGGATAAAAACAGCTGGAATATCCACTTTGCTTATTTATTTACTTATTTATCCAAATATCTCTCCACTACACAAAATGCAATACAATATTATCCTTTGTGGCCCCAAATTCCTATAAACTCTTACGCAAATAATTTATTTATCCAATCCAATGAAATACCCGTCAATTTTACTTAATTTGTATATAAAAATATACAAAAACATGTATGATTTACCCACAAAACTAATGATTAGATGTTTAGTCTGACTACTTTAGAACAATAACTTTGATTCTATGCCGAAAAACCTGCTGTGACCAATGTAGGTACATTTTTACCTACAGGTTTACATATGTGAAAATGAATAAATTGAGATGGTTGAAACAAATAGAGAGAATGAATGATGAAAGGATAACAAAGAAAAAGAAGAGGTAAAAGGAAGGGCGGCCATCCAAGAATCACCCGGCTTGACCATGTCGACAATTTTCTTTTAAGAACCAAGGTGTTTTCGAAGCAATAAGTGTGTGTAAGGATAGGAAAGTCTGGCTATTTGTTCTCTCTGCCTAGCTCGCAAGAGATGCCGTGAGAGTTGAGAGAATGGAATAGAATAGAATAGAATAACCAATAACATCCGAAACTTATATCCATCAAACAGACAGACAGTGAGATAAAGCCAATTCATTTTTCAATTCAATTTGGAAGGTAGGTATCCCAATTTCATACTAATGTCACACGATCCGATATTTACACAAGAGTATAACAACAAGGGCCTCACCCCCAAAGGACTGTAAAAATAAATCAGTCCCGAGGAGGCGCCCTTTAATAAGGAGATGATGTGTTTATTGATCTTACAATAAATCCTTGATTTCAATGTTGCGCAGAAACATCACTAAGTTGGAATTTTGTAATTAATCTTGGTGCCGACCCTAATGCATGCTAGTGAGACTTAGACGTGACTAAAATAGGAAGAATTAGGGTCGAATGCAGTGGAAATGAAGTCGTTAATAAGAGTGTGTGGGAAAACGCTGAGAGATAAGATAAGGAACGAGGTTATTATGGAAATGAGTGACTGCAAGACTGGTGTTGTGACGAGAATGAAAGTGGATGGACTAAGATGGTTTCTGCATTTTGAGTAAATGAAAGATGACAAAAAATACATATTTGAGTGAGCGAAGCGGGACGCGGCGTGAGGGAGGGACATAGAGGTACATAATACAAAAGTTGTTAATCATAGGTAGGTAGTACGTTAATATAATATGTATATATTGCACAGATAGTGTTTATGAGATCATGTTGAGATAGATTTTTAAGTGAATAAGTTGGAATGGTTAGGAGATGGATAGATGATGATTGGTGAAAGGATAACAATGAAAACATAAACTTAGTACTATAGGAGAAAGAAGAGGTGTAAGGAAACGCGGTGGTCTAAGAACCACTTGGCTCAACCATGTCGACTAGATTCTTATTGCTCAATAAGGACAAACGTGCTTTGAGTAGTGAATGGATAAGCCCTGACTCTGATAATAAATTATCCTTCTTCCGATTGGTTATACTCGTTCGAGTCATTACTCAATAAACGGTTAAAATACCTCAAGATAAAAAAAATAATAGCGTGTATTCCTGTGTCTATCAGTTACATATTTACATTGATGTTGTACTCCTACGAGTACAAAACTTCTGCGTATTACATTTCACGATAGATCATTGTAAAAATATTTCAACTACCTACCAATTCACCTAAGTATAAAAATAATAAGGTATTATTCACAGTCAGATAAGAGTGAATGATAAAACTTCAAAGTGCCGACGAAATTATTGTAGGTAGGTGTAGGTAGTCTATGTTAAGTTTATTGCAGCGAATGTAGGCAAATACTTGGAATTTCTTTTTCAGTATATCTCTGAAACATATTGTACTACATTATTATCCTATACTTCTGTTTTTCTGCTATATTCTATTCTATCCCCTCACGCAGCATCCCTTGCAGGGTAGGCAGAGAAAACAAATCACCACACTTTCCTATCTTATACACAATGCTTGATTCCGTCACATTCATGCAATTCGTCATACACACTCTACGAATTCTTGTACTCAGACACGTCCGTCTTTGAGAATCTGGTTTACATAGTAAAGCCACGAGATGGTTCTTGCATGGTTCTGCTTCACTACGATTTATTGCTTATTTCATAGCTTTTTTGCAAGCTTTTATTTGTTATTTGTATTTGAAGTGTAAGTAAATAAATATTTTAGCACATTTTCGCAAAAGACCAGCCCATCACTAGCTTCAGGAGAAAGCTGAAAACCGAAAATTTTAGGACCAGCTTCCCGCGCCCTTGAGATGGAATACATTAAACGGCGCCAAAAATCATCCGTCATCATCATCATCATCATAATCTCTTTCGACTGATAGTGAAATAGAAATAAAGTTATACCTACTTACATAAATAAATAAATCTCTATTAGCCAAAATTCATGCAGAGTTACAAAACAAGACAATAGCAGTGTGCTAAAAGGCGGACTTATTGCAAAAGCAGTGAACCCAGCGATAACTGATAATGATAATAGTGATAATGAAAAAAATAAGTCGTCCCTTTACGACCTAATAAAGCTCAGAGAGCGAAAATAAAGCCCTGATTTTTATTATGGTTCCCGCAGCTTTCATTCTGAAAGCTGCCAGCATTTCGTTATCCGTGTTATAAAAATGACAGCAATAGAAAGCAGACGGTAGCTTTTTATTTTCTTTTCATTTTTATTGTTTTATTCTATGTCTGTCTTTTGAAGTTTTGCCGAATTCAGAATGTCCTGTGAAATATTTTAGTACAATGAGTACAGACGCCTGGTGGAGTAATAAAATAATGAAAAAAACTTTCAGCTAAGTCCTTATATTTCAAGATGATAATAATATGATGGATAGAGAAATGTGGAAGCCGGAAAGGGAGTGTGTGGGAGTGTGAAAGGCTGTGTTCAACACTGGACGAGTGAAGGCTGATGAATTGATGAATAATAGTCATGATTAATTGTCAGAAAAAACTAGGCAACCTTACTAAATATAGAAACTATAAGTTAAAGGGCTTGGTACCAAGAATGACATCACAGTCATTTCCCACGGCATTAAGGTTCAAATTCGCGTGAAAAACCGCATGATAAAATTGTAAAAATACCGTTTTTTTTATTTTTTGGGGTTAATTTTGCGTCTCTCAAAAAACTTTTACGATTTTTCCCTAAATTTTAATGCATATTAATATTATCAGTACAAAAAAACAAATTTTCCGCGACTCTTTTTTGATTCTTTCATAGTATGTACCGATGTAGTAGTATGTACTTATTATTATAAGTAGTAAGTACATATTATGAGTACTTAAGAAACACTTATTTCAATTTTCAATGCAATGTTCCAATGTTATATACAAAATACAATGATTAAAAAATATATTCATAGAAAATGAAGATACTTTAGTTTCGTAGGTAATATTCAAATAGATATTAAGTATGTATATCTACCAAAATATTAAATCATTGATATATGTTCATCCAGGTACCATATTTTCCATATAAATTGGTTTTTATATTGAATTTTAGTACATAAAGGGAGGGTGATTGTAGATTGATGGGAGGATATGAAAGGGTAAATCATTGCTGATACATATACAAAAATACATAGGTATTATAGTATGTATTTATATGACGTGTATATTAGGTAGGTACTAGGTTAAAGGTACCTACCTAATAGTTAACAAGGTGACACAATATGGCGTACGCATACAAAGGCTGCGACACTATTGAGTTTACTATCTGAGATTTGAAACCTTTTATTTTATACATCCTCGTAAGTTTGAATATAAATATCATATCATCGTACTTTTTCACAGTAAATGACTCTGAGAGATCGGGTGAGAAAAACTGCAATTCGAGAAATATGTGATGTCGGATGGGGACGACAGCGGCGGAAATTCTGGCACCAACAAGTGTCAAGAATGAACAACACTAGAATCACAATGATCGCTTTGAATGGGGTCCCTGATGGTCTACGACTCCCAGGAAGACCACCGAAGCGATGGAGAGACAGCTGGAGTTCCACATCACAGGAGAACAATCCTATCAAGTATCAATACAGACTCGCTGAGTCTAGACGCAGTTTAAGAAGAGAAAAAGAAGACATACCTGAAAAATAAAATTCCAACAAGTTCAATTTAATACATTTTAAGCCATTCACAACATATCTTTTGAGGAGGCTCTTTAATACCTGAGTCTCACGATCTAATAATTTTTGAAAAATATATCAAAAAGTACAGTGTATATTGAAACCCTAGGTATCTCTTAAATAGTGGTTATTAAATATTACTTTTTTTTTAGTGTGGGAAAATGTGATGATAAAGAAAAAGATTGAACATCTGTGTTAGTTGAACATGAAAAGCACCGCAGAGCAAATAGAGGTGTTAAACATTTGGTTGTTTATTCCCGCCTAGAGGCTCTTTATTGTACAATGTACCGAGAAGTAAATACATAGGTATACTGTTAATATCTACAAACACATTGACACTATATTATTTACCTGTATATTAAAACATCACATCATTCATATAATCATATCTCCACACAAGTAAAGTGACAATTCAAAATGCTCTATCTATCTAATACACAAAATTCCTAGCGTTTATGGGTTAGGGTTTTCCGGAAGAGTTCGTGTAAAATTTTCAATAGATGGCGTTTGCCAAACATAGTTCCAAAATCCAAATTTATATTAGTGTCTTTTAAGATTTGGAATGAAATCCACGGAAGGATATTTTTTTCTATTTTGTATTATTTATCCTTTCATCGGTTATTGTTTTGGCGATAAGTACACGGTTTTCTCAGCCAATATTGAGAACATCGCCATGATATTGAAGATAGGTAAACATGAAAGTATTGACTACAACTTGACAGATCCAGAATTACAATATTTGAAAATTTACTGATTAAAAATAACTCTGGAATTACTTACCCCTAAATTTGTGCGTTACATGGTTCGTCCGCTCAATTTGCAAGATATTGAAGTGTAATTTAGCAAAAATGTTGGTATAATATGAGATCAACAATTTGACAGTCTGGAATTCGTAATTTAAGCCCTGTTTTTTAAAGGGTATTGAAAAAGTTGAAGCATTGGTCCTTAATTACCCTCTTGAATATTTTTTGTTGCTAGATGAAGTTCAAACTTTAGAATGGAACTATGAACGAAATGACAGCCCAAATGAAACGCAGGAATTGTCCTCTGTTTTTATAGGAATAAGACTTTTATAGGAATAAATTAGGTACAAATGGTAGCGCAGTTTACATATTACAAAGACATAGTTTGAAGATCACTTGGTTTGACGACAAAACATATGGTTAGCCCTTTACCTACTTTACAAGGTGTTTCTAAAAACACGCTTCATCATTAAGATATCAGAAAGGGCTACATTTTGTACAGCCAGGTGTATCAACAATCAACATAACAAAATCATGATCATCACTTATAAAAATAAACACAAATTGTATACAAATACAGATTAGGTGCATCTTTGTGACTATAGGTATTGAAGGTAATACCATTTTTGTCATTCACGATCTACGATTTCTTCCACTTAACACGCGTCCGTTCTTGAGTAGGTATCTGGTCAATATGTTAATTCCAGAGGTGACTCTTGGACGGCTTTGTTTTCTAACACACTTTTTCTGACTCATATGTATATTTTTTTTGTAATTCTGTCGTCAGACTTTCTCTCCAAGTGCCCAAGATAATATGCTCAATACTTAAATATCGTTGTAGATTTTCACGGCCCTTGTTAATATCTTCTCCATTCTTCTCGGGTGTACCGTGTGTAGGCTGTCGATGTTGTCGAGCTTTTAGCGCACTTGCTGAGACCATCTTCAGGACTAATGTAGTAGCTTTTTCGCTGTGATGATGTGTATGTACTACATTAGTCCTGAAGATGGCCTCAGCAAGTGGGCCGAAAGCTTGACAACATCGACAACCTACACACGGTACACCCGAGAAGAATAGAGAAGATAATATAAGTACTCAATAGTTTATTATTATGTAGTATGAACTGGGCAAAATGCAGTGGTGAAAGGTCCAAGACTCGCTGGCATACATTACTTTAATAAAGTATAGACCAAAAAAGAACTGAAACGGAAAAAAGAGGATATATTTTTTCATGTCGCATTTTATTTATTTATTTATTTGAATAAACAATGGAGTAATAAACTCCCCACAAAGTGTTTTGTACAACCACATATGGATGGATGAAGATACATACGTAGGTACCTAATGGTGTGGTATAAATAATAATCACGTCACGAGTGCAAGGGATCGTCTTGTGTGGCAATTTTCTGTTTATTTGACATCAGGATTGCTGATTATATAATATTGCTTTATTTATATTTCGTTTAATGTGATGGAAGTAGTTGTAGTTATAAGGAATTATTTCACGTCGCTCTGGCTGGCTGGACCACCAAGATCAATCAATAAAATTAGGTACTAATCTATAAAATTAATTTTATCAATTAGGTAATTATTTATTCTTTAAGTGAACATTATGTTATACATAGATATGATTTGACAAGTATAACATATTATAGAATTACGGTTTTTTCCTCAACAGAGAGGAGAGGCATTTCGATTCACATAATATAGCGTTATGTGAACTCCCTTGGGAAGGAAGCAGAGTGTTCCGACGCTTACAAGTCGGCTTTGGCTGGCTTAATTAATCACTTTATGCCCGGGGCAACGTTCACCCGTTCCACCACATCTTGCTGTACCTGAAGATGCTGTGAAGATGCCTCTCGTCTCTGTTGAGGAAAAAAACTGTAATGTATTTCCGTCTGTGCAATGCAAATAAATCCAGTTCAATACCTAAATAATGTAAGTATATCACAAATCATATATAAGAGAATGTTCTGAGTATTTTTATACTTACATAAATTACATATAGCATACACATATTGGGATTATTTACAGTAAATTAAAAATTGCCCCGTAGTAGGAAGTAATTTTTTTCTAGTGTTATTTTTTAAGTCTCTGATATAGAAGGCTATGTAATCCAATGTGATACAGAATCGTAATGCTAAATTGTACACAATTGTTGAAAGTTTCAGATCTCTAGCTATAGTCTGAAAATGAATTAATTCGTTTGCAAGATTTACAGACAACAACAACAATGCTAAGAGAAGTTAAATAAAAGCGTGGAGAAACACCCAAAAGTGAAGCAGTTTTGTATAAAGTTTTGTAAAAATATGGGTGTTTGGACTTTGATATCACTTTTCTCGGTATTTTGGTCTTGTCGGTTAGAACCTTGGTGTTCTCTGGTGACGATCTATACTAAACTTACTTATAGATGGAAGCCTATTTGTGGCAATAAATTCTCAGTACAATCTTATCAGTTTGTTTTAATACAATTATAATATGTTATGCTTTTATAGCATAGGACAAAACATCGTAAAAAAAATATGTACACGCCACCTAGTACCTATACTCGTATTGAATGACATAAGTCTTTCAAAATCGGAGGTGAGCACGGGCCAACAGCACTTCGACGCTCTGACAGCCTGCTCTGTCCAGAATCTCCTTATTGGTGATTTTGTGGTACCACCGTACTTTCATTATTTGCCTCAGCTGGCGCTGCTGTAGTTTTGCCAAGGACCTGATATGGCGTCTGTAAGGAACCCAGGCTTCGCAACCATATGTGAGGGTGGGAATTACGACTGCACGGTACACTGCTGTCTTTGTTTTTAGTGTTAGATCGTGGTTTCCGAACACTCGATCGCGCAACTTCCAAAATGCACGGGAAGCTGCGTTTAGTCTGTTCTGGATTTCGTCGTCAATATTTGCTCGACCATTTACGATGCTTCCCAGGTAATTGAATCGGTCCACTTTTTCCAGTGTTTGTCCACTTGATTGTATTTGTATGTTTTGCACATCTGGGGTGGACAAGATTTTTGTCTTAGACGCGTTCAGTTTTAGGCCAAGAGCACTGTAGGCATATGAGTAAGTGTCTAGCATGGTCTGCAGATCTTCGATGGTATGGGAAATCAGTGCGCAGTCGTCAGCGTATTGTAAGTCCGTGATATATTTTGTTACAGTTTTTCCCTTAGCACGGAGTCGACTCAGGTTGAACAGTCCGCCATCAAATCTGTACTTCACCGGCATTCCTCTCGTCGTGAGTTGCATATCAACAATGATTGCGAGTGCCGTGACGAACAAGTTGAATAGTATAGGAGCCAGTACGCACCCCTGGCGAACCCCAGTGTTTGTTGTGAAGGAGTCCGTTAGTGAACCATTGTGCAGCACTTTTGCCCCATTGTTGGTATGAAAGCTCTTGCATACCTCCAGAAAGACTGGAGGTACTCCCAAACGGGCCATTACAGTCCACAGGAGGTCTCGATTAACGGTGTCAAAGGCCTTGGCGAGATCGATAAATGCCATGAACATGGGAGTCTGTTGTTCAACTGCCTTTTCCTGTAGCTGTCTTAGAGAAAAGATCTGGTCCACAGTGCCACGGCCAGGTCTGAAACCACATTGTGATTCTGGCAGGAGGGGTTCAATAGCCGGTACAAGCCTGTTTGCCATAATCCTCGCCAATACCTTTCCCGTGACTGACAAGAGAGATATACCTCTGTAATTATTACAGTCCGAGGAACTACCCCTATTCTTATACAAATTGACAATCATAGCGTCTCGGAAGTCCTGAGGAACCGTGCGTGTCTCCCAAATGACATTGAAGCAGTGAAGGAGATTGTCCGCAATGTCTTCCGACAGCGCTTTTAGGATCTCTGCGGGAATTTCGTCGCTACCGGCGGCTTTGTTGTTCTTAAGGTTCTTTATGGCGGCGATTACTTCACTTCTTTCGATGGGCCTGTCTAGATCTGCCATGATCGGGTACTGAGGAATTATTTGCACGGTCTCCAGGTCAACGTCGGTATGACAGTTCAGCACATTCGAATAGTGCTGCTTCCATCTTTCTCTTATGTCGCTTTCGTCCTTCAGAAGATTCCCTTCGCTGTCCAAGATAGGGCTATTCTTTTTCTTTTTAGGACCATACACTGATTTGATGGCTTGGAAGAAGTTCCTTTGATCGTGTCGGTCAGCATGATTTTGAATTTCGTGAGCTTTGTTTGTCCACCACTGGTTTTTCAACGTTCGTATCGTGTTGCGCAGCTCTGTGTTAAATGACTTGTATTCTGATTGGGCAGTTGAGTCCAATGGTTGTGCAATGGTCTTTTGAAATAACTGATGCTTGCGTTTCAGCAAAGGCTCCAATGTCTGTTTGTTCTCATTGAACCAGTCGGGTTGTTGTTTGTGGCATGTCTTACCAAGGATTTCGGAGCTCGCTTCGCGTAATGTGTTTTTGAGGTTGGTCCATGTATCTTCTGAGGTGTCAGTTGGGTTGTAGTGGTTTGACAAATCTGTTCGAACCCTTGTGGCGAGTTCCTGACGGGTGGAGGTGTCAGACAACCCTTCCAGCTGGAGACGCTTGCGGTTTGCTCTGGGACAACCAGTGTTATGTTTTGGTTTTAAGACAATAGATGCTTTAGCCACAACCAACCTATGATCAGTCCAGCAGTCTATATCAATCCGAGCCTTGGTCAGTTTTATATCTTTTAAATCATTTCTCCTTACAATCACATAGTCAAGCATATGCCAATGTCCTGACCTGGGGTGTCGCCAGGTTCCTTTAAACTTATCGTTCAGTGGAAAGTATGTGTTGGTTATAGCTAGGTTATGCTCTGCGCATTTGGTCAAGAGCATTTCTCCGTTCAAGTTCATTTTACCCATTCCGTTTCTCCCTAAAACCCCTGGCCACAAGTCATAATCTTTTCCCACTCTGGCGTTAAAGTCGCCCAAGAGAATAATCCGTTCTTGTTTAGGGATTTTTTGTAGAGTGTTCTCCAAATCGTTATAGAAGGCTTCCTTAACTTCAGGGGAAGCGTCCAGTGTAGGGGCATAGGCAGAAATTATGTTTATATGATATCCATCTGATATCTGGTAATGCAATGACATAAGTCTTTCGCTGGTCGGCTGGTCTCCGCTGGTCGGGCCACGTCGTCCGCATGACGGACAACCGACTCCCGAAAAAGATCCTATATTCAGAGCTGGCAGAAGGTAAAAGGAAACAGGGAGGGCAGCGGAAGAGATACAAAGATGTTCTGCACAACACACTGAAGGACATAAACTCTCAAAATGACTGGGAAAACTTGGCGGGTGATCGCAAAGACTGGCGGAGGATTATAAATAATTACACAGGCCCGCAAAATAGAACCACCCGCAGACCCGTTACAAATGAGGAGCAGCCTTGTCCAAAGTGTGACAGAGTCTGCAAGTCCAGAATCGGCCTCCATAGTCACCTTCAATGGCATCGTCGGCAGGACCAATAACAACATGGCAGCGATTCTTCTGAGTAGAAAAAACATGCTCGGCAACGGGCTCTTGGCATTATTATTATTATTATACTCGTATTGAATACTTAGCATGTACAGTACACAATGATTCGGTAAACGACTTTATTAGATACAGAAACAATGCTATGTAGTACATATTATTATGTTACGATGCATGATGTTTATTCAGTGCATGCAACCTTGCTTGATAGCTATGAATACGTTGATTTTATGACGGTATACCTACTACTAGAAATTTATGAGTCCATCAATATTTTCCTAAATAAAACTCGCGACGAAAAAGCAACAGTTTACCTTTGTCAGATCATTTTCAAACTGCACTCCTAATACCTACAAGAGGTGCGCCATGAATAAAATAAGAAGCACGAAAAAAATTGTGTCAAGAATCAAGATACTTACGAGTACGCGAATTCCGTGTACTGCAAGAAGAACTAATGTCTCCATCCTGCAAGAACCGGGTATCACATCATGATTGTCGTCGATCTGCCTAGAACGAATTGTCCAATTTTTGGTCATATAGCTCAGAGAGGGGAAGAAAGTCACGAGAAATTAATCGTAGTAGGGAAAACACCGGGACGAAGATCAAAAGGACGCTCACCTATGTATGAGATGGACCGATCAGGTGGTGCAAACTGTGGCCCCTTCCATCTAGAGGGCCATGCACCTTGCGGTGGACAGAACCATGTGGAGACAGATTGTCCAGCAACGGGTGTTTGGGGATCGCGAGCCCCAGCAATGAGGAATACGACCGAAGAGAGAGAGATGTCAAATGGAATTAAGCATGATAACTTTCAAAATCTATGGGTTCAACAAAGTAAACTCATCAACATTAATTACCTAATACCTCTGCGGTAATTACTCGTATTTACCGGATTTATTATGAAGAAAAGTCTCTCTTCGCCCCTGATGAAACTATATGTACTATTCTAATCATATTGGCGGATATTGGTAATACACCTATGTAAGTACGTATTGTAGATAAAAATTCGCCATTCGATCGACGATAAATTCAGTGTTATATTCGATACATTATAAAAATAAACACGACTATAATAATTTCATTGTATAATGAATGAAGATAGCGCTGAAAGATCAAAGGCTTCGATACTTCTGAAGTGATCTATTCATTGGACATGGATAATGTTATATAACGGTAGTCGACAGGTGCCACTATCTTCTACTTGATGATAAGGTATTGATTCATCAAAGGTAATTATGCCGCCATCGACAGATGATAAAATGATAACGTAGATATGAAATCAATCATCAAATTTGCTGTACCTAATATTCGCCAAAACGTTCAGAACGTCTAGGACAGTGGTTGTCACTCTTTATAGAATTTCGTCTGAGAATTAGTAATTGTCTCCATCATAAAAAAGTAAATTAAAAATTTAACGGAATTTACTACATTACAAAAGAAAATTAGTCGAACATTTTCTAGTTTCTGATATCTTGTGCTCATGTTTTTCAATTACGTATCCTCATGATTTCAAACATTTGGACCAAAGTCATCCTTTTCTATTCCGATTCCCGAGGAAATTAAAACGAAAGACGCGCAGAGTGTTTAGATTTTTTCACAGACTTTGGATTTCTTAGGCGACTAGCGTTCTGACACGCTCGTATCCTTCATCAGGCTAATACAAAGTATAAACGCCTAATAAATCCAAAGTCTGTGGAAGAATCTATACACTGTCTTTTCTTTTTTTTATAATGAACTTCCATCAAGAACCTTCGATCAAAACACTCAACATTATCTTTTCTTTTCCAGAGAAATATGTTTTTACCCAAAGAAAACTAAGAAAAACACTTTTTCTTCCTCCTTTCTTATGATCTATTCTGGCAGAAAGCTCCTCTGCTCCTAGGACGTCGAGAACCAACTATCCCTTCATCTTTTGGGCGGTCTTCCGTAGATATCTAATTCGATATTGGTGTTATAGTTTTTTTTTTATGAAAAAATATTGTAGATAGGTACCTAGTCTACCTCCTTGATTAAATATTATTTCGGAAGACTATATATGGCACAAAAAAATCTTAAGAATAACACTGTGTTTAGGTACATTGCAGCTGTTAGATAATTTCAATACAGTTTTTCAGCATATAATACCGATCATGATTTTGGGTAATTTTCAATTTACGTGGAAACATTTCTGACTCATAGATAAGTGATATAAAATGCTCGTACCTAATACAATTTTCACAGTAGCAATTATACACATAGCTACACCTATATGTACTAAGAAAGTAGATTATGTATTTCCAATAGATAAAACTTAATGCTCGCGACCCAACAATGACGTCACGGTTATTTCCAATTCCAACGGTATTAAGGTTCAAAATCGCATCAACAATCGCATGATAAAAATAAGGTTTTTTTTCATTTTTTTGGAATTAATTTCGCTTCAATAAAAAAAAACTTTTACGGTCATTCCCTAGATTTTAATGCATATTATCATTACAAAAAAAATTCACTGCAACTTTCAGGAAACGAGTTGTTATTTTTAGGAAAAAGTGTTTTTCACATTTTTTTTTCAGAGAAATCTATGCAAGATATAAAAAATCTTTTACGGTTATTCCCTAGATTAAGGTTTAATGTACTTATATACTCTATTTTTTTTCAAAGCATATATTTAGTTAGGTTGTCGAGATCTACAGTCTCCCGTTTTTAGAAATTTATGAAATGTCAATATGCCTACTCTTAAAAACAACCCATTTACAGTTACCAACAGAACAGTAGTAAGCAAGTATTGGTAACTATAATAGCTATCAGTATTGAATATTGAGAACTTGCTATAGTAACCAAACTCCATACTAGACATGTGCGCCGGCTGCAAAAAAGCCGGCGGCGGCGCCCATGTCTAAAATTGCCGGCGGCGGCGCCACGCCGGCGGCGTGGATCCAAAGTGGGGGGAAGCATTGGATTTTTTTGCAATATTGTTTTAAATGATTAAATACGTATGTGTGAAAAGGATAATGCTAAAATCGATTTATTTATTTTGAAAAACTATGATTATTTCAATAATAAAGTGAAATAAAAGCTCATATTTGAAAAATAATGGAAAAATTCATTATTGCTTTTTTATGGTGCTGGAGGGCAGGTAAAAAAAAAACAAATCCATAAAGTCAAACGCGTCAGAATGAGCCTAACTATGGGCAGTAGTGCAGTCGAACAGGTTTCTCATTTGGCAATATCTGGGCTGTTAGCTAAATGTTGGGTGGAATTCAAACTCTGAAATAAATTGCGATGACGAGGTCGACCTTCCACAAAATGCAAAACTCCTATGTAGCTGAGAAATACAGTTGAGCAAAAGCTGTAAAAACATAGTGTTATATGTCCTGTTGTTTGGATTGAAGGGTAATTTAATAAAATTATGTAATTTACCTAATAAAAGTATCATATTTGCGATGTGATTTTAGGCGTAAAAATAAGGATAATTATCAAATAAACATAAATTGTGGTGTTTTTAGTCGAAAGGTGGATAAATTAATAATGACATCAACCAAAATACGTAATGCTTACCGGTGGAAAGATAAAATACAATTTATTTATTTATTTACAATCACATACGGATTTTAAGGCCCTTTTTTTTACAAAATATACGAGCATTATAACAATAAAAAAGTAAATCAAAACATAAACAATTTGAGAGTAGTCTGTAATCACAGTCTGAGAAACCACGTTAGGGGATAGTAATTTCTTTTTTTATTATAGTGCCGCCTTAGGTGAGCGAAATAATTGGTTTTTAACCTTAAAATATCTAATTATAATCACATTTTGACACTTTGAAGATCGTAAACCTCAAAAATTACCAAATGAATATCGTTTTTTGTCAAGAGAAAAGAAGTCATTACTATTTCCACAGTACTGTATTGAAACAAATGAAATATAGCGAATATAGTCAAGTGGAATGAAAATAATTTTGATTACGTACTTCGATAATCAAAGGCTAAACTAATGAAAAGAGAGAACGGTTGACCGAAAAGATGAAAGGCCGAATATTTTGGTCAGATACTCTGCCAAAATTTACGTGGTTTAAAAAATTCAGCGTGGTATGATAAAATCGAACAAAAAACCATAAATTCTGATTTTTCCTTATAATTCCCAGTTACATAAAATAACGTTTTTTTTTATTTAATTTCCACTATGAAGAACCAAACTATTAATGCCTTGTGGCCGTCAAAACTATAAATAAATAAATAAATCCCATCCTATTTCTTGTTTTAGAATCGAATAAATAAGACTCAGAAAATTCCCAATTTTTTTAATGCAAAACCAAATGAACGAAATATGTGAGACGCCGGAATGGGTTAACAATGCATTAAGTAGTTATTATTCGACATTTTATATAATTACTGAACCCTAGCGTCCCTACAGCTGAATGCTTCAATTTTATTACCTGGAAAAGTACTTATTTCGATTTCTGTATCAAGAAACACAAGATAAATATTTTTGGTCACACGGATCCCACGCCGCCGGCGTGAGCGTTTTAACCGGCGGCGGCGCGCCGACCATGATCAACGGCGGCGCGCCGGCGCGGCGCTCATGTCTACTCCATACCTATACAGTATACAGGTAATGCATATTTCAGGTAATCGATGATACAAACTCATTTGTTCTGTATGTTTACATATGATAAGAAAATCTCTTCACACGGAAGTAGGTATATGAGTAAATTATTTATTGTCGATTTCTGTTTGAGATAAGACACGGCGGAACATCGCATCATAACGCGTGTATTTCCGAAGTCGGATTTTTTCTAAGTATTGTGACGTTTTTCAATACTATTTTGTTTCCTTATAAATAAGTCACAACAACCCTTTTTTTTCCTGTAAAACTTTTGACGTCCTAAATAAATTTTATATCAACAGCTTACCAACCAATTCACTTCATGAAATATCCAATTAAAAATTCATACGTATATCTACAATACATAAATAAAAATTATTTCTTCGATTTGGAAAGAGGCTATACATATATTTAAACAAACTTCATAGATAATGTTTTGTCTTGATGTCCTTTGCTGGGTAGGTTGGGAGAACAGAACACAAGATTTACTATCCTTACACACACTTCTTGCTTCCGTGTCCGTCACGTTTTTCAAACATATTTCCTATTGGGTTAAAAAGTAGGTACATAGTACATATATTTATAACTAGAAGCGTGAATTTTACTAACATTGCGAAGATATATAACATTAAGTTTCGCTTATACGAGCAGTTATTGCCGAAATAATTGCGCAATTCATTGCTCCGAATTGGCGAACAACTACTGAACAAGTAAATAAGTTGTTGCTCGAATAAGTGCTCAAGAACCCTAATATTTTTCAGTTATTTATTAACCCTTCTTTTAACAAAAACTTAAAAATTGACACACTTATAATACCGAGAAAGCTGCATTTTGTAAACATATGTCAGGAATCATAAAAGAAGCAGGTAGCCTGAAAATAGGACACAATCAATAGGATTTTACGACACTTATTTCTGAAAATGTCGAGACGCCAAAATGTTCACAATGATAAAATAATATGGGTCATTTTCAATATGTTTTTTTCTCCTTTCAAAACTTACTTATACGGAAGCCCTATCGTAAAATATCATTTCAATGGACATAATAACTTGTTTTGCATTATTAGTTTTGTTCCCAAAATGTTAATACAATAGAACAAAGTTGCCGACAATTTTTCACAAAAGTTTACCGACTTTACGACCCACCCTATAAAGATCTGATATGAAATATTGAGCGAGTGCCGAACATCATTGAACGTTGAGCATTGTGAAGGGGTGGTTCAAAAAATCTAGTTAATTTTGAATTAAAATTATTAAATTGACAATATTGTCATGCTGGGAACATCGTGTTCGAATCTGTAATTATCTGATCAATATCTATATTAATATTATTTTTGTTTCTACCCCTTATGCTGCACTCCTAGAGGGGTAGGTAGAGAGGACAGAACTACCCTATGCCTAGAGACAAATAGATACACATTATCCTTGCTTCAGTCACATTCATACAATTTGTCATACGCGCTCTTTTGCTCAATAATAATTAATAATAGGTATGATGCATTAAAACAGTTATCTGTGTCTATTTGTCTACTATGGTAGATTCTACCCTATTTTACTACGTTCTTTTCAGGGTAGGCGAAGAGAACTCAACGCCAGGATGAATCTCTGCACAAGCTACTTGCTTTCATCTTATTCATTCAATCATTATTGTAACACATTCTCCGATTTCTTTTACGCAATACGCGTTCATTCTTGTGGATCTGGTTGGACTATATGGAATTCAATCGGTAGATCTTTGGACTTAATGCTAGATGAATTTCTTCCTTCTTTCTTTCTTCCTTGCCTCTTCCTAGTTCACCTTGGGTAGGCCCTTCTGGTACGCAGTCTCCAAGTCTTTCTGTCTTGTGTCATCTCACTGGTCAGCTGCTTCTCCCTTAGGTCTTTCTAAATATTCTAGATAGAAATTTCTTCGAAAGGACCCAAAAATATCAATTCAAAAAATAATAAAAAATATAGAAATATATACTTTCGCATTGAGCATCCCTGTGGTTGGGTTCAGTGAAATTGTGTCAATATTAAAAACGTGCGTAGAACAAAAGTCTAGTAATATTGAGCAGACATGTTTTATGACTAGAAAGTTTAAAATGTTGGAATCGTACACAAGTTTTCAGAAGCCCATGTAGAATAATACTTATCTATAAATGCTCTGAAATTTGTAATATGAAAACATAAAAAACTTTTTTTTCCTTTTATTTATCCATGGTTTACTTATACAAAAATTTATTCAATAAAGTTAAAAATTGTCATCTTAAGCCATTTTTTGTGTAAAATTTTTACCGCTACCAAGGCATTGGGAAGTTATTAAAATTTTAAGAATAAAATGTAGACGAAAGACGAAGTTAAATAAAACAGTGTTAATAAACAAAAATTGTGTATCTATAACTTGCTTCTTCTTTGCTAGCAAAGGATGGACTTTTCGATCAGTCTGCCTGGTGCGAAAGTCCATCCTTTGCTTTATATCTGTCTTTTATTTATTTTTTTAAATTGATGTGTTCAGGTTTGCTGGAAAAGACCGCGATGTCTTGGTGAGATCGTTCTCTGAAAGAAACAGTAAATAAATAAAAATACCACTCGTTATCAAGGAAAACCCCATGAATGATAGACAAAAAATGTATTTTTCACTGTCGTATACTATGGTCGTATAGGATTATGATATTTTAACATCAGTAATCCACAGTAGATACTAAATAGTGAATAGAACAATGCATTTCCCTTTAAGGGCATGGCACTAGGAATGACGTCACAGTCTTTTCCCACGGCATTAAGGTTCAAAATTGCGTGACAATCACATGATAAAATGGTAAAAATAGCGTTTTTTTCCATTTTTTGGGGTTAATTTTGCGTCTATCAAAAAACTTTTACGGTTATTCCCTAGATTTTAATGCATATTATCAGTACAAGAAAAAAAAATACTCCGCGACTTTCGGGAAACGAGTTTCCGTCTTTCGGAAAAAAGGTCAGAGGTGTTTTTAAATATTTTTTTTTTGAAATCTATACAAGATATAAAAAAATCTATTACGGTTATTCCCTAGATAAAGGTTCAATGCATCTACTCTATTTTGTTCCAAAGCATATTTAGTAACGGTTGTCGAGATAGAAGGTCTCCCGATTAAAAAAAAATTTGAAATGTCGGTATGCACACTCTTAATGTATTGATTGTTTTTCAATACAAACAAAATACAAATATTTACGCCAAAACACAATGGACGGGGTTTTAACCAAATGTAAACATCTCTTATTATTAAGCACCTTCTTAATTAGATTTATTTTTATTATAATAGAATTAATAGATACCAAAAACTGCAGGTAGATGAGGCACCTAAAAGTCTTTCAAATGTGCGAAAAAATAACAATCAATTTCGCAGGTGCAAATACTTTCATACCTGAGAAATTTTTACTTTGATGGATACCTCTATTATTATCGCAATTTTTAATAAAGAAGGTTACTCCTTCGGCGCCAGCCTGGAAAGGCCCGTGTCTTGAAACTTGAAAGCGTATCCTAAAAACACCCGTGGAGTATAGTCAAAAACTTTATGGTGGATTGTAATATGTACTAAAAAGTACTTAGTTATGTCTTGAACGATAACAATTTTGAATCCATGTAGGTAAATAGCCATTGGCCACCCAGATTTTTTACGAATTTGTAAAAATATACACTACAATATGGACATAATATTACATTAACTTCCTAAGGCCATGACATCAGAGGTTTAGGAAAGACACGGAAAGGCCGAAAGGGTGATAATATGAGACCTTTCTGTGTTTTTTTTTTTCAGAAACGATGTTGGTAATTTTAGTGGTTCCTACTGCATTAGGTACACTATATAGTGCGATATATGCATTTTTTTTTATTACAATAAGATGGCCATTTCATTGAGATTTTCGCTATTCAGGAATCTGTTTAATCTAACGCATATATCTACCTAAATGAGAGAAATTTATGGAAAGCTCGATAAATTATGTATTTGAAGTCAGCTGGCAGAGAAAGGAGCATTGCGATAAGCTCGCTTTATTGAACAATTGTTATAATTTTCTATTTTTAACCAATGTAATAACTAATAACAAAACTGTACTATTTTGTTCACTAAAAGTGTAAATAAGCAATTTTAAATCCTATAAATATTTATTCAAGTATGTATACTTTCTTCTTCTTCATCTTCAGCCTACTCCCGTCCACTCCTGGACAAAGGCCTCCTCCATCTGCTTCCACACCGCTCTATCCTGGGCTCTCTAGATCTAGTTGACACCAACGTACTTGACCAGGTCGTCTCTCCATCACAGTGGTGGTCTTCCTACGCTGCTGGTAGTCGTTCTTAGTTTCCGGGTTAAACCCAGAACGACTATCAGGAGCGTAGGAAGACCACCACTGCGATGGAGAGACGAGGAGTACTTTATGGAATTCATAAATTCTATCTAAAATTCACAATAATAGGTATTATACTTAAGAATGATGACAAATACAAGCATAATCTAATACCTAAGTCGTATCGCATCTCTCAAATGGCGGTGGGCAGGCCACATGGCTAGAGACCCAGACGATAAGTGGTCGAAGAAGGTCTTAACCTGGAAACCCAGAATTACTACCAGGGGTGTAGGAAGACCACCACTACGATGGAGAGACGACCTGGTAAAATACGTGGGTACCAACTGGATCCAAAGAGCCCAGGATAGAGCGACGTGGAAGCAAATGGAGGAGGCCTTCGTTCAGGAGTGGACGGGAATAGGCTGACGAAGAAGAAGTCGTTTTTGATACTAGTTAACAATTTAATTGACAGATTTTGCAGTTGATGTAATACTGCTCGTACTAATCCATGAATATCTATAATAGGTAAGTGTATGTATGCGAACATTGCGAACATAAGTAGGTACATAATGATTATTATATACAAATGATTTGATTACGTATACCTATTATATACTTGCCTTTACATATAGGCACTATTAGCTACACATATATACATAAGTAATCTAGACAGGTAATTTCATTAATCAAATATCTTTGACATGTTACATAGATTGTATCTTATATCTACAATATCTCGGTACCTATTGGTAGATGGTACCTACATAGGTTATTTTAAGGTAGGTATTACCTAATTTAGGTACAGAAAATTAGGAACGATTTTATTCTTTCAATGCAGAGATTCGTGACCATATTTTAAGATAAATAATTATAATCGTCTAAGTATATAAACATTATTCAAAATTATTGATCACCGTGTAATATATCTAGGTAAGTATAGGTATAATTTACGTAGTTTCTACCAACATAACCTATAGGTTTCCATACATCTATAATCTAACTATTATATGTGAAACTGTGGGCGACATGTAAGTAAGTATATTATTATAAATCATATAAAAAATAATCTATTTAATAAAATGCTCGCTGTCCGTACCTATATCCGTATAATAATACCTCATCCAAGTCGGTCCCTCATTCCTGAGGATCGTGACCTTCATGTACTATTTGAGTCATCAGGCTGGCCCACCCCGGTCTGTTCTCCGCCCGCCGCAGTGCCTCCGCAAACGTCGTACCACTGGCCTCTGCCACCTGGTCGGACCATCTCAGCGGTATCCGTCCGCGACCTCTCCTGCCTTCCACTCGGCCAGTCAATATGGATTTCTCCAGGTTGCCTGGCTCACGTCTTACAATGTGTCCAAAGAAACCAAGCAGTCTCTTCAGACACACTGCAGACAAACGAGTTGTAATGTGTAGCTCAGATATAATTGACGCATTGGTTCTTCTTTCTATCCATGGTATTCGGAGAAGTTTCCTCCAACACCACATCTCAAACGCATCAATTCTCATCCTCTCGTAGGCACGCATTGTCCACGTTTCAGCTCCATACAGGAACACAGAGAATACCAGGGTCTCCACCAGTCTCTTTTTTGTATTGATGCTTATGCCTCGGTCACGCCAAATCTTTTCTAGTCGGGTCATGGCTTGTTTGGCCATCAAATCCGTCAAATTCGTTGATGGTAACATTAAGTTCTTTATTTAAATTTAATAATTAAATAAAAATACTTCAAATTGGTCTCTTATCCAAGATTTAGGTAATTCTGACTACAAAGTTCGATGTAACTTAAGAAGGGAATACTTGGATGAACATTTTTCTGATTTCTACAAGTTCTACGGCGTATTCCAATCCAATAATGGAGTAACCAATGAATGCTGTGTATCTATTTGTATTATCTAGGAATCAGAATGGGGTCGCGAACGTCATTGCTCATGTGAAAATGTCTTATGAAAGTTTTACGACTTTTAGTACAGGACACTCGAAGAATATAAAAAAACCGTGAGGTGGGGGACAGTTCTACAACCCGAGATTTATCAGATCTTAGATTTAGGTAATTAATTTATTTTGATTTAGAACTCCACAAAAGAGGCCCAAAATTTAGAAATAAACTATAAACCAGACAGGAGCCAACAAATTGAAAGTCAGTCTCTTTCACCCCACCAGTGTATGGCAAGGCCTTCAAACTTTACATCCAGTTGTTCAGCAATAACGTTCGCCACCTGTTCTCAATGTCATAGGTATATACAATCATAAATAAATACTGGTGTCAGGTTAACGGAAATCAAAGTAAGAGGCAGATCGAAGTACTCCTTCCGAGCCTTCAGCTCTGCTGGACCATCTATGTGGAATGACCTTCCTGAGCAAGTGCGTAAAACAAGTCTCCTGCTGTGTTCAAGAGTTTGTTGAAAACTCACTTGTTTGGTAGGTCATATAGTATGTTCATAATATTTAGTAGGCGCCCTTGAAGTGGAGCAAATCCAAAAAAGCGGCGCATTATAAATTGTCTATTATTAATATTATTTATTTTTTTAACCCTATTATTGAGATATATCGTAATCCGCGATAACTTAGTAGGAAACACTAGTAACCATCAATAAATACTGTTTTTATGAACTATTTATATATCATACCACTAATAATTATTATTCGTAAGGTAAATTTAAATCGTGTTTCATGTAAGTAGAATACATACCACTATATGTATGTACAATGATGCTCTTGTATGTAAAATAAGTAACAATTTATAATAGTTAAAATAATATTAGGTACCTACTTACAGTGTAGATGTTATAAAAAAATAGTTTATTACGATATGAAAAAAAAATCTATTGATTCTCTTTAGTAGACGCATGCGTTGGGAAAGCACCTAAACAAACTCCGCCCCTCAGAGTTAAAAAAAGGTGTGTCGTAAACGCGGTGTCTTTGTATCCCCTCTCGGATTCGAGCCCCCACTCCGGCATCCATGCTACCATCCTACTTCTATGGTAGCAGTCGTGTTACAACCGAACAGTCATCTCTAGCTGCTTGTACGGTGCGGGACACGTCGTTCTATGTGGTAGATACGAGTACTTACTTATAATAACAGTAACATTATACCCCCGCTACTTTGTGCCGCCACTAACTTTACTACCGTCGGCAAAAATAACAGTGAAAAAATTTAAACAAGTATTTTTCTGAAATAAACTTTTTACGTTAAAACTTTTGTGACAGTGTTTTTTTGGTTTAATGGATTCTATTTTTGTGATTTTTATTGAGAAATTATGAGACAGAGTGTGTAATTTTTTACTGTTTTTCTTCTTCTTCTTGTTTCTTGTGCTTTTTACATTTTTTCAAAATTTGTTTGGACGTTATGGCTTTGTTACCCGACGACGACATTTTGCATATAGAAGAGGAACCTTTAGAAAAGAGAGGTAAATTTTTCAAAATAATTTACTTAGTAAATAGGTATTTTTTTCAATCTATCTAATTACTAGAAATTTGGAGGTATAACTCAAATTTGACAGTAAGTAACTACATGGAATTATCTCAATAAATGCATACTTCTCCAAAAATGATGATATTTGCCTTTTTTGTCAGTAGGTAAAATGATTGACACATTTTCTTCGTTAGGTTTTATTTGACTATTTTTTAAAGGAACATTTCACATTTCTTCCACAGAATTTCCCCCAGACTTTCCAATGGAAGGACGCGTCGTGAAGACAGAACCACAAAGCCCCACTCTCCCCACACCTCCCAGAACTCCCCCCGAGAACACACCTCCTGCCCAAATCACAAGTCACCAAAGTCTCCCCTCACCAACAGCAAGAACAACGACTAGTTACAATCCTCAACTTGAAGCTATGGCGCAAAATCATTGTTTGACTCAGCAACATCAACTTTGGCTTTCGCAACAGCCACACGCTCTCCACGCCCATCATAATCTGATGTACGGGAAACCGGTACATCCATTACCGGTTTTCCCTTCATACGACACACCAAAGATTCCTCACACCCCCGCTTTTCCCAGCCCTCATCCTCCAGCATTCGCTGCTTACATGCAATCACAAATGGGTCTCCCTGCTCCTTCATACTCAAATGGACTTCCAGCCATACTGATGAACCAATGGATCAGAAATGCCGCATTATACCATCAAGCTTCGAGAGGCTATCCTGGAGTTGATCTACAAAAATTACATCCATCTGGAAGGACTCCACTACCTCCTAAACAACCTGGAGCTCCCAATGCCAGACCTAAGAAGCAGTTCATCTGTAAATATTGCAACAGACAGTTCACTAAGTCATACAACTTGCTGATTCACGAGAGGACGCACACGGATGAGAGGCCGTACTCTTGTGATATATGCGGCAAAGCCTTCAGGAGACAGGATCATCTCAGAGACCACAGGTAAAGATCAAAACACAAATTTCATTCTTCTTTTTTTTAGCTTGAAAAACTATTTTATGTATTTGCCTTGTCATCTTGTACGTACAAAAAAAACCAGTCGCATAGCTTTAATTAAAACAGTGTTTGCAAAATAGGTACTCCAATGTAAGAAGTACTTATTCTTCCTAGAGAAAAACACATACGAATATGGAATAAACGCCAAAAAAACAAAAATCCCTTCAAAAATATGCTCAAAGGATAAAAAAAGCTCAAACATTCTAGTTGGATCCCAGTAGTTGAATTTTGTATTTAAAAATATGGATCATATTTATATATAGCTGCTATTTACTTATGCTCCACTATTTGCAAGTATTTACATGTAATTTAATACAATGTATCGCAGAAAATGATCTAATTTTCCATTGAATATAATCTCGTGTGCATTTTGTCCTTCCTGAGGTTTATTTTTCTTGAGCAATATTCGGTTACGTACGTACATCGGCATATTATATTTTACAAGTAGGCACTGTAAACACAACAATTACAAGGTACTACAATTATTAATATCAAAAGGCCCGACTTTACAATACAAATGCTTACTAATCATTATTTACATAAATAATAATTATCTCGGCAATCATAGTAGTGAGTCATAAAAAATGTAAGTCAAGTAAAATTAAAATAATAATCAGTTGTCATACGTTTGTAACTATAAAGAAAAAATATTACTACTAGGGGTTCCCGGAGAAAAACACATAAGAATATTGCTCAACACGAATAAATCACAAAAAAAGACACAAGCCCTTCAGAAATATCCTCAACGGATAAATGCTCGAACTTTTAGTTGGATTCCAGTAGACGAATTATATACAAAATTTTGACTATTTTATTGTCTACCCCATTTTAGATCCGCTTATTTATTTTCAGATCGATGGTAATTTCTAACACACTGAAAGAAATCGTATGATAATAGATACAATTAATATTATTTTCATAATCGAATTATATTTGAGCTTTTGTGCCATGAGCATATTTCTATAGCGTTTTCTTTTTTTTGGGAATTTATTCATGTTGAGCAATATTCTTGTGGGTTTCTGTCCGGTCACGACTACTAGGTACATTTTTAGCAATATTCTTGTGGGTTTCTGTTCGGTCACGACTACTATGTACAGATATCATACAAATGAGTAATCTGTTATAATTTAATAACCGATCAAAAAAAATACTTGTTATATTTTTTAAGACACACCTACGCACGAAGCGTTGTCACGAGAGATTTCGCATATCAAGTAATAGGTATTCATTTGTATTCAATAATCTCATTATTCGTCATATTTGGTATTAAGAGTACGCATACAGACATTTCAAAAAATTCTAAAAACGGAAGACCTTATATCTCGACAACCGTTACTAAATATGCTTTGGAACAAAATAGGGTAGATGGATTGAACATTTATCTAGGGAATAACTGTAAAAGATGTTTTATATCTTGTATAGATTTCTCATTTTTTTTTTTTTGAAAAAACCCTCAATCTTTTTTTCCGAAAGACGCAAACTCGTTTCTCGAAAGTGGCGGAGTTATTTTTTTTTGTACTGATAAAATGCTTTAAAATCTAGGGAATAACCGTAAAAGTTTTTTGATAGACGCAAAATTAACCCCAAAAAATAGAAAAAAACGCTTTTTTACCATTTTATCATACGATATTTCACGCGATTTTGAACCTTAATGCCGTAGGAAATGACTGTGACGTGGTACCAAGACCTTAATTTTATGTAAATTCTATTGAAATCTGTCAACGTCTCAATAGTAGTAGTTATTATAGTATTGTACATACTCATTATAATCGCTTTTGACAATTTAATCAGTGTTGAGATGTTATACCTCTTACTAGGTATTAATAAACTGTTAAAATGATTGGAGATTATTGAGGTATTAAAAAAATTATGATGACAAGTTCGAATCTCTAATCTTCCTGATTTTTCTGATGATGACTTGAGAAGGGATTTGTTGAAAAAATCATGTAACACCACGAATTTAATTCGAGTGGTCAATAATTTCACTCATGTATATTTTTGACATTATTTTAATCGTATTTTTCTCGTTTCTTTCGCAGATACATCCACTCGAAAGAGAAACCCTTCAAATGCACGGAATGTGGCAAAGGATTCTGTCAGTCACGCACTCTGGCAGTCCACCGCATTCTCCATATGGAGGAATCACCCCACAAATGTCCAGTATGCAGTCGCAGTTTCAATCAGCGCTCAAATCTCAAGACACACCTCCTCACACATACAGATCTCAAACAGTCACAGACGATGGATGGATGCCCTGAAGTCACTTCGACGAGTCACGGTGCCGAAACACCACCAGCTCTGTTGGATCTATCGCAGAAAGGAAATAGTAATCTAAATAATTCCTCGTCTGCACCCAGTTCACAAAGTCCGCCTCCAGCGACTTCATTCAGGCCGGTACAACAAACTGGCGTAAAAAAAGCATTAGGTTTTTCAATAGAAGACATTATGAAGAGATAGACGTAACTATCTCAATATTCATAGGTATCTTTATTATAAATTCTAATTAATTTGATTGTTGATAGTTGAAATTGTTTTTTATTATAATAATTATGTACTTATAATTAATTGTTACCTATATCTTACACAGAAATATTTGTTATAATTATAATAGTATCGAATGTTGATCTAACACTTACCTTTCTATTTTTCGTGCTAATAGCTACAAACACATAAGTTTTTTATAAGTAATGTGTTTCTTTTTTAAAATACGATGTTTAATATTTAAACACATGTATTTTCAATCGCACAATTTCGCCGCAAACAATTTGACCCCTGAACTGCAATCATATTTTATGTTTCATTCATTTCAATTCTTGCGTTCGACCCTCTCTTCGGTCGATTTATTGCTTTCGAGTTTCGATTCTTTAATAATAACAACATTTTACTTATGTATTACTACGTTCATTATTATAATATTAATATATAAAGTGTTTTGAAATCGTTGAGGCTGCTATAGCGTGCATAAACCCCTTTGTAATATTTTTTGGTAACGTTACAGAGCCAAACCTCAAAGTATAAATAATTACTTATATTCAACCCACATACACCTGTTCTCTTTGGCCTTTTACACTCGAATCTTTTCACAAGTATTACACCCACTAAACTTTGTATACCATCTAATTAATAGATATTTTATTTTGTATTGTTTTTTCTCTTACTAATGAGTGCTCCCAGCTATGTGTCTAATAATAAGTAATAACAATAACAATACAAAGATGCACCTTATTATCCAATACCCGTTATGGAATACTAGTTAAGAGTACGCATACCGACATTTCAAAAATTTCTAAAAACGGGAGACCTTCTATCTCGACAACCGTTCCTAATATGCTTTGGAACAAAATAGGGTAGATGCATTGAACCTTTATCTAGGGAATAACCGTAAAAGTTTTTTGATAGACGCAAAATTAACCCCAAAAAATGGAAAAAAAGCTGTTTTTACCATTTTATCGTACGAATGTTCACGCGATTTTGAACCTTAATGCCGTGGGAAATGACTGTGACGTCATTCTCGGTGCCAAGCTCTTAATTAGTTTTTTTTTTATTATTCCCTTCAATAGCTTCGAGGCTACATTTCTTAATTCAACAAAAAAGTTATTGACAGTTCCTTTTTTTTTATTTTGTATTATAATAATATAATACTTATTGATACTAAATAACAGATAAAATATAATATGTCATTCATAATGATGAGATATTAATCCTAAGATCACAACCAAAGATCGACAAAGCCGCACATTGTCAACGTTTCATTTTAACGTAATACTTTTAATTATAAATATCTTTATCGATACCTAGATCATTTAGCGTGATTAATTCGTCAACCTGTTCAATTAGGAAAGGTTAGAAAAAAGTACCTATTGCAAATCGCCATCCGAGAATAATAAAGTTTTTGAATGAAAATGTTTCTAACCTAAAAAGAACATTCCAATTTTTTTGCAAATAACGAGACGGTTTCATCTGTGTATAAAAGATACGAGCGTTTAAAATTTTCATCTCGATGTTTTCGACAGTTGGTACTCGGTGGAAATCCATTTTTAATGAAAAAAAAAAGAAAAATAAATATTTAGATTAAAATCTACAAAAAATGACTAGCTTTAACGACTACTATTCAAGGATTTCTCTCATCATCAGGCGATTGTGAATAAAGTCAATCGCTCGATGATGAGGGTGCAAATCCTCGAATACTAGTCGCGAAAGCTAAAGTCATTTCTTTGTGAATTTTAATTTAAAAATTAGTTTATCACTTTTTTTTCTTAAAATTTAAATCTATTTTTTTGGTTTCGTCAGTTAGAATCTTGTTATCCTCGGTTGACGATGTTATGACGGAGTTTATCACAATTTTGTAACGAGTAATTTTTTTAACTGTTATGTTATTTTTCACACTCGCCTAATCACGTGCATTTCACACACTCGTTTATTGCGAACGCTGTTAATTTACGATTTAACGCTATGAAGCAAATGCGCGAAAATTTGTTTTAAATTTTGTTTATTACACTTTGAAATTTACAATACAGATTTTAATTATGCATGCAACTTACATGCGCCGCGAATGATTAATGCATGCATGGAAACATTCTGTTGAAATGCATATGCACACACATGCATTACTTATTTCAAATTACGTAATCTAAAACAATAGTGCAACTTTAAAATTACAATTTTATGAGTTAAAAATTTCTTTAACCAATATCTTCTCCATTCTTCTCGGGTGTAGCGTGTGTAGATTGTCGATGTTGTCGAGCTTTCGGCCTACTTGCTGAGGCCATCTTCAGGACTAATGTAGTGCATGCAGACGTACACCCGAGAATAAGGAGAAGAGATTAACAAGTACCGTGAAAATCCACAGAGCTATTATTTAATCAATGTTTTTTATTTCGTTTTAAATTAGAAAAGACTGATTTTAGTTTTTAATTTTCACTTAACTAATTATTGTTAATTTGTAGCTTTATTTTTATACATTTTTAAATTCAGTTACCTACCGATTAATGAAAATCTAATCATAAAAAATATTGAAGGGTTTTTTTTAGCATTTTCTCTCAGGGCTTTTATGGTCGCGATTCTCGATTCTAAAATTGGTAATATATTGTCTAATGGAAATTGGTCGTTCTTATTAAATTACCTACTTCACATGTTAATTATAACATTTACATAATTGTAACATTTAATTTACACAAATAAGCATTTTAATTATTGCACCGAAAGACTAGATTATAACCAAATGTACTACTTAATTATATAAAGATGCTTTATTTAGTAATTATTAGAACTTGATGCTTTTTTTATTATTAAATAAGATTTGTAAAAAGTGTAAATAAAATTGTAATTTATTATTATTCTGTAAATATAAATTGTTTTATTAATAATTATTATTTAAACTATTTTTTTAGTTAATGTGATTGAGTCAAATGACAAGAGTACAATTTTATCTCAGTATTAATAGAGTAAATAAATAAATTCTTTTGTAAATAAAGTAGAAATGTACTTTATTATTACTATTAGATTTATTTGTAATATTGATAAATGTTCCACGTAATTATAGGTATGTAAAATAATTATAAGAATTACAACTATGTATAAATTATATTATTATGTTAAACCAAAATAATGATTATGAAAAAAACCCTATTCGAAAATACAAAACAATGCAATACAAAATATAAATTGGCCTTTTTATTTTTGGTTTATTTGAGTTCTTGAGAACCTTCACTGGAACCACGTAGGGGCAAAATTTTGACCCCGCAAAACTCGAAGCTTCTGTGAAAATTTAGAAGAAGAATATATTTTACTAAAATATGTGTAGGTAGTACCTACATCTACATACCTACTGAAGTCAAGAATGTGGAACTGTAGATTACTCGTAGGCGAGTGTATAGCGTTGAAAGAAAGAAGAACAAACATAGGTGGATCTAATTGGAATCAGTGTAGGTATACGAGATCGATGTAAAGGTATGAAAAAAAAAAATGGAAGGCAAGATGTTTTTATACTACGACCCTTGGTATTTCTACAATTTATAAATTAGCTACCTAATTTTTAACATGAATAGAAAAGATTTTGTTACCAATGGCAAAATATACCTAATGACAAAATCAAGATGGAACATATAGGGCGTTCTGCCGTTCCTATAGCTACACCCTCGCGGAGGCATCGTAATGGACAATATTTAGACCTCGATACTTAACTTAACTTATGTAGGATCGTAGCTTTTGTCTTTGAATGGTCCAACGCTCGCTGATTTCCATTTGGCAGATTCTGAGCACGCCTTCCGAAAGTCTGTCTCTTGCGGAAGGCTGGCTCATTAGACTGCGTACTCGCAAAGGTTTGATTCGTATTGGAATCTTGAGATCTAGGTGGAATAAACCTGATCTTCTCAATGGTCAAGGGTCATGGTTTCAGGATGGAAAAAGGTCCGATTGGCTGATAGAAATTATGTAAGTTAGTTATGCTTATGATAATTAATTTTCTCTAAATATTGGTTTCTGTAACCTGTTACATTTCACAGTTTTATTTAAAATATAAAAGTTTTTTTTAGATACACACATACCTAGTAGGTATCTATGTCGGTTATACTTTTCACCACTCATTCTGAATGTCTCTATTTTATATTTATCACGGAAAACATGGCGCTGCTGCAAATCTACATTAATTTTACAAAATCGCATATAAGTATTTTTGCACTTTCGTACAAAATTTAAATACAAGACCGCCATCTAGCGACTATACGCAGAAGCACGAATGTCCTTTGTCGCGAGATGTCACTGCCTGTCTGAAACGATTCGGGTAAAATGATTTTATATTTTCGTTACTCGCCGATTTACATATATTTTCTACTAGGACTGCGATGAATTTTCAATTTGGAATGAAAATAATTGATAAAATTTGCTGCACTTTTAGCATTTTCCTTTAAAGTAGGTAGATACCTTCCTACCTAAGAGACAGTTTTCATAATGGTTAACTAGTTTTTACCAAATTATGGTTTGATCCTTGACTACGCAATGGGTAGTCGACGTGTTTTCAGAACATTTCCTTTCAGTTTCATTATTTTAGTTTCTCTACTGTAACAGATCTTTCATATACTGTAGGTATTCCAGATTTTTTTTGTCAATCCGTAACTCTGAAACAATGTAGGTAAGTATACCTAACTCACATCGCGATGGTCGCAAATAATTTTGCTTCTCGTATTGTAAATTGTAATAATATGCATTAAAATCTACTCAATTACTCACTATAAACCGTTTTTACATAAAACTAAATTGTCCCAAAACACGTAAGTATATAAAAAAAAACTTATTAAAATAATTTGTAGACGGAAGAATAAATAGACATACACATATGGAAGTGGGTTTTAGGTCGATTTTTAATAAAAAAAAATACTTAGAACAATAAAAAAAAAACTCAATCATTGATCTATCGATGAATTGATACGAAGATTGATCAATGATTTCAAAAGATTCATTCATTTTGATGATAACTAATACTTTGCAATCAAATAATGTAGTTTTAATTACTGTAATTATCAGGTAACGGTTCAATAGAAACAATAGTATAAAGCTTGGCGCCTGATATTAAAAAAGGATTCATCCGAATTATTGAATGAAATAAAAAATATGCGAGTACTATTATTAAAATCCCAGAATAATCTATAAGGGAACTAATTAGCTTTGAAGTAATTATCTCATCTAAGCTACACATTACAACTCGTTTTTTTGCAGAGTATCTGAGGAGAGTGCTTGGTTTCTTTGGGCATATTGTAGCCAGACAATTTAGAAAAAATAATATTGACTGGCCAAGGTGAAGGCAGGAGAAATCGCGGACGTATACCAATGAGATGGTCCGACCAGGTGACGATGCCATTGGAACGACGTTTACACAATCATTGCGGCGGGCCGAAGACAGACCAGGGTGGGCCAGACTGCTGCGAGAAGTACCGCATGAAGGTCACGATCCTCAGCATTGAGGGACCGATTTGGAAGAAGAAGAAGAATAATTATCTACTAATATAAAAGGCCTATATCCAGCAGTGGAGAGATCAGGGCTGAAAAAGAAGAAATATGATTTACTTACCTACTCATGCAACATATAATTAGTAACCATTATCAGATCTACTTATGGCGTTATTATTTATTTCAATCCTTCATCGGTAATTATGAAATAAAAAATCAAGGATCTACAGTCGAACATCAATCAGAGATCTACAATAATTTCATAATTGGATCAAATTTTCATTCATCAATCAAAATTATTCGATTCGATTTTTTTTTATTCAAAGCATATGTAAGATAATAATTACTTTCCAGAAATTTGCCCTTTTTAAATAATTTATTTTACAATTCCTAATTGCCCCCTCACTTATTAAAAATATTTTTCGAGTGTTCTGTAAGTACTTACTTAATAAGACATTTTATTTCTTACTCTATCAGCAGTGCATCTCTTGTTATATCTTATTAAATTTGGTACTGCAATTTCGTAAAGACAACTTTAAAATAATTTAATCTAATTTTTACCGCTAGTAGTGACTTATCCAAGATATTTTGTACTTGAATAATTTGAAAAAATTCTATAATAATAGCGATAAGTAGCTTAATTTTTTTTCATAAGCATTATAATAGAATTTATTTCGCTTTCAGGGCTTCGTTGAATTAATTTTATTTTGGTAAGTGAAGCTAAAATTGAAGGGGAAAATTGAGGGACGCCGAGGGCCCGGTAGAAGACAGATGTCCTGGCTGCGAAATATAAGGGAGTGGACCGGCATCCGGAGTGTAGGGGAGCTGTTCCGAGCGGCGCAGGACAGAGACAAGTTCGCTCAAGTGATCGCCAACTTTGGGGGGACCCGACAGGGCACATGAAGAAGAAGAAGAAGAAGTGAAGCCAAATTCTCACCTAATATTTTTTCAGCCAACTTGTTTAGCAGTTTTTTTTAAATACTATAGTAAACAACAATTTTTCCAATATTGTTACAAAAACATGAAACGTAGGTATTTCCAAAACAATTATCTTTTCACAATAAATCAATCATTCAAGTGCAATTATATCCTTATGTTTTACAAAGGATCTGGATGTGTGTGCCTAATTATTCTTTACCGAAGCCGAAAATGATTTATTAAGTACAAAATAATTTCTTTGATTGACGGTAGGTTTAAACATAAAAAATAGCTCCTTGATGGATCTATGTATAGAACTATTCTAATTCGATGAATAGGGATAAAGAATACATTTTTTTAATAGGGATCGATTAAAAGTAATTTTAAAAACGTTTAAATAATTTATTTTTGTATATTATATAAATAATGCATAATTTCTTACACCTGCAAGATATTAAAAAAAATTCTTACTTTGATGGAACATATGCATCTTACAAAGTCCTACCGAAAAGTTTCTGTGGAACACCTCTGTGGAATATTCTGTAGTTTCTGACGGTTTCTTTCACTGAAAACGCGTTCGTCCTTAATTATATGATCCATGATCCATCCAGTGGGACTGCCACAGCTGAGATGGAGAGATGACCTGGTCCGACACGTCGGTGCAATCTGGATGCAGTCTGCACAGGACAGAACAACATGGAGACAGATGGAGGAGGCCTTCGTTCAGGAGTGGACGGGATAGGCTGATGAAGAAGAAGAAGAAGATCCATCCGGGTCAGTCTCGTTCAGCCTAGCTTTTTCACACCTCTTCTTTCACCCTAAACATATTTTTAGATACTGTCAACATTCATTCTCTCAACATGGCCAAACCAAAACTACTCATTCTAGTCGCTACATCCTTCTTACACTCATCCTCATTCCTTCAGGAGGTCTCAAAAATAGTAATAAAAGTACCTAATCAGGATCAACTTCAACATTTATTAGCACAAATATCGTCAACAAAACAATCTGCCTTCGTGTACGACCCAGCCACTACTTCGTTTTCAGCACTATTCTACCACTATGCTACCGGGGCTTCTTATCCACGCATTATTGAATGATTCAATGATAAACCTATGGGGGTAGTTTAATTTTTTCTACCAATTAAATAGTATTTTACACTAATTATCGCATCCCCAAAACGATTAACCATACATTTTTTAAGCGTTACCTGTTTATAAATTTTACAATATTTTTCCACCAAGCCAGTGGTTGTCAAATATAAACGTTCTCTCTTTGTTTACTGTTATAGATTGTGATATGATGAAATGAAAAATATGCAAATTGAAACGCTCTGTTGAGAACTTTTTTAGTGTAATATTACACTCCATTACTTAATTGTGTAAGGATATGTAAAAATAGTATTCTTTCTTTCGATAGGCATTTTTTTTAAGAATTTCCACGCAACTCTGCATTATTTTCCCTCTTTTATCATTTATAAAAAATCACGTTATCTATTCTGAAACAACTTATTGTGAAACAACCACAAAAAAAAACAGTAAAAAGGGAAGTAATCTAGTGTTTACTTATGTTTAATTAAAGTTTTTTTCTTGGGTAAAGTTGGGTTAAAATACTGGTAAACGTAGGTAAATTTGTTTATCCAGCATTACCCGTAATATATAACACTCGAGAGGGTTGATTAGGAGTCTATATTGCATTATGTATGTAAAAATTCTCGTAATTTAAGATTTTTCAGACATAGTTTAGTTAGGTATGTTGTCCTTCTAGGACACTCACATTACAAGATTAAGAACCACTGCTTTACAGTATTTTTTGTAACTAGGTATCATGTTTGAATGCAATATACGACTGGCGGATTTATTGTATTGTGTTTGCTATTGATGTGGAGAGATTGCGTGAGCTAATAAATTAAGGGTATTATTGTGTATGGCAACTTATTATCGAGTCAAAAGGATAATTTTGATATATGGATTTGTTGTTATTAAAATCAAAAGAAATCCTTTGAATTGATCCATGACCAAATGATTGATGCTTGGTTTGATCTAGCAGAGATTTAAAACTATTTATATATTAATTATTTATTTCAATCGTTGTGACCTACAATGTTCCCCGTGAGAACACAGAATTATCCTAAGGCTAAGGCATCATCACTTTCATTACACCGAAGGTTTGTTTACTGTTCTCTAATCATCCGTAGGCCTTAGAATTGTCAGGTTTACAAATTAAACAAATATTGCAAAAAAAATGCGATAAATCAATAAACGGTTACAGCAAAAATAAATTAAATCAACAAATATATGGTGACTAGTGATAATATAAATTATAACAGGTGTGGTTTATTTCAATGCAGGTCTGGATGTAAATTGTTCAGAACTACATTACGTCAATGACAACAGAATTTGAGAATCAGTATAAAACAGAGAGATATTATTCAATGCAGGTCAGGAGTTCTTCTGTTTAACCCCAATAGTTAACAAATCTCTGAAAGATTGTGAATTCTCAAAAAAAAAAAAATAGAAATACATTCCTAGGGTATAAAATTGTTTGATCTCAGTCCATCTTATTTATGGCTGATATTCGAATTTACTGCACTGATTCAAAAGGGCAATAATTCACAGAGGTGAGTAATGGTAATCGTCCTATAATAATTTCAGTATAAATCCAAAGGTGGATACCTCAATTATTCCATCAGCATTATAATATAATTTACTATATAAGTTACCTGATATCAGAAAGTTGCGATTACTTTTAGGGAGGTATGTAGGAAGGTAATATGCATGGGAATCTGAAGGTTTGAATGTATTGAATTCTTCACAAGCCGATATAAGCATTCTGATATTGTAAAGGAGTGGCTTATGGTAATTTAAAACCGTAAATATATTTCGTTTTATCAATCAACGGTCGAGTTTTTTAAGCCAAGCTCTAGTAATAAGAGTTACTTTTACTTTTAGCATTAAGAAAATATTTTAGAGTTAGATTTGTAGATTCATAGAGAAAAATTATAATTAGGGCAGAATTAGGTAATCGAGGAAAAGAAATTGTACGAGTAGGTAATTGGAAAAAAGAACATTACATAAGTAAATGATCTTTTACAAATTTTGAATTGTTTTTATATTGATTTCTCGTTTCGAAATGTATTTTTATAAATGGTAAGTTTTTTGGGTAAATTTTCACCTATTTCTCTTTCACATACATGTTGGAAATATATAAAATAAAACTATGTTTTTTATAAAATGATCGAAGATATGGCTACTGTTTGTAGAGCATAGATACTTGTGGACCATGGAACATGGTAGATAAATAATTATATTTCTTGTCCATTTGAGACATTAGTTATAATTTACATATAATTATATTTTAACGTATAGGTAATAAGATAAAATTTCGAGTTACTATTTAGCCAGTGTAATTATGCAAACGCGCGATTATTAGCGGGTAAATTCAAACTTGATAACACGTAGTTATTCCAAAAGTAAATAAGGTTACTTTTCGGTGAATTGAGAAACTCGCCGATAAATTTTCTCACGTTTTGTTAAGAATTTAGGGGTGGTCTAAGTGTGGTCGGTATGCTTAATCAAATTACCATAAAAACTTAAATAACTGACTTTATTGTATACAAGTATTGTACTTAGGCAATCGTAATTGTTTGATATATGAGTTTATCACTGAGAGAACTATTAAACGTAACTTAGATTTATTTTATATGGTAGTAATGTTTATAATTTGACAGCATTTTATTTCAGTGGGCGTGGGAACTTAAACCACATATTAAAGAAACAGCCTTATGTTTTTGTAAACCATCCATCCTATCATGACATTTATCAAAACATGGTGTAACCAGTGATTGATACTTTTATCATGAAAGGGTACGACTTAATAGTTTAAAAACTTATTTGTCGTTTCCTAAATAGAGATCACTCGAACTCAAAAGAAGATTTATGCTGGATTTAAAGAACTTCTTAGGTGAGAAACAGTGGAGTAAGGAGCCACCTAGCACAAATTTGTGTACGATAAATAATGTTAAGTAGCTCATATCTCCGCTGTTCCTCACCTAAAGCGTTAGTGAAATCCAGTATATGTAAGTTCTCGACTTAGAACACTCAAAAACAGTGATGGAAAATCGTGAAATATTTTTTGACCTACATAAAAATAGACCTGCACCAGACTTCTACGAAAATCTCAACATCGATAAAGAAACTTCTTTTTAGGTTAACTAACCTTCTAATTTTTCAAGGTTACGTATTACCTAAAATAAGCTTTTCGTTTCAAGGATAAACTAAAGAATATGTTTTTGTTTTTCTAAATTCAAATTAATGAGTAAGGCACGCGACACGATTATACAAAAATCATTCAAAAATTATCAAACAACACGAATACAACATAAAAAAGCTACGTTTGTTTCAAGCTTTACCATAACGACTTTGCAACACGCGAAGCTTTTGAACGGGAATAAATAAAATAAAATAAACATAGGTTAACAGCCAAAAGCATACACAAATTAAAGTGTACACAGCGGGCCATGGAAAGACAGATGCTCGGTGTGAGCCTTCGAGATAAAATTAGAAACGAGGAAATAAGACGCCGAACTAAAGTTACCGATATTATGGACCGCATTGCAAAATTAAAATGGCAGTGGGCTGGGCATATGGCTCGACAAGAGGATACTAGGTGGGCACCCAGAATCCTACAGTGGAGGCCCTGGAACAAAAGGAGAAGCGTCGGAAGACCTCCCAAAAGGTGGTCTGATGACCTAGTCCAACAAGCCGGAGGAACCTGGATGCGGAGGGGGAGAAACAGAGATGAGTGGAAGAAAATGGAAGAGGCCTACGTCCAGCAGTGGAGGGAGGAAGGCTGAGAAAGAAGAAGAAAGAAACATAGGTATCGTTTAGCGATTCGTCAAAATTACAGGACCATATATTAGATGGCCTATTAAAGTGATTGACAGGTGCCAATCAAATGGAGCTTTCAATATATTACTTATTTCATAATGTTAATACAGCCTCAAGGCTTTGTTAAAAGCTTTGGTTGTTGTTGTGAGCTGAGCTTCTCACGTCAGAATTCAGTTCCGGTACAATACCGTTTCTTCTTGTCATGAAGGTGATTTACAAGTTATTTAAGCATAACTAAATGTTTGTTTATTCAAATTATTACCTATAAGTATTATTTATAGAACTTAGGTAATTAAAATTATCTTAAGTTATTTATAAGTACAGAAACATAAAATTGTTTGTGTACTTCCTCAAAAAGAACAAATAAAAATCTATGGTAGCCTTTTAAAAATAAGTACGTAATCAATAAAATATTTTTTACGTCAGTACCTTTGTAAGATCTTGCTTTTGCAATATGTTCGCCTTTTGGCACAATACAATTGTCTTGCTTTTGTACCTATGCTAATATTCTCTGGCCAATAAAGATTTATTTATTTTTATTTTATTTATTTACATATCTTAGCTGACACTGCCAACAGGCCAAGAATGTTTTATTATGTACCATCCACGCTTATATTTCTCAGTATAAAAATTAAATTACCTAACTTAAATTTACTAATTGAAACGTCTTTATGATAAAGTAGTAAGTACTGAAATTTTAAACTTAAACTCACTTAAAGCAAATATGTTTGCAAAATTCAAGATGCTGGAACACTGGGAAGTTATTAGATTTGAATATGAAAATATAGACACAGACAATGCCAGACGAAGTTAAAAGGAGACGTGATAGAAAAAACTGTTATTTTTTTTTTAAATATTTTTGAGTTGATTTGAAGGATTGGCTGTCTAGGTCATCAGAAATAAGTCCAAAGTTAAATAGATCAACTACATCTTACGGTTTGAGTAAAAAGGGTGTATTACAAATTGCATGTTTGTGACGAAAGCACAGAGTGTGTGTCGAGATAGGCCAGTCTGAGAGATTAGATAAATATATAGGTACTGGATATAAGCATCGTATAACTATGGTTGTATAGTCCTTTATTTATGGACAGAAGTGGTATGTTTTTAACCCTGTATAGTACCACTGTCGACCCCTTGAGGGCAAAATGGAGCATCATGAAATAATCAGATGAATTATAAAAGTTTTATAGGTAGTATGAAATAATTTCAAATCGGAATGTTGGTACGATTGGTCTTGAATGTAGCTATGAGTATGTTAGAAATATTTAGTAATTACTGTGGGAAAAATACTTTGATACAACACTACTTCTTCAGATGTAAACAAATTATGATAATAGTCATACAACAGTAATCATATTTTGAGTAATAAATTATATTATTCCGTGTGATGTTTTGTTAGATAAATTACAAAAGAATCTTGCAATAATTAGCCCCTGAAGCTAATTTAAAAATTGCGTATTTTCTATGTTTTATTTCGGTCAATTTTTCACAATTCAGTTGTCAAGTGAATTTATGTTTGTTTTTTTTTTTATTTGTTTGTTATTTTTCGTATGGTCAAAGGAAGTATATCACGTCCCTCAAAGGAAAAAGTTTGAAGGCTGAGCATTGGGCAATGATAAATTTCGCAAGCAAGCTTGGTCGTCAGATTTTTTTATGTAGGTAGTATTTGCTTCTGGTAACTAAACATGTAGGTAAGTACGAATGATTATTGAATTTTGGTAATGTCTCTACCAGTTCTTGGAGATTATAACTGCTATGACATAAGGTTTATTTATCCCAATAATGAGGTAACCAGTAAATGCACACATAATATTTTTATGGTATTCAGAATGGGTACGTTTTGCTATCCATCACTACCGCTGTCACACACCTTTAACATTTCATATTATGGTAGTTTTACGAATAGGTACTTGACTTTTACAGGGCAATAAAAAAAATGAGCGCCAAAAATCGTTTGACACAGCGATTGTTTAAGATTAAGATTTTCGACTGAAGGTACACGGTGGAAGTCCATTTTATTTTTAAAGGGATAAATGAAAGACCAGTATACAGTTTAAAATCCACATAATGAAAATCATTAAGCACATGGATTTTAAACTGTATATAACCCACATGATTTGTTTTATTTTATACTTTCATATTGCACATACCTAATTATTTTTAAAAGCATACTACAACACTATTTTGATGACCCAATGTAAAAGTGGTCGTTAGAATAAAAGTAATGAGTGCAAAAAACATTAAAATATAAATCGTAGCTAAGCAAGCACTAAGCATCAGTAATAACATTAAGTAGGTATAAAATATTAAATAATGATAATCCGTACATAGGTAAATGACTATTATTATGTATAGATCTCACTAATAATAATTTGTAGATTATGGCTCCTTATGCCGGACCTTGCGCCAGATAGTTCCCACACTCTCTTGCAGTGATTCACCAAGTATCTAAAATGCAGGGCCGGCTAAGGATATATTATTATTAAAATAAAATTTATGTTAAGTAGGTAGCAGTGGCGAAGAGTCGATTTCTGCAGAAGGGAAGCCGGGGCTAACATTTCTTATTGGAGTACGTCAGATTAGACACTATTATACGTATCATTTTATCCAAAAGGTAACTCGATGGGAATCGTGTTCTTAGGTAGCTTCGCCCCTGGTAGGTAGGCACTTATTTACAGGTTACTTAATTAGGACTTGGATCTCTATTGATTATCAAAAGTAGCAAGGTGTTAATAAAGGTGTCAAAGGTACTAATTGTGCACAACGCCGTCCTGGTGTCGACACCAGAGAGTATAAGTGTTCTGTGGTTGATACTAATTTATATATGCTAGCTGGATATGGACATGGCTAAAGATGGACAAATCAGGTATGAATGGTGTTGAGATCGTTAAGAAGAATGTGTGAAAAAACGTTGAAAAATAGGATAAGAAATATAGGAGTTAGCGTGAACGAGAGTGAACAAGTTGACATTGATGGGATATGTAGAGAGGATCAATAATGAAGGGATAATAGAATATTTTAGATGGAGACCGTGGAATAAAATGAGTAGGTCGACCACAGAAAAGATGGGCCGACGATATTATCCCAGTCGCGGGTAGAAAATGGATTGGTAAAGCTCAGATAGAGAGAAATAGAAATAACTGAAAGAGGCCTATATCCAGCAGTGGAGAGATGGGTGAAACTGCAAGAAAACTCGGTCGTCCAAGAACCACTTGACTTGACCGCATCAACCAGATACTCAAGGAAGGACGGGTTTGTTTTGAGTAAATGAATCGTACATAGAGTGTGTATGAGCAAATACACGTGACGGAAGCAAGAGTGTGTGTAAGGATAGTGAAGTCTGGCGTTTCTTCAAGGGACGTACGTACGTGGCTTGAAAGGGTAGAATAGAATAAAATAGTAAGTATAAGTATTCTTTAGAATAAAAAATGCAGGTAAAATTCGTACCTGACTATATCTACTACCTACTTACTACTAGTACCGCCACATCAATCATAAGCGTGTTATAGTAAAGTTGTATCGTACTGTATACAGTGTACATTATATTCAGCCTGAAGCCATCACGACACTGCTCAAGCATCGACTGTTCAGCTCTCCCTGCCCCGGCTCCCATGGAATATGGCATGGCTGAGACCTCTCAGAGTAGTGGGTAGAGAGTACAGACCTCCAACTACCTACCTACCAAAGGCTATTTGAGTAAAATTATATGTTTAAAAATCTTTCGATCATTAATTGTTCGTCTTCAGTATAGGTATATTTTTTTTTCGGAAATTTCGAAGTGCCAGAATATCGAAGGTGTGAGGAATTTTTAACAAGTATAGTTATCGCAACAGATATACAGCAAAGGATGTAAAGTCTATCCTTTGATGTATATCTGTTGAAATAACTACTTGTTATATTCAATGAGCTCGCGAGAATTTACCTCATATAGTACACTTTTTGCCTCCGTCACATTCATGCAATTCGTCACACACACTATACGATTCCTTTTACTCAAAAAACGTCCCTCCTTGAGAATTTGGTCTACATGGTCAAGCCACCTGATTCTCGTACAGACGCATTTCCTTCCACTTCTTCTTTCTCCCAGGTATATTTTCTTCTTTATCCTTTCATTATCCACCCCTTCTAGATGTCCCAATCATCTTAACTTGTTCTCTTTCACGATCACTCAAATCAATATATCGTTCATTATGTTTATTTTTTCTACCTATTTTATCTATCTACCTGGGCTTCACCAGGCAGAAAAGTCTAGTATTATAATACGTAGCACAGTTTCCTCAACTAATAGTAATAAGTATTTATTAACAAGGAAGAATTCACAATATGATTAAATGAATACCTGTTATTGATAAATTTGTGTTATTATTAAATTAACAGGTATTATTGTATATCTGTTATTTCATCTGTGCCCGGTAGCAGTATTTTTTTAACCCTTTGCAGTACATCACTCGTTTTAATTTAATTTGGGACCTTTTTCAATGTATCATTTGCGCACAAAACACTATGCGATAAATTCAACGTAACTTATTTTTAATTTCCCAAAATCTAGAGAGTTTTGAACTTTTGTCCTGTGAGCATAATCTGGTGTGGCTTTAATCCTTCTTGAGTTTTTTTTAGCAATAATCTGATAGGTTTTTTAGATAGATATATACGGTTTTTTATACATAGATAATGCGCAGATATTGTCGTAATTAATTGTGATTTTTGCAACGAAGATTTTAATAAAAATGGAGCACATCAACCGACAAACGTTATAAAATAACCTATGAGTAAATAATTTAATTCTCCTATACAGTACATGCTTTATAAATACCTAAAGGATTCCAGAATAATGAAAATTGGGCACAGTAAAATATTTGAAAAAATATTTTCATTATAAATTTAAAGTTGGTATTTTAAGGGTTAAGAATGATCAATACATTATTGATCCATATCTCAGGTGTAGGCAATAATCACCAACATCACACATGATGTTCAACATGATGCCATTATGATCACGCGATGATCTTACCTACCATCATCATCATCAAATGATCAAACCTTCGTGCTATCGATCTCTCATTTAAATAATATATTGATCCATGATCCATGAGTATCATTACCCACAATGATGTGCATGATGGCTTCCGTAATGATCATGCTCATATAATATCCTAAGGATCTATAATGATCTTGTTGTTGTTGGTCTTGTTATTGCAATGTGATGGATCAATTTGCATAATGAGGATTGAGATAAAGATCTACTTATTCACTAATGTGATGACTCGGAGGTGTTTACACTGCATTTCATTTACATAATTTTTATTGAAAAATATTATTTACTTAATGGGATATTATTTTTACAAAATTTTATATGATAAAAAATCTCAACTTTGTTAGTACCTCTACCTACTACGGCTTTTTTTAATTGAACATGGGTTTATCGATATAACTCCAAATACCTACATATTTGTACACTTCACAGAAAGATAGAATAGCCTGTGTCGTGAAGTTGACTATGTCGTCATCGGAGGTCGAATTCTCGCTAAGCGACTTGACAGTTGAGAGAGTTATCAACCAAAAACACTCCCCTCATAGAGATAGAAAACCCCTATACGACAAAAGTATTAGAGCGTTAGGAAAAAATGCGAAAAAATATCAAATTTATATTTTTAGAATTCACTGTGATTTTTTTTTAATGTAGGTAAAGGTATCAAAATTGTCTATTCCTAAACAAAGTTGTTTTAATTTACCTATTAAAATATAGCGTAGGTATCCCATTTAATCAAAGACATTATATCTGCAACCTGATTGTCTTTTAAACGTCGGTCCTCCTCTATACACACCGAATAAAATTATCACGGATTCTTACAAATTAATATGAGTTTAATATTAGGAGAATAGCCTCTTAAATTATAATAATGTCCTTGATTATTTTAATAGTAGATTCGGAATGATTCTCCAAATGTTTCTTATATATGGTAGTTTTTTTTAATATGCCGACCTACTCGCATTTTCTACTAGACACTCTAAAAAAATGGTAGATGATGTGTTGACCAGATAGGTACTAGAATGAAAATGAATGATGAGAGGATGAAGACTAAAAAGATATCTTTAGAGACGTGAGAAAGAGCGGCCGTCATCCTTCCTCCTCAGCTCTCGGTCCTCCACTGCTGGATATAGGCCTCTTTCATAGCCTTCCGTTTCTTTCTGTGGTTAATTGCTTGCAGCCAATTTTTACCCCCCACAGCGACTATGTCGTTGGACCATCTCTAAGGGGTCTTCCGACGCCTCTCTTATGTTTCCGAGGTCTCCATCCCAAGATTTTAGGAGGGTCTAATTACACATATGCCTAGTGGACAATCTAGATTGATCTAGAATAATGAATTTCAGGGGAAAATTTTACTATCGTATACTTTTTACGAGCCACGCTTATATGTCTCCCCCATAAAATTTAAAAAAAGTAAAATTTATCAATTGAAACATGCTTATGAGAAAACCAGTCCTATAATTTTAAGCTGTCACCTTATAATTGTGCAAAATTTCAAGGTGCTGGCACACAAGAGGAATATGTAGACGTAGACAAAAACAGGTGAAATTAAATAAAAGCAAGATTGTAGTTTAAGAAGTACAGATCACATCATAGAAAAAATAATTAGGTTTTAAATTTATAAGTATACACATTGCTTTAAATTACAGGGAATGTCTTTTGGTTGTCTTCTATCAATTATATTGACATTATCTGTTAAACACTCTGTTTCCAGAAAGCCAACAACCATTACTGGAAATTATAGAAATATTTCTGAGAAATTAGATCAAGTAATGGTGGAGAGCATTTCATTAATGACAATAACACAAGGACCATTATTACGTATTTTGTATGGGCAGCCCGTCAGCGGTGAATGGTTACCAAACCACTAATCATCTTTGGTATAGAGCAGCGCTGTCCAATTGCAGGCCCGCAGGCCGCATACGGTCCACAAAGCTGATTTACATCCCTAGAGTGTTTTTATTTTCATTTTCATTTTATTTGGTAGTAGCAAACCAGCAGTTTTGCAAATAATATTCTATAAGCTAAAAAATATTAATCTAGTGAACCAACAATGTTTGCGATAGTTATATTTTGTAGTTATAGTGCATTTTATATCGCATTTTAAATAAATATCTCTATTAAGGCACGTATATTTTTTTTACTAAAATAAGCACCTATGGACAGATCCAGAAAACGTAATATTTATTTATTTATTCATTCATAAACGGCCGAAGCCTTTAACAGAAATACAAAACGAAAATCACTAACAACATATTCTACACAATCCACAAATAAAAATCCAATACCAAAACTCTGGTTATATCCATATAAAACTACCTACATTTCCGCAAATATAGGTTTAAAAAGAAATAATTTCGGAAATTACATGAAGCTTATATATAATATAATTATCAGGACTGCGTATACTACATACCACAGTGATTTGATTTTAATATAATAGAGAACACTAACAACTGACACAGAAAAATAAGATAGAATTTGATATTTCATCATATCATCATATTAATTAAGGATGAAAATTGCATACCTACATTTGATTGTCAGCTATTGTACTTGAACCCGAACACCTACTTGCATGTACTATCGGAAGATGGTGTATTGAATTGACATGAACTGACTTTTCATTTTCCTATTATTTTATGCACCCGAAAAATTTGTTAAATAAATGGTCCGTGGACTAAGACAAATTGGACAGCGCTGTTAGCTTTATATGTAGAGGATGCCTTCCGTAATTTTGTATTTTTTTGTGATGTAGACAAAATTAAATGTCTATTACGTTTGGGTGCCAGCAATACGTTTATAGAAGCAGATTTTAGTAGCACACTTAATGAATTTTGTCTGCCTAATATTTTTTTGTCCCTCTAAAACTTACCTAATCGTTTTAATAACATTATCATTAAATAGTTTTCAAGGTTCGAATCACGGTAATGACTAGATAAATAAATTTGTTTCGTATGCTGTTACATCCATCTATTGCATAATGGCCTCTAGATTCTAGAAACATTAAGAGTGTGCATACCGACGTTTCAAAAATTTCTAAAAACGGGAGACCTTCTATCTCGACAACCGTTACTAAATATGCTTTGGAACAAAATAGGGTAGATGCATTAAACCTTTATCTAGGGAATAACCTTAAAAGATTTTTAATATCTTAGATTTCTCAAAAAAAATAATTAAAAATACCTCTGTACTTTTTTCCGAAAGACGGAAACTCGTTTCCCGAAAGTCGCGGAGTAAATTTTTTTTTGTACTGATAATATGCCTCAAAATCTAGGGAATAACCGTAAAAGTTTTTTGATAGACGCAAAATTAACCCAAAAAAATGGAAAAAAAACGCTATTTTTACCATTTTATCATGCGATTGTCATGCGATTTTGAACCTTAATGTCATTCCTGGTGCCATGCCCTTATGTTCAAATCTCCTTTTTTTTAAACATCTAGTACTTAGGCTCATCACCATAGCAGAAGGAATGGTAGAGGGCAGTAATGTGAGAGGTCTCCCAGGAAGCAGTTATATGGACCAGATTATTGAGAGCGTGAGCAGTAGCACCTACACGGAAGTGAAGATATTAGCGAGAGACAGGACGGTGTGGAGAGAAACAACGAAAATGCTTGGTACAAACCAATCTACAAGACTGTAAACACATCATAATCATCTGCTAATTTAATAAGGTTATGGCATTTTTTCTCCATATGGTAATGCACATTTGCACACCTGTCTCTGGTTACTCCACGCTATGGGAAATGCGATGATTTTGTGAACGAATAATTCTCAGAATAGAGTACCTAGGCAATTGATCAAGGCGGTGAAACCATGATGACTACCTAATTTCTAAAAAGGGTTTTCTTCAAACCAATCTTCTCTGTCTACCCCACAAAATGCTGGGACGTGATAGGGTGGGACGATTTAATAAAATATATTTTATATTTAATAATAACTATCATCTGATAAAATTTCGCGGATAACTAATCATAATCTTCTCAGAAAAGAAATAAGTAATATCCTCCCAAATTGATCTTATTTCGCAGTATCCAGAAGTGCAATATTTAAATCATTTTTTCCTCTTTCCCATAGATGGATTTTGTTAAATTTAAAGTGCATAATAATTTGTTATTAATTTAATATTCTGTATTATGCGTAACCCGAGAATAACAAGGCCCTAACTAATAAGGCAAAAATGTTGTGAAAAATTAATTCACTCGTATCTTTTACACACAGTTAGAACGTCATTAATTTTATCAATCAATTATTTATTCTATTATAATTATTATCGTTTGTTCATTTTAATCTATTGTTATTTTATATTATTATTTTTTGTACGTTTATGTTGGTGTGTTGATTTAGTGATTTGAAGGTGTGTGGAGTGGTATTATATGTGGCTTGGTGTTGTGGTTTGTTGGTTTCCCTAATACCAGCGTATGCTGTCTGGGGACCTTTTTTATGTTTTATGTTGTTTCTGATGCTGTTGCTGTGTTATTTATTGTTTATGTTATATTTTCTTTTCAATAAAACTCAATTTCATTTCTTATTTACAAAACTACTCCACTTTGGCCGCTTTTGTTAATTATCGTACTAGGTAGTTAGAACCATTTCACACAATAAGTTAAAACTTTTTGTGTGAAATGCCAATAAATGAAATGCAAATACCAACACCTGACTTTTACAGGAAACTCAAAATAATATCTAAAATAGAGTGGAGACCTATTCTACGACCTCGAGATCCCACGGAGCTAAAATTAATAACCCATCAAGTATTGGTTCTAGCACGGTAGGTACTAGACCTGAAGGTCTGGAATTATTGGTGAATTTTACTTGAGTGTAAAGTGATCACATTAAACCAACCTACAATCAGTCATAAGCCTGATGGGAAGAAATCCATCCTTTGCTGTATATCTCTTGAGATAACTACTTGTTCTAGAACCAATTTAGGAGCTAAATTGCTACTTAGCATTGATTTCATTAAACGCTTTAATACTCACCGTATTCAGGTAGGTTAACTAGAACCTTAATTTAATATAGATTTTTAAATCGTGATTATTGTTATATTAAAATGATACTAAAATAATAATGATAGTGTTTAAAATGTTGCCATTTCTCAGGACCACAAGGTGTATCCTATTAATTGCTAATAACTGGGTTGGTAGCAAGTAAATATAATATTGTATTCTCTGCGGTGCGTGGTGACTAAAACAGCCTACGAGAACACGACGGGCGCCGGGGCGGTAACACCTAATAGACGGTCTATACGGCGGCGCTACCCTTTGGTATTACAAGGTATATCAATCTGACCTAATCTGATAATTTTTAACAAACTGTGAGAACTTTTGAAAAAATGAAAGTTTATTATAAAGTAATGACTTTAAAATAGTGCACTCCTAAGAAAAGATTAAAGTTACCTGAAAGGTTGTACGTATCTATAGATGGGAAAAAATAAGAGTAAACGTGGAAAAATCACATTGCAATATTGTATATTCGTATATCTGTTACCGCAAAATCCCCTGTATTGGTATACCCTAGGTTTTACTTGTAAAATTTCGGATTCACCGATATGTGCTGGTAAATGAATGGTTTTTGTAAAAAAAAATGGTGGAGATTTTTCAGATTTTTTTATCAGAGTTTGGTACATGCTAAGTTTTACTAATGGCGGTTAGAAAATTAATGTTAATTTGGAGACTAAAGCAATAAGTATTTAATTGCAATTTATAAATAAATAAATCTTTATTAGCCAGAAAATGTTTACGAGAAGAAGATAGCAGATGTGTGTGCTAAAGGGCGGACTTATTGCAAAACAATAACCTTCAGTCAACCCGAGTATTTCAAGAATTCATTACAAATATTGCAATTACCTGAGAATCAAATCCTTAGATAGTTTAATTTTTACGAGCATCATTTGGTTTTATTTCTTTTTTATAATTAGGGAGTGGTTTGTGAAATTTTTATTTACTATTCTTTTTCTTTTTCTTCTTCCTTTTCTTCATCAGCCTATCCCCGTCCATTCCTGAATAAAGGCCTCCTCCATTTGCCTCGATGTTGTCCTGTCCTGTGTAGACTGCATCAAGGTTGCGCAGATAATTTAATAATATTTTTTATTAAGTAGTTAGTATGTTTTATTTATTATAAATAACAAGTAAGTAAGACAAAATGGAAAAGATCCTCAAAAATACGTTTTTTTAATGTTCACGTAAAGAAACACATAACTACATATGAGTTACTACGTACGCATGTGTTGTACTCAAGTTTGTATGGACTCATTATTGAAATTTTTCCACGCGCATTCGTCGAATACCACACAAAACTCGAGATAAATCACAAAATAATATAACACGATAAATTATTCCCTTGAATTATCCTCTTAAAAGGATCACGTTATCCGCGTGGATCCCACGAACTTGTAACGAAGGCTACACCCTCGTCCACGCGTTGGGAGTCACGATGTTGGGACTATTAAAAGAAGGTACTAATGTTAAAGTTAATGTTATTATATAGGGAGACAAAGAGCCGACATGGAGTTCCTATCTGAGAAACAGTTTTGTAGGTCACATTGAAAGAACGCAAATAAAGTCTTTGTATTCAACATAGGATGGATTGAAATAGTAAAGAAAAAAAATCCTGTAAAAATTATAACAATATCTACCTCGTAGAAATATTAATTCTCTTTAGTATATTATTTTTATCAATTTTTGTTCAAACAATTTATTCATTATTTATTCATTTATTTGTCGTTTGGCAACGTATAATAATATATAAGTATTGTCACATCGTTAAAGTCTGACATCCAGCGCCCCCAGCACTGGAGGAATTCAGGGGACAGGCTGGCAGCACTGTCAATGGTACCGGGGTAAGCACGTATAGGGCAATCACGCAAGATGTGCTGCATGGTTTGCTTCGGGTGTCCACAGTCACACCGTGGATCATCCCTCATTCCCTACTTGTGGAACATGTCACCGCAGCAACCATGACCCATCCTAAGCCTATTGAGTGCGGTCCACTGCCAAACAATAGGTACCTATAAAAAAAAGTTGTTGAAATTGCAACAGTCAGTACATATTTTTGTCACTTTTCTTCTACCAAAGTCATGATTGTGTAAAAGAATGGACATAAATAGCAATAGAAATGTGAATCCTGTAATAATTACGAGTGACATTGCACCAGAGGACGCACAAGATCGAAAAAAGTTGCCGCATAAATATGTTTTTTTAAGGAAAGGCAGACACCACCAATAATGGTAGGTGGGAATAATAATGCGAAGAAGAAGATTTTCCTATGAAAAACATTTAAAATTATAAAAAATGAGGACTTCGTGTCGTCTTTATTGTTGAACCTAAGGGATATTTCTTTGGTAGTTTTTTTTATCCAACTCACACGGTTCATTACCAGTAGGAAAGATTTCAATTAACTTCTTGGCCTAATAATTTTGTGTTTATTTTATTTTTCTAAAAGAAGCTTATAAAAATTATTGTTTAGAGTTGTGGAACATGTCTACAAAAATCATTGATTCGATCGGGGAACAATCTGAGTAACCCAGATTCGTGCACAGAAACTCAACGTTATAAAAAAAGGGAAATAAACATTTTCGACCGATCCTATAGGTGATAATCTGATAAATGTTTTTGGATATAGATCGCTGAATCGTGAGATTGTAATCAAATAAGCTTGTGATTAGATGAGAATTAACTTAATAATTAATGACGTCTGGAGGACACAGAGAGCTTATGGAGTTACGCGACCCATGCACTAAAAAATAAGGTTCTCCTAAATCGTGAATCCCCATGGAGATGGGTTATTTTGTCTATAATCTAACAGCTAGTATTACACGGTACTAGGCGTTATTATATTAGAAACCTAAAAGCTCTGTAATGTGATTAAGCTCCCGTGCGTAACGCACGATTTTACACTTCATTATTTTGTTAACAACTTTTTCTATTAGAACTATTAGAAGATAATCTATTTTTTCTCATTCTTCAGTAAATTCCCACAGTGTAAGAAGTATTCGAGTAAAGTATGAAGCATTTTTTTGTTTATTGGTTTTTCTTCTCTATACTTTCAATCATGGTTCATTTAGGGTTTGCAAGAAATGTAAAAAGGCTTCATTACCCCATGCAATAATTGACATTTTCTAATTAAAGTTTGCATGATACGAGCATATTGTGAAGGGCCAAAAAAACTGCCTTGTGGCACTCCAAACTCATTTTCTTTCAGGGGACGATTTTTTTTGGCAAAATATACCTGCCTTGAATCTAGCGATAAAATTGCCTTGTACTTTTTATTAGGGGACCCGTGCTTTGCTTTCTATTATTATCGGCTCGCTTTTGACTAACAATTTGCACTGTCGTTAATATTGAAGTTCTCCAAGACCTGTAGTTGAAAACTAGATGACACAATATAATGAAATGGTCATCGTGAAAATCTGCGCGATCCAAATTTTATCTCAAAATATTTTTGTAGGTGACAATTTTTGTAATCAATGAAATAATCTGAGTATATTTTCCGACTCCTATTTTTATAGATTTTCGAGAATTGATGATGTCATCGACCAATCTAAGTATAATTTTTATATTTATTAAAAAAATCCTATGGGAATTATTGAAATATACCTACATTATCCTAATTATTCGTTAAGTACCTACGAATTTCCTGCTTATATTGGGCACAAAAATTGTAGTAATTTCAAAACAGCTACAATTATTTTAAACTCGAAATAATACCCATACGGTTTCTATAGATTATTAACAATAAATGTATAAATTTTCTTTAATTCTTATAATTTCATCGTTTATAACATTCTGTTCCTCATTATAGAGGTAAAGAAATAATCTACATATGATTTAGTTGCAAACATAATAATTTCTTCAAAAATATTATGATTGTTAATGTTCAATAATACGTATCACTAAATGCCATACTGAAATAGGTCTGGTTGATATGGTAAAATCTCGGGAACAGTAACAATTCAATGTAGCAAATCATAAAATAAGGGTATGTGTGATTAAATATAGCTGTTCCGCTGACCATTATACTAGTTCATTTACGACCCACTGGAACAAATTAAGCAAATAGCTAACTGATGTTTAATTGCATGCTAAATTAAAATAATTTATACATTTTTTTTGGGTATTTCTAAATACATCATATAGACAGTTCTAAATAAATGATACTATTCTTTATGTCTTTTTCCAGAGTCGTTGATCCAGAACTGAAACCCGATCTGGAACAGAACTGCAAAGATTATTGTTCACTATCTTCATCATCCCTAGGCCCCAAGTGATGAGGCACTTGGACTCGTCACTCGTCAGGTTTACAAGATGGTTCAATAAACACAATTCAGTGGTGATACTGCCGTTATAATAATGTTAATAACATCTGTGATCAATAATCGCAGTTTACGTGATTTTTCACAGTTCCAAAATACCTATTAAATATTAGGATAACGTTACTGGGAGGAACATTAAAATATTTTACCAACATATAATTACTATTGAACAGTGAACCCACTAATTTACTGTTGAGAAGCAATTAAGTTGAACCTTGTGTTTCTGTATTGGTCCACCGTCTACACCAGTAAATGACAGTTTAGTAAAAAAAAAATCATTGGTGCAAAATGCCACAACTTTTTTTAAATATCTAATTCTGCAAATTGCATTTTAAAGTGTGTATGAAATAGGCTAGCAATAGTTATATACAATCCCACAGGTTTGTTTGAATTGGTGAACATAGTTATGGGTTTTGCTCAAACCGGCCTGGAGACTTAGATGAGGAGTTAGGCACCAATCAGTTGTTTTTTTTTTTAAATTATCATAATGATATACCCTCCAATTCAATTCACAAGCTTTTAGTTGACTGTGAAGTGTGCACAAGCCCAGATGCTTAAAAAAAATAATGCTACTGATTGCAGTATGTATTGACATACTCTCGTCTAATCCTTCATTTTTAGCGGAAACAATATGCATTATGCAACTATTTCAATTTGATGTCAGAAAATGTCAGATTTCGATGAGTACGACAGCCGTAGGTATCTACTACCGTTTACTCTGCAATGTCGTTCGGTGCAGTTGTTCCTTGATGTTTTTTTTAGTTTCGACAACGTGTTTCTTTTGTTTTTCATATAGTGTAGTGCTTTTTTTCGTGTATTTTATTGTTCGAATCGAATCTGTTCCGTGTGCACTCTTCGGCCCAAAAGCTGAACGCTGTAATGCCGAAGAGTGTAATATTTTTCTTAAATAAATAAATAAAAATTCACAGTTGAGTTACCATAACAAAGTTTTATGATTTCGTTTCAATCCATCATAAAACACATAAAAATTAAACGAAATCAAATTGATCCATGGTCATTTTGGACCTCGGGTCCCCTGTGTGTATAATAATGCGAAGAATGATAACATGGTTCATAGTAAGACCTATTGTTAAGGCGTGTCTCCGGAGTATATTGGGATGCGTTGATCCGTACCCCGAGTGGACCACAGCCAGCAGTAATCACTGTATACTGTGGGATACAGTATTGTTGCACTGGAACCTTGGTATACGTTCGCTTTAAAATAAATTCAAATCGATCTATAAGGAATAAAAAAATGCACACTTTCAGCCAGTGCAACTTTTCGGGAAGTAGTATGATGTGACAGTCTCTATTTTCCATTTGGCCATTTGCAGGCGATTCAGTTGTGTCTGAGGTAATCCGGCGTATAAGATCACAATCCTTTATACTATCATAATATACAACTACATTTTTGCACGTTGCCAATATCAGGGGACGAAAGACCAGTGGGAACCGCTGAACTATTGAGATTCTGGAGAAACCTTTCAATTGAATGGACAATAATTCCAGAATTCCCTACACGGTACCAAAATAGATCCTTGCGGGACACCCTCTGTCAAGAAGGCTTCTAAAGAGAAGGATAATTCTTTGGAATTCAACAACTTTGCAGGAACCATCATTTAGTCGAATAAAGCACCAGAGCTTGCCTAAAGAAGGATAAATAAATAAATAAAACCTTTATTGCATATGAATTTACACACAAAAGGCGGATTTATCGCCTGTTGGCGGACACATTTTTTTAGTATGCGTCCAAGAGTTCTAGACGTTTATGGAGGTTGGATTGTATTTTGATATTATTTAGTTTATCCCATATTAAAAACACCGCAAACTTGGGTTAAATTGAAGTGAGAAAAAAATCTGACGCTAACGGTGACTACCTAATGGTTATGACTTTACCTTGTGGCTAGACTAATGTTCATAGCTAATTATATAATATGATAATTATTATTTTTGTTTAATTCCAGTACTACCTACTATTTTGCCCTTCAAGGCTCCAAAAGGGAACACAGAAAAATATTAGAGTTAACAATTTTAAAAAGATATGATGGTTTTTCTATTCAGGGCAGATTTGTTCAAAGCAAATTCGCTCTTCCTATATTATTATTAATCTGCTGATTTCATTGTCCAAGGAATGACGTATGGTAAAAAATGTTTTCCTTGGCATCAGAAACTCTGTGGGTTGAAATTTTATTTCCTTACGTTTATTTTGGGGTCATATTCTTCGAAAGGTAGAGGAAATTTAGGAGAAATTTACAGTACTTGAAACGAAAGGCAATAAAACTATGGGGATGCTCACTGAGTCGACTGATCATACCTAGTTTTTATTTAAAAGGATCTGGACTTGTGCATCCAAACCAACCCAAATACTTTCCTGTATACTTCACAGTAAGCTGTGATGTGCACAATACATAGTCAGCACCGAGAGTCGATCCCAGTACTCCAGATTAGAAATCCGTGCTCCAACTAATTGTGGCAACCACACAATCAAATTTGATCTATTTGTATAGGAATAGTACAGAGTAAGCATATCTTCTTAATGTAATACAAAAGACCAACACAAAGATTTGAACGTTGGGACTTCAAGTTTGCGTCTGTATTTCATTTAACTGAGCGAACACTGAACCAATCGAATCGAACAATGTAAGCATTTATGTGAGTACCTGAACATGGGAGATAATTTTTCATAATCGCATCATTGCATCATTGTCTTCGATCCATTGGAATATATTTACACGGTAATGAACAATTTGCAACAAAATTATTGCAACCATCACAATGCTTTCTCGACGCACTGCAATAAAACACTGCCACACGTGATTGAGTTATAACAGTCATTAAATTGAAGTGCGTTGCAGCTGCAAGTATATACCAAGATGCAAAATATCTGTGAGAAATCTTTGCAGATGTGAAATGCAGATGCAAAACGAAATAGGTCACTAGGAATAATAGTCATCAATATTTGCAATGAAGGTTCTTACTCGAGAAATCTAATACCAAATGACTACCATTTGAAGGAAAAACAGCTAGAATGTTTAGATTTGTTTTTCAGGTTAATCGTGTAGATGATCAGATGCTCCGACGTTTCAGCGAACCTACTGCCGCCTTGGTCACGAATTGTGAATGTTTTTAACAAAGAATTACTAGAATTTATTATTAGATCAACCGAGATTCACCTGAATCGACCATGTTGACCAGAATCTCAATAACGAGCGGGTGTTTATATAAAGAACTATAGAACATACAAGAAGTGAATCGTGTCAAATAAGGCAAACTGGAGTACTGTCCTCTCTATTACCAAAAATTAGGCGTAAGCGAACCACGGCCAAAAATTTGTAAACGGAAAAATAATCTGAAATTTTTGAACCCATGAAAAAAGCAGACAGTTATGTGGTTTAGTTCAAAATTTTATGTCTCTCTGCATCAAAGACGTCGAATAATTCCAAAACAGTGATGGAAATGAGTGACTGCAAGACTGGTGTTGTGACAAGAATGAAAGTAAACAAACTAAGATGGTTTGGGCATGCTGAGAGAATGAAAGATGCCAGGATGACGAAAAAGATATATTTGAGTGAGGGGTGAGGAAGCGCGGCCGCTCGAAACTGACCTAGTCCGATCATGTCGACCAGAACCTCAAGTGTATGACAAATTGCACGAATGTGACGGAGGCTAGGAGTGTGTACAAGGATAGGACTGTCTGGCGCTCTGTCCTCTCTGCCTACCCTGCAAGGGACGTGGCGTGAGGGTATAGGTAGATAGATAGAAGTGATTGGTACGCTATCGAAAAACACAATTTAGTTTTGTTGAACAATAGTAATGAAAATAATATAAAAATTGTTTGTATTTTTTACCACATAAGACGAGATCAAATCGAAATGGCGAATCGTTTAATGTATATCTATTATCGTACTGTAGAAATGAAAAATACGAGTATATAAGAAGAGAAAAATAAAGAAATTGTCTTGGATCGTATTAACGATAAATATTTAACCACGGCCACATCTAAAGTCCCGCGATAATAAACCCATTGTGTCCCTTTGCAAGAATATGGATATATGGATTGGCGAATACCTCCATCATGGTCGTGACCGGAAAAAAACCCATAAGAATATTGCTCAATATGAATAAATCCCAAAAAAGAAAAAAGCCCTTTAGAAATATGCTCAAGGGACAAAAGCTCAAATGTAATTGAATTTTGAAAATAAAATTAATTACGATATCTTTCAGTGAGTTATAAACTACCATAGATTAGAAAATAAAGAAGTGGATCTAAAATGGGATAGATAATAAAATAGATAACATTTTACACATAATGCATCTACTGGAATCCGATTAGAATGTTTGGGATTTTATCCGTTGAGGATATTTCTGAAGGGCTTTAGTCCTTTTTGGGATTTATTCATGTTCTTATGGGTTTTTCTCCGGGAACCCACCATGGTACACCTACACAAATCCATAATATTATTATAGAGAATGTGCTGGGCTATATTGTAACAATAATTAGTGGTTACAATAAGCGGTGGAATGATATTATACCTACCATGGCATCAGTGCGACCCAAGAACCCGAGCCAAGGTTCAAAATCCTCCGGGCTATATTAATATATGGGACCCGAACCTTTGTACCTCTGAGAAGAATCACATTTTTTTACGATTTTTACATTTTCAAGTTTTGAACATACGCGTAATAAATTCAAATTCTATTTTTTTGCATACGTTCTAAACAAATGACAAGTTCATGAACTAGTTTTTGTTTCAATCGCTTCAAACATGTCCCAAAAGGATAGTCTTCCATATTCTAGGATTTTGGGCGAAGTAAATGTTTGAAATTGGTATTTTTCAATCATTGCCAAAAAGACATATCTTCTATAGTATTTTTGGTCACCAAAATCGCAACCCTTGAAGAATATTCAAAAAGAACTTATCCCAAATTCCTTTAATTCCCATGTTTATGTCACTAGAGTATTCGCAAAATTCCCCTCTTCAGTCTTATTTGATTTCTGAGAAGAGTTTCTGTGTATCCACATTCTTCTCTTTCAGTTTTGTAATTCAGATCGTGTAAGAGGAAATTGCGTAAAAAGGAAGCATTTGTATTTCGAGGGAATCACCTGCCCATAAAATAAGTACCATATCAAAATTTCTCATTTTGTATAATACTTATAATATAACATGAACTTATGCCATTATGGGTACAAAAATAATGTTATGTTTCTAAAATAAAAACTACTCAAAAACAACGTTGAAAACTACGAAAGGTGTGGTGGGAACCGGGCCTAGGGCGAACAGAAGGTCTTCGAGAGAATAACCCAAAAATTCTACTGAAAGATGATGAACTTCTTCGGATGTGAAAAGTTGTTGGTCGTCAATCATAATATGAGCATCAGATAGCCTCAGGATCAGACCCAAAGTATTTTGTGTGACTGTGGGAACTTACTTAATAACACGGAAAGAAAAATCCAGAAGATTCGAACGTTTTGTGTCCCATTATTATTAACACTGATGTATTATTAGGGAAAAAATCAAAACAAACAATATCCAATGATGATGAATAATATTATAATTTGTATTATGAATGTTTGGTTATTGGTTGAAGTAATTATACGGTTTTTAAACACCTGGTCGATTTATTTGCATGTTTCGTTCTGGTTATGATGATTTTTCTTATTTGATTTTTAAAATTGTAGGGTTTTATTTGCAAAATGCTCTCGAGGCATGTTTTATTGTGCGATTATCGATATGTTTAGCAGATGTTTCAATATCGCACGCGCCGTGCTGAAGATTTCCATGCAGATAATGAAGCAGTACAATGTATTGGTGAAATAGCGCGAATACAAAATTGCAAATATAAGCTGGCAGCAATCTGATGGTGCTGGCAAAATACTTTGCTTTCAACCGGCACAATTCCATACCTGATTTTTAAAGGCAATTCCATAGTCTCTTCTAGATGTTTCAAGAGCAAAGCTTCTGTGTTAAGTTCCTGATTTCAAGAGACACCCTTTTTTACCATGGAATGCCTCAGAGAAGATTTACCCCTCGACAAACACTTAGAAAAAACTACTGGGTTCTCATTAATGTCCCTCGAAAGAGATACTCATTGCAAAGACGACATCAAATTCTATGCAAACTTTTTCGACTGTCATAATTCCTTTAAGAACTGCTACTTGTCTTGTCTTTGCCATTCTGACTGGTTTTATGAGATGTGTTCAATCTATTTATGCACCATTGCTAAATTAACTTCTTTCGCTTTAAACGTTCCTCCTGAGAACATGGAGAAGACATCAAAAGGCTGACGAATGTGGAATGTCGACGATTCCTTTATTGAAGGTTTTATGTACTTAAGTACCTTAAAATTATTAGATTATAATTTTATTCATGGGATTCCTGCTCAACTGTGAGAGTTTTTTTGATAGCGTTTACCATAAACCACCCTTTTTTAAGGTTTTTAATGGCTATGACAATATTAGGTTGTGTCTAACCTTTATAATTTTTTCTAATGTTGTTGTCTAAAGGTTATGACGGGCGGCAAATTAGAAAAATCCTTTATCGTCTGTAATAAAATATCGTAATATATAATTTTAATCCAGACTAAAATGGGGAGTAACGCCCTCGGCTGGCGCTATCGGCGTTCCTTTGGGCTATGTGCCCGACTCGACAATGTTCCTAACCTCGACCCGCCCCTGGAGATCACGCGCTGGGCGTACGCCTGAGGACACGCCTGTAGGGGGGCGAAAAAAAAAACTTTTCACGACTCTGTCTTTACGAGGTTGTTAGGAGAAAAAAATAAAGTGAGAACGTTTGCCTTTTTAAGGATAAATATTTATAGAAGAGAAATTATTAATTTAAGTACCTGCTTAAGTACTCGTAAATCTATAAATATTGGAAGATCTATGTGAACACTATTTGTACAGTATTAAAAGCAGCAAATTTTTCGTAAATTGAGTTAATAATGTGGAAATCTTCCTATCGTAAAACTACAAATTTTAAGATATTATCATGGCAAGAAAAGCAGTCATAACCCATATATTTTTAAACGTAAAAAGTGGCATATGGTTTCAAATATTTTTTATTGTAACAATAATACTACAAACTATATTTGCAATACTGTTATTCACAGACTACATAGTGTAGGGAATACATATCTGAATAATATAGATATATTCAACTGTACACTCAATACATATAAATCATTGCTGAAGTCAAAATTGTGAAACATATATCTATATACTGTAAATATTAATAGTGATTATTGTCGGCTGTCTGTACCTGCAAATTAGTCTTTACAAACCATTTCTTATGTACTTTTGATCTCATATTTTATATTTTTTGTCAATGTTTCAGATGTACCTTAACTTACTTGTTTTTTTTGTTGCTTATATTGTACTTGTTATTATTATTATTCATGTTAAAGGCTCGCGCCGTGAATAAATAAATAAATACAGCACTCGGCGATACACGAGAGTCAAAAACAGCAGTTTACATAAAAATGATTTTTTTAATTACTCCGAATCAATCTGAAATCATCACGTTGCTCGTTCAGCACTGAATAAGTTTTTCTAGAAACCAATTCTCACTTTATGATAAATAAATAAATAAATCTTTATTGGCCATGAAATATAAATAACGACAAAAACAAGACAATGCAGTGTGCCAAAGGGCGGACTTAATGCAATCGTTATTTTCTGTGTAATTATCAAACGGCTTTAGGTATTTTGTTTATGTCCATACATTTTTGACACAGAATTTTTGGAAATTTTAATTCTATCTACTCGTATTGAAACAAAATATTGAGAATAATTTGACGTGAAAAATGGGCATATTTATTTATTTATTTATTCAGTCACATGGGCACAAACAGTTATAACAGCACATGTCAACAATTCAACAAAAACAGAAAACAAACCAGTGAAGGCCCATCGATTTTACCAGAAAAAATATTTCTGAAGAACACCTTAAAACAAATATAATTAAAAAAAAAAATGATATTATTAAATTATGTGAATGCGAAACATTGCAATGTCACTATATTTCCATGGGGAACTTGCAGGGCGAGAGGTTAATGGTGCCTACTTATATTTGACATTGGTGCATATTAAAAAAAAAAACAAATTGAAGAATTTCTTGGGAATTCTCCATAAATTCATCGGTAAGGATAATTCACGCGCCATCAGGACTTAACCCATATATTCCCTCACGACTGAGAAACGTGACTGCGTCATAACTAATAAAGCGAATTAAAGACCGATCCAGTCTCCGCTTCGGTCTAAGCTAAGATAGAAAATATTGGTTTATTCTAAATTCAGCAGAACCCGAAAATCTATTTTATCATAAAAACGTTTTAATTCACATTTTGCCGACCTATTTCATGGGCATTTATGGCAACATACACGCTTTCTCTCGCTCGCCCAAGCTTTAAGCCGTGAATTATTCGAAGATGGGTTCCGATAAACCCAGATTTCAACGGATTTTTTTTTGACAATTAACGACATAACAAGATTTTTGTGATTAGCAGTATGTGCAATATGCATTGTTCGTGATTATTTTAATTTTCGTTGTATAGGTTCCTAGTGATGGAGTAAAATCGGTGCAATATGTGGAATTAAATAAAAATTAATAAATGAAAATTTACTCAAAAAAACTCATAATCTAATTTTCAAACTGACTTAGCCGTTGCTAAATTAAAACATTCGGTATTGGCCGAAACGGTCCGAAATAAATTTACCGAAATTCGGTAAACCTTAATACAAGCGAAACACCATAAATCTAATAGTAGTAAATAATAATAATTATTAGTGTATATGGATAAAATCATAATAATATAATAAATAATGCGTTGGTTTATTGCGTAGGTATACTGAACACGAAAAAAATCTTAATAATATGGGTTTTATTTGATGGATCTAGTATTCAAAGAGTTATAATAATGAATAGGTTGTAATAAATAATTAATAGAGGCATTGTTTAGAATTATTGGATACTTACACGGGCATTAGACAAATAAACGTGATGGGAGTAATTCGGGAGTTTGTGGGTTAATGGGTTATTGTTAGACCTATCTATCTATCTATACCCTCACGCCACGTCCCGTGCAGGGTAGGCAGAGAGGACAGAGCGCCAGACAGCCCTATCCGTGCAAACACTCCTAACCTCCGTCGCATTCATGCAATTTGTCATACACGCTCTCCGAATACTTTTACTCAAAACGCGTCCATACTTGAGGATCTGGTCGAGATGATCGGACCAGGTCAGTTTCGGGCGGCCGCGCTTCCTCACCCCTCTTCGTTCACTCAGATATATCTTTTTTGTCATCCCGTCATCCTTCATTCTCTCAACATGCCCAAACCATCTCAGTTTGTTCACTTTCATTCTAGTTACAACACCAGTCTTGCAGTCACTCATTTCCCTAATTAGATCTATCTATATTTAAGGTAAATTATCTAAGTGAAATTACACTGCGTCTTGAGTAAAAGGAATCGGAGAGCTTTTATGTCAACATGGTTAGCTCAGTTGTTTGAGGCGGTAGCCTCTCAAGTGGGAGGTGCCAGGTTCAAACCCCAGCACTGACTATGTATTTCACACTTTGCGATACAGGCTTTTAGCCTGGTGTATAGTGAGCACGTAAGTATCTGGGTTTGTGTATGCAAGCCCAGATGCTTTTTTATAAAAAAATAATCATGAATGTGACAGAGGCTAGAAGTGTGTGGAAGAATTGGGCAGTCTGACGTTCTGTCCTCTGTGCCTACAACGCAAGGTACGTGACGTGAAATTACATTTTTTTAAAAGAATGTTAAGTACGAGTATGTAGACCGAAGGTTCTCGGTGGAAGTTCACTGTGTTTTCATTCTAATAATGGGTCTAATTTTTGTTTATTTATTTTTACCACGCTCTTATTTAACTTCGTCTGTCGTTGTTGTTGTCTGCGTTAACATTTTCCACTTGAAATTTTAACGAATTACCAATTTCTGAGTACATTGAAATTTTGCACATACTCGTAGGTATACTATTTATATATAAAATTATACATAGATAAAAAATATGGGTAAACTGAAAATAATACGAAAAAGTTTTTTCAGCTCTGTATTATAAGCGAGCATGACCACTCACACGTGGAGGGTATTTTTCGTTCTTTGGCGATTTCCATACCTGTCTCACTTACTCTCATATGAAATTACATTAGCTAGAGTGAGATAGTCCAAGACTAATGTTCGTGATTGCACTATTGACCTTAAGCACGAGCGAGACGCACTCTGTTTCAGAAATCGTCAACCTTTTCTAGAAATTATCCCAGGATCGCAAAAAGACAGAACGCCAGGCCGCCCAATCCTCTCTTACGTCACATTCATACGACTTTTCATACAGGCTCTTCGATTTCTCTTACTCAAAACGTATCAGTCCTTGATGAGGATTTGGTCTGCGTTACATTTTTCTTACTTTTCCCTTATTTTATATTTATTCTTAAAGCGAAGTATACACTAATATTTACGTGTGTTAATTGTGAACGGATGTTATTGGTCTTGTCTATTGCATATTTTTGTACTAATGTATCTATCAATATTTGTTTTTGTAGCTGTATCTGTTCCATGTGCATGAATAATTAAATAATAAAAAAATAGATATTGAACATCAAATCATGAAGCATTGTTCACTAGGGAGAACTTATCCAAAATCTGCATTTTTTTCTAATTGACACCAATTTTATTTCATTGGGTGTCCAACAACATTATAACGCATATTATCACACATCGATTTTTTCATAAAAAATCTACATCGAATAACTATCTGCTTTATGATGATTGTTAAGTACTGCTTAATATTGTAATAATGATCTGTGGATGATTCTCTCTTCATCATCAATAGGGATGTAAAGCATCATCGATGACTAAAAATCTCGATGACCTTGTAAGGAAAGAAAGTGTCGTAAGAATTATATGTTTTTTTAGGATTGTAAAATATATCGTCAACCAAGAATAACAAGATTCTGACTGACTTGAACACTATGTTGAGAAAAACTCCCACTAATTCATTTTTTACTCACAGATGGAACCTTGTTTTTCTCGTTATTTACAGAACTACACCATTTTAGGGTGTTTTTATTAATTTCACTCATAGTAGTTCAAAAACATTTTCTAACAAAAATTCAGTCCCAATTAAAATTAAAATTTCTCCATGTCAATTTTAAGTTATAAATATCTTGTGTGATTTTACAGCATCGTGATAATACGTCAATAATGCATTCTCTTTTTCTTTAAAAAAAAACAAAGAAAGAATCTGGGGTTGCACACAAACCCAAATACTTTCCTGCACACTACAAGCCTGCAAGCCTGTATCGCAAAGTGTGGAATACATGGTAATTTAGACATTTTCTTTTCTTTGTCTTCCAACATATTGCAACTTTTATGGTTTATTTTTTTATTGAGCATTGCATAGGTATTGAAAAAATAAATAAATCTTTATTGGTCAGTAAATATGTAAAGTAACAAAGACAAGACAATGTAGTGTGCCTAAAGGTGGACTTTTTTGCAAAAGCAATATCTTATAGTCAACCCAAGATGTCGATGTTTTCTTTATATTTTTGATGATCGATTATCCATCCCTTATCGTGATCTTTCTACTTGTGGGATATAGATAGATAGATGGATCATGAATTTAATACGGAGTAGGTAATGCGCTTGCGTACGAAGAGAAGAGATCTCGTCGCCCTGGGGCTGAATCCAACTAAATCACCGAAGCGTGGGAACATGTCTCGAGTCACACGGACAACGCGTGCTAACATGGACTCACAACCAGACGTAATGTTCACCACGCCACACAACGAATATCAAAGTTTTATGAAAATCACAATGTATGTTTTGTGAGACCATCGGAATTTTTCTACATGTCGTAGTTGAATTTAAAAAGTAGTTTTTAAATGTTTAAGGTGAATGTTACTTAAGTGTAAAGTGATCACATTAAGCCAGCCGACGATCAGTCATAACCCTAATGGAAAGTCCATCCTTTGCTGTGTATCTGTTGAGAAAAAAAAACTACTTGAATATCAAAGTGTTAGACGTATCAACTACTACCCCTTATCTCAGAAATAATTTCCTCATTTTTATCACAATCCGTTCTTCTTCTTCTTCATCAGCCTTGGTCCCTCCACTGATAGATAGGCCTCTTCCATTTATTTCCAGTCTTTTCTATCCCTCGCCTTTCTGACCCAGTGCCTACCCGCTACCGAGGTCACGACGTCCGCCCATTTTTTCTGGAGCCTTCCGACACCTCTTCTGTTTTCCTATGGCCTCCACTTTACGAGTCTGGGTTTCCATCTATTTTCGTCCGTTACTGTATTTAAATTGGTGATTGTAGAGTTTTAGTATTTCCACAGATGTTTAAAAACATACGCACAGTCAATTATGAGATAATTGAAACTGTGCGTATCTTTAAACATACTTATTACGTATTTCTATTGACATTGGTTAGAAATCACTGATGATCACCAAAATTATTTTATTTTTTTTAGTGGAAAACTATGATCTTCAAATGTTGAGAATCTGTGGGTGGACAGTATCGTCTCGAGGTACCATTGTGCCCACGTGAATCTGTTACCGATGTTGTTGTTGTTGTACTTGTACCCATATGTGTTAAATGTTGCACTTTGTTGGCAATACGTGTTCTACATGGACATGTACAAAATATCGCCCTTTTTATTTATAGTTAGTACATTTTTGAAAAATATTTATACGTATACAACATGCAATACTGGTTACGACAACACCAATAAAAATGCAGATACAACTTTTCCTAGGTACCTGTACAGTGTAAGCTATTCCCATTATGGCACGCATGTTATTTTCTTGCTCGTTTAATTAGAATTTGTAAACAAGTTATTAAAATTCCTTTTATCTACTTATCTACTTCATTATGCAGTATCCCTTGCGGTTTAGGAAGAGAGGACAGATTGGCTTGCTTACTTATATCCTTGCATACATCATTCGTTTCCATCTCGTTCATAACTTTCGTCATGTTACGCTCTGCGGTTTCTTCCAATCAATACGCGTCCGTTCTTATGTATCTGATTAATATGTTCACTCCAGATGATTCTTGGACGGCTATGTTTCCGTCCAATCTCTTTCAGGATTAGCTTGGAAGTAAATATCACTAGGCCATAATTTTGTCCTAATTGATTTTGCCTACTTTCTTCAATTATTATACCTAACTATTAACAAATTATTGAAAATACGTATGCTATATCTTCTAGTCAACATGTAACATATAACAGAGGGTAATACTAGATAGGTATTTATTATTATTAAAATTTACAATATGGTAATAATAACCTATAAGTACCTACCGATGATGATACCAATATGACACCAGGTTATTTCTACTCTCCAAGTTAAAATACATCTAACCTATTTATGACTACCCATAATAATTAGGTGAGCGCCCACAAAATAGAAGCGCACCGTACTATGATTGACATGTTCAATTACTAGAGCCGAATATGGAGAGAATATTAAAGATTTCGTAACAATATTACTACTACTAGAACTGAATCCCTTTTACGAATGTTTCGCAATCTAATGATTACTATCGAAAGATAAACAGATTGTGCAATAAGTATTTGTAATATCGATCGATCTATTTGATAGGCAATCTCTGTACAAAACTGCTCTATGGTCTGGTCACATTAAATTTATTTTTAAGTGATCAAACCACAAAGGAGATGGGCCGATGATATAACGAGTCGGTGGGACATGGATGGAGGCAGAGCGCCCAAAACAGAGAATTATGGAAGAGACAGGAAGATCCTATATCCAGCAGTTGAGGGAAAGGGGCTGAAACGAAGAAGAAGAAGATTGAATGTAAATCGGATTTTGTGACTAAAAGTGAACAAGTTGAGATGGTTGGGACATGTAGAGAGGATGAACGATGAAATGATAACAAAGAAAATATACCACCAGGGTCACCAGATGGACCCTTTTACATATAAGTGCGCCTCGCCGTTCCCACTGATATTTTTTTTGTCCAGGAAGAACATAGTAAAACTATCGTATTTTTTCATTTTCATAAAAGTTTTTATTGAATATAATGAAATTATAAAAAAATACAGAAAACATAAAAACTAAAAGAGTTCTCATATTTTTCATACTGAATGGTGAGCCGACCACCTCTCTCCATATTGCTGTCTTCTTACCTAAATATGGCGACAAGATTTTTCCTTTTTTCCATTATCTTGAATGTAGGGACATTTGCTCACCCAGCCTCCGTGAATTTTCGCGGGTAGGTTATCTTAGAAACTAAGAATATACCTACCTATAAGTGGATGCTAAATAAGTACCACCCACAGGGTGACCACAAAGGTGCTTAAGCATATCTACAAAATTTATACTTGTGTACATTTTGTTGGGTGGTCTCAGATATTTTATAAGTGAATTTTACTTTATGACCAATCCACCTACACGAGAAATTTGTTAACACCGTATAGATAACTCGTAGTATGTAAATATCTATTAGCTCCATCTATCGGTATACCTAATAATGAGCTATCGATATACCTAATAATGAGCTATCGATTTACTGAACACACTATAACAACTCATTATCTAATTTCGTGCTCATATATTCCTCGTGGGAACATGGGGAAACCACCAAACATAGCCACATCAAATGCCCGATTCCAGTAGGTATTAAAACAAATTTAGAGTTTGACAGTAAACTAGTTCCATAGGTACCATTACAGTAGGTATATTTCGATCTAATAGTGGGGTTATCAGTTAATACTCTATGCATGTAAAAACAGAATATACCTACCCAAACATTCCGAATGGGTGGCGAACATCGATTACACGATCTGGCCAGGTGGTTTTTTCTTGGACGGTCACGTTTCCCTACACGTCTTCTTTGCTATCTAGGTACATACCTCTACCTACCAATTATTTTCATTGATGTCATCCTTTCATACCTACGAATAAATTTTTCATCATCTGAGAATGAAAAAGTTTTAACTAGCGAATTTAGGAACTTTTTGCGTAAAAATGATACCTAGGAAGTACTAGCTCACATAATCTAAATATAAAAACCCCTTAAAGTGGGGTAGTTTTGTGAATAACGAGACTAAGAGGGTCCATCCATGTGTAAAAAAATGAGAGTATTGCTTTTTTTTAATTAATCTAGGTTTATCGAAATAAACCGAAACCGACCTTTGTACACTACACAGTAAGCTTAAAAAGCTTGTGTCGTGAAGTGGAGTAAGTCGGCATCGGGGATCAAGCCCGCGCCCCCTGGATTAACAGTCGAACGCGTCATCAACCAGGCTACCGACCACCTCATCTCATTTTCTCAACATTTTTGGACTTGCCAGTTGGAACCTCTTTATTTTCAGGTGACGTAATATTGAATAGTAATTATGTTAACAGTTTTTTTGTTTGCTTATTAAAATTTTATGGTAATGGCAACAACAAAAAACAACATTGGCATGCGTTTGCCTTTGACCTCTCGGTGAGGTCAGAACTCATGTTAATCATTATTTCGCCACATATATGAAACTTGGAATTATTAGTAAGACTGCTGAACCCCGAATAATTTCTAGGTAAGACGTGTTGGGGCAAAAGGTCCATAATTAAACATTAGAACAATGGTATTTGTAGTAATTATAGATTATTAAGGCTTAAAAGTAATAATTAGGTATTATTGGCAATCTCATTGTTTGCAACATTCAACGACATGCCATTGATTCGCCATTTTATGGTTTTTTTTCTATGTCCTCTGAGATTAAGTAAGAGGGAGGGCAACATTGGTAGAAATATATCATAGAGATAAAACTAAAATAAGACATTCTTTTTTCAATTATTTCGTAGCAAATAAACTAAAAACAAAACTTATTTTATTATTTTTTAAATCACAATTTCTTTGAGAGATACGGAATTTTTCTACATGTTTGCAGTTGAATTTTTAACAAGTAGTTATATCTTAACAGATATACAGCAGAGGATGGACTTTCCATCAGGCTAATGACTAATCGTCGGCCGGCTTAATGTGATCACTTTACACTTAAGTAACTTCCCGACCGCGACAGATGGATGGACTGGAATTGGTGAATGTTACTTAAGTGTAAAGTGATCACATTAAACCAGCCGACGATCAGTCATAAGCCTGATGGAAGGACCACTTAATTTATTTTGTTTATTTCTTTAGACTTTTGGTGAACTCAATTTTGAACACTTTGTTTTTTTTTTCTATTAGTACCTAGGTATTTATATAACTCTTGTTTCAAAATCTAGGAATAATTAGATACATGTTTAATTAGGTATAATCTAATATGTAGTAGGTATGTCACTAATTAGTTTAATTGGGACAATAATTTATTAATCGTTAGGTTATCAAACTTTTATTGACGATGCGCAATTCTAGGAATCATTGTTGGTCCAATTATATGTAATTTTCAGAAAAGGATTTAATTATTTAGAAAAATAAAACAATTAACAGATTGATCATAATATTCAAGGGTAGGCACCCAACTATGACGTCACGGTCTTTTCCCGCAGCGTCAATGTTCAAAATCGCATGAAAGATCGTATGATAAAATGTTAGAAATAGCTGGGTTTTTTTTTACTATTTGGGGTTAATTTCGCATGATTCAATAAAAAATTTAGAGTCATTCCCTAGATTTTATTGCATAGATACTATCAATACAAAAAAAATAAACTGCGATTTCGGGGAACGAGTTGCTATGTCTTTCGAGAAAAAGGTCAGATGTGTTTTTCACCTTTTTTTAAGAAATCTATTGATTTCTCTATACTTACAGGTACGAGATATAAAAAAATCTTTTGCGGTCATTCCCTAGGTGAAGGTTTAATGTATCTAACCTATTTTATCCCAAGCATATTTAGTAAGGTTGCCGAGATTGGGGTTAACTGGAAGAAATCGCAGTTCTGCGATAAGTTCGCCCTAGTGAACAACGTTTTATAATCTGTACTATGTCTATTTTGTATATTTATATGTGTTTGTTGTTTACTTTAAGTTTAAATAAATAAATGTAAGATTTGATAAATAATTTTTTTTTAATGTCAAAATATGCCTACACTTGAACAATTAAAATAAATGGTCATTAGAAATTCTTGAAGATACCTAATACCTATTAGTAAAACGTAGATTTTTTTGGTTTTCTTGCAACTTTGATACAAAAGCAATAAAAAAAATTCCTTTGGCAAGCCTCAGGCATAGGTAGATTTCAAGTGATTTATTAATTTTAAGAGTACATCTGTACATATAATAAAAACAATCACAATATCATCAGCAAATAAACCAGCGAAGTGATGAAGTAGTATGGATGTAGTTTATTCTTTGATTATCGAAGTACCTAATCAAATTATTTTCATTTCACTCGTAATATGGATGGGTAGCTAAGCACTAGAAATTTGAAAAAAAGATGTGAGTTCTACTCGTATCGTGAAGCACTTTTCTAAGACAACAAACACGCTAAGTACCTATGCGGTAACTACTTAACTAGATCTTTGAACGATCAGTGTCGTCCGAGGAATTGAGCTAGACAAAATCTGACTTTTGATATGTATTCCTTGTTTAATGCCCTTTCATACGATACCAGACACGGACCCTCACAATCATTGGATCCCCTCAGAATGATTGTTTTTGTATTTAAAGCCTTAAAAAGTGAACCTTCCTCTTAATGGATTTCACCCAATCTCCTATCAGTTCATCTACCACTTACCAATAATCTACCACCCAAGTTTCACGTTAATGCGACGCATAGTTTGGCTGCAAACGTGCGCACAAGAAAAGGGACATATATATGGCTTATATATATAAACTTTTAAACCAAGGTCGGATTCGGGTTCTCCTGGTCCTAATTAGTGATACTGAGTAGAAATTTTTCAATTTTGCGACATCACGGGAAAAACGAATAGGTAGAATTCCTTTGTGGAAATCTACCTAAAAATCACAAAAGCATACATAGGTATAATTTTTAAAACAAAATCGTGAGAAAATATGATTTAATGAAATAAAATTATGATTAGTTTAAATGTTTAATAACCGCCTTTATAAATTACATAATTGTTTTATGTTTTTTTACAGCAGTTTTATTAGGGCCGACAATGTTGTGATTTCGGTCGGCGAAACTCATCATCAGATGATGAATTCGAGCAGTAATTATAAAAGACAGTAAATTTTTATACTACCCACAGAATCCTTCTACGAATAATGGTGGTAAGTTTTGCGAAGACCGCGCACTAAATAGAAGCTTAAAGTTTTTTATGAGCTTTTTTTAGGAACAGGAATACCTCTCTACCAACACGAACTTGAATATGAACAATAAACTAGCATCATTTACCCGGATACTTTAATATAAATTTTTAGTACTTACGTACTATTGAATTTGTATGTTCCTAATTATTTTAATTCGAGTTTTATATAATCAGTTCTGTTTGGTCTTAGCCATTGAAATATCATACTTCAATTACCTCTAAAATAATTGATAGAAAATCCATCTAGAATTGAAATAAATAAAATGGTTCTGACGTGGTCGTTTCTGTATACAGCGGTATGGAGAAATGGTCAGTATTTAGTTTTAAAAATACGAGATCATATAACCACAATCCATGCGGCAAAATAAAAATCAATATAAGTATGGAATACTGAATAAAAACTGTTTGAGTGTATTTATAGTATTCTATAGTAATTCCATAACATCTCTTTTTCATAAACACACACACAATACTCCAGTTACAGTTTTTCACATAAAACACATACTTAACAATAATCATTCAATAGGACAACTTTTATCACTGATATAAAAAACTAATAAATTAAATCATACTTACATAACTACATATTACGTACTATCAACTTCGTAGGTACCCAATTTTATCAAAATACATACCTACTAATTATTTAAAGCGACACACATATAAACAAACAATTGAACTGTATAATTTAATATTTTAGATAATTAATTATTTGACTAGTTGTTCAAACAATATCGCCTGATGATTCCATGGTTATTCCTATTATTTTTTGCCTAATCATTAAGGCGCTATATAATTATTACAACATTAGACATTGCTTTTTGTTTATAAGTAGTTTGGCTATCATATACAAATATTCAAAGCCAGCTAGTCAAGTACTTACTAATGTACTCTTCCTTCTAGGTTGTTCGGGTATTGGCTGCGTGAACGTTGATTGTCTCGAGACGAAAGAGAAGAAAGAGAACAATCTAGAAGGAAGAGTAAATATTCCATGCTGCGAAAACCTACAACATCATTTTACTTACTAATGATTTTTGTGTGTTTTACGTTAAGTATATAACTTTCGCCAATTCTATATTTACAGTGATCACCGTTGGACCTTGGATTCTCGAGTTGTAGATTATCCCCGTACTCTGTATTAATATTTTTTCGAGTGCCCTGATTTTGCAGGTCAGGTGTTTTTAAAATGGCACGTAAGATATTTCACGTTTCTTTCGGAAACGATTTTCGAAGAGTATCCTCATCGCTGAGTCATCGCACACAATCTACACACCCCTGAAGAAGCTCTTCATAGATGATGGCCGAAACGTCGGGAAATTCTACGCGTCTCATCAGACCACGGCCACACAGCCCAGATGATCTAGACTACTCTAATAAAATGTATCTTTCTATTTATCTTTTTTTCTTATATAAAAAGGATTTCAGCGTATGCAAATACACAAACCCAAATACTCTTCTGCACACCTTGTATTAGGCTAAATAAGCCTGTATATCGCAAAGTGTGGAATACACCGCCGTGGTGTGAACCTGTCACCTCTCGCTTGAGAGACTGCCGCCTCAACCAACTGCGGTAAGCATGTACTCTAATTATTATAACTATCTCACGCCCCTATAAATTAATTTAGTTATTCATTTACCTACAAATAAAATGCGGTTTAATTTAACGCAAGGACACCTCCTAGACACGGGGGAAGATAGGCTATGTAGGAAGGGACATGGTGTTAAGTAGGCAGGAATTATCAGGTGATTATAGTTTGATCACAATCAAATAATCAACTAGAGAACTAGTAATTTACATAATGTAATAGTTTCGTGTATTTTTTCAGGACACTTTACCCAAAATCACTGTTATTTTATAAGATATTTTAAATCACTGTGACTGGATATAAAAAAAACTAAGGTTAACCTAGCTTTTGATAAAGATCGCCGCTTGCATGCTAAGCAAAGAAGACGTTCGTAATAGAAGAAATCGGAGTATTTTGTTACAGGTTTTAATTTCGCCGGTCGCCCTAGCAATTTGTAAATGTCCATATTTTCACTTAAAGAATAAAGAAGAATAAATCGGAGTTATTAAAAGAACAGTGAGGTGGTCGGTAGCCTGGTTGGTAACGCGTTCGACTGTTAATCTGGCGGGCGCGGGTTCAATCCCTGATGCCGACTTACTCCACTTCACAACACAAGCTTTCTGTGAAGTGTTCAAAGATGTATTTTGGTTTATTTCAATAAAACCAGATTCATTAAAAAAAATATCTGTGAACGTGCACATTTCAATATAACCTAGAAAAATTTGTGTTGTGAAGTGGGTATTTTTAACTGTTCCCACCCGCTTGACAGGCTAGAAGCAAAAATGGAATATTACGTTCCCAACATGATGATTTTAGTCGAATCGCGGTTATTAGTCGAATTAGCGATTATTCGAAAAGATCTATAGTACTTACCTAACAAATTTCAATTTGGGATTTCTTTGCTATTGTTTTTGTTATACCTGACAGTGGTTAATAATGTAAATGATATGGCCCTAGTTTATCATATTAAACAGGTGCTTACACACATCCAATTCTGCACCTTGGTGAATAAAAAGTAGTAAAAACCTATGGCCCTAGGCAAGAAACGATTCCCTCTACAAAACACTGTAACCTTGGGAAGACATCTGTACCTTGTACCTTAACTAGGTGAAATTATGCGGTGAATCATTGTAGTAAATTGTAATATTTATTTATGTGAACACTGAACAATACAGGTAGAGCTCTCTAGAGGTAGAGAGGCTCCAGGGATACAGAAACATACTTCCATCCCTATGTCTGGTCATTTTAGTCCCAGCTTTGAGTACTGTACCTTACTTTTCCGTATTATTTGATGTCTGTCTCTCTACAGTTTCAATAGTAAGGATAGTTTTCGGCAAAGCCCCATGTCTCCTTAATTCTCCACTCATCCCTGTCCTGTGCGGTTCTTTTTAAACTCTTTATACGATTCGAAGCCCATATCCTGCCACAGGTCGTCCATTCCTTGGCCGTCCTCTGAGGTTTGTCTCCTCGTTCATTCCTTGAATTAATTCAAATAGGAGACCCTCTTGACGCACTATGTGGCCGATCCACCTGGCAGGTCTTTCTGCTATTGCATTGGGCAGGTGTCTTCCTACATTGATTTTCTTATGAACTTCTTCCTTGGTTATGTGATACCGCGAAGAAATTCCCGGAGTTCTACTGAAGGACCACAATATGTCAAAAGCCCCCAGTATCATTTTCATCACTTTTAGATAGGCACCATGTCTCACTGCCGTATAAGGATACTCAAACATCACTGATATCACATGTACAGCAAAATTATTATTTAAAAAAATGGTAGGTAGGAATCTGATTCAGATTTTAGAAATATGTAACCTATTATTAGATAGGACATCGTTGGTAGTCTAATGAATAACAAAAAAAAGGATTTTGCAGATTACTAGATCGATAAGAAAAATCAACGGTGAAGTAAAAAAATATGGATCATGGATGCCTTTAGGCTAACTGTATTTTTGTTATTTCATCAAAATATGTTAATGTAACTGACCACAATTTTTTGTTTATATAATTTGACAACCGGCTGCATAACGTTTTCAAAAAACCGTATCCTTTACCAAAAAAATTAAAGTATCGTCTTATACAATACGCCTGGAGCTGAGTCCCATTAAATTGGAACCTTTTTTTTAAACATCTCATTTCTGCCACTTTATAAAAAACATCGTTTTTTTCATATTTCACATAGAAGATGGTACGACGTTTTTACTACGTTGTTATTTTTTTAAGTAGCCCCCATCAATCATTTTGTAGTTAATTTTCCAACCGTACGCGCTGCACATTTTGGGAAACCGTTTGCCTGAGGGAGTCCTTGAGATATGTAGGACGCGCGCGTTTGGAATCACCTGGCGAAAATAAATTTTATTTTTAAGTGGACAGCTTAAAAGAGAAATCCAATTTTTCTCTTTTTGTATAAATATGAGTATATGTAAGTACCTAGATATGCTGTTCCATAAGGTGAGAAATTGCGTTCTCTTTGGTGGTCTCCCATGTATGCATTGCATAGGCCAAACTTCTGGAGTTTCTTGGATTTCCTGGAGCAATATGTGTATGAGAAATTGCATGAATGCGACGGAAGCCCGAAGTGTGTGTAAAGATAGGAAAGTCTGGCGATCCGTTCTCTCTGCCTACCCCGCAAGGGAGGTGGCGTGAGGATATAGTATAGTATAATAAGGGATTCTTGAGCTGTCCAATATCCATCCTATTTATCAGAAAGGCTCTCAAATATAAACAAAGTAGGTAGGTTTATCGTTCTTCATTTCGTCAGAAAGATATATATGACAAGTGTAAGAAGCGCGGTCGTCCGAGTCTGACTTGGACGGATCATGTCAAATAAATCCTTAAGGAAGGAGGAATTTCGAGTCCCTTAGTAAAATAAATTGGAGAGGGTGTACGACCAATTGCATGAAGGTGACAGAAGCAGTAAGGAGTGTGTGTAAGGGTTAGGGCAGTATGGCGTTTTGTCCTCTCTGCATGACTTTGATGTTTGTCAAATCGCACTGCGCACAGAGCACAAGGTTTTGAATAGGCTGAGCAAATAAAGCAATCGTGACTATATTGAAGGAAAATCCCGTGAGCTTAAAGTCCTCCGCATTCCCGGGTAGCACAGGCGCATATAACGTCCTATTTACCCGGACTTCTTGGCAAAATATTTTTAAGAGGTGGACTCAAGGTTAACCAGAAAGGAGCCCCCCGACAAACCCCATCCCTGACTTACATTCCTTCAGTGACCTTGTCCAAGGGTGGAAACATATTTACAGTTATTTACAGATACATACAAGAGTACAAAAAAGAAAAGAAAACAGTAGAAATGAAAGTATATTTACAATTTACATAAATGGTGGTCCAGAAGGCTAAGTTCATGGTCCAGGAAACAAGATGTGAACAAGATAAAACAATAGTGAGACAAGAGACAATGCTTGGAATTACTGTGTCCACTAAAAATAATATATCCATAATATCTCAACGTTACTTAATAAAATAGCGCCGCGGGTTAAGAAAATATATCATAAAGAACATATGGAAATATTTGATAATAAAATTAATTTCTGTCTCGTTATATTTGTCATTGATAAGTAGTAGTGTTAAGCTGGTACTCCACGTTAAATTATTAATGTTGTAATGTGGCTTTATGTTGGAACCTTCTGTAATAATACAATAATAATAATAATAAACGAAACGTTTCCGTGAACTGGCAACACTAAAATAAGGTAAAATAATAATAATATTTCAGCCCCCGCACTATAAATCCAAGACGCCCATGCCATTGTAAACTGTGAAAGGAAGAGGTTTGGAATCTTTTTAACTAAAAATACCAAAAGCGTAATAAAAATAAGACTATGAGGAAATCCAAGGCCACTGAAGTGACTTAAAATGGAGCTGGGCAAGATAAAGATACGTTTCCAGACGCTCTGATTCTAGATGAACCAAAAATATTCTCAAATTAAACCTAGAATGTGCTCAAGGAGCGTAGGAAAGCCTCAGGCAAAATGGGTCTGACAATGTGAGGTGAATCGCTGGAAGCAGATGGATGCAGCATTTCTAAGACAAAGAGGTGGCCCATGTTCAGCGGAATCAAAACGGCTGAGAAAAAGAAGAAGAAGACTTCTTCTGCTAACACATACACAAATCAAACTCTCCGATCATCAGGGCAGTTCCTTTTTTGATGAACTTTTTGTCATCCGCTTTTTGTGGCATGTATAGGCATTGGTTGGGTGTTGAAGACCAGACCTGCTACGTAGACGGTACCAATAATAATTTAACTATATTTCAAATGTGTCGCTGTAGTAGCAGGAGAGCCGATCAGATGGAGCAATGACATTATAGACAGAAATTGCCTTACTGGAACCAGATAGAATGGAATGATTAGCCCTGGAGACAGAGTTAGAGATAGCGTACGACTAAAGCCCAATCCCACCAACTTTTACCTAGGAAGTAGAGCGCTAAGAAATTTCCATACAAAAACAGAGATAATTATTGAATAAAGAACATCTGCCACCAGTGCTTGCGGATTTTAATTCCATAATATGAAATACAACATATAACTCACCTACTCTGGGCGGAGATATTTGGGCACCTAACGTAGGTGATGTTGCATTTCATATGGAATTAGAATCCGCAGGCACTGGTGGTAGATGTTCTTTATTCAATAAATACAATATTATCTCTGTTTTTGTATGGAAATTTCTTCGGGCTCTCCTTCCTAGGTAAAAGTTGGTGGGATTGGGCATTAGTGCAGGAGACGGGCTGAATTTATGAGAGCATGTACCAATAGTCGACGATATACGCCAGATATACAGTAAGCGCCTACTTATAGGTAGGCTATGTGTTAAGAAATAAACTCCCAATCCATACATTAACATTAAGGTGATTTGGTACACCTGTCTATGAAATTAATACAACCGTCAAATTGCCGTAACAGGCTGCATTGTGTTTACCTTAGGTGGGTACATATTGATGTTACATAATGATACATATTAATATTATTAGGTGACAAGAGGCCCTTTTAAAACACTTAGGTTGCTCCCATATATTGTCATTTAAATTGACCTAAGTGACAGTGAACATACGAGTACTTTCGAGATTGGATCGCTGAGAAGAGTGTATGGAAAAACATTGAGAGATTAGGATAAGAAATGAAGTGATTAGAGAGTTGAGTGCATGTTAAACAGATGTTGTAATGAGAATGAAAGTGAACACGTTCAGGTGGTTTGGACATGTGGAGGGGATAAATTATGAAAGTTATGGCTATGGAATTGAAGTATGACTGAAGTCGGGACCATGAAAAAATTGGTAGGCACTCTTCTCATTCGATAATTTTCGCTAGCGCAGTAAAATTCTAATGGTCTCCTAAAGCAGTCTTCGGTTCTCTGAAAGAGATGTAGTATATTATGAAAAGAACATCAACTGAAAGAAAAAGTTGATGAGAGCAGTTCGAACAAAGTAGGTAATAATAAATTATATTACGAAACAATATTTCGAATAACCCCAAGGCAAAAAGGTGGTATGTCCTTTTTAAGATTAGGAAGGTGTACTTTTCTAATAAGGTTTCATTACAGCTTTTGCCTAAAGGAAAATTGTTATCCTGTGTGTACGAAAGCTGCGATATGAATGGTATGAAAATGAATGTAAATAAAACGAAAGTATTAGTGTTCGAAAGAGAGGAAATAAGGACAAATTGTGTGATAAAGGTTGGTAATGACTGTCTGGAGCAAGTGGATGAGTATGTATATCTGGGAAGTTTGTTTACTAGAGATGGATGCTGTGATGGAGACATTGAAAGAAGGAAGCTGGCCGGTACTAGGACGAATGGTGCGCTCGGTCCGATTGTTAGTAGTAGCAATGTGTCTATGAAAGCAAAAGTGCTAGTGCACAATGCTGTCTTGGTGCCGACCCTGATGTATGCTAGTGAGACGTGGACATGGATGAAGAAGGATGAATCAGGGTTGAATGCAGTAGAAATGAGATCATTAAGAAGAATGTGCGGGAAAACGCTGAGAGATAAGATAAGGAATGAGGTTATTAGGGAAATGAGTGACTGCAAGACTGGTGTAGTGACAAGAATGAAAGTAAACAAACTAAGATGGTTTGGGCATGTTGAGAGAATGAATGATGACAGGATGACAAAAAAGATATATCTGAATGAGCGAAGAGGGGTGAGAAAGCGCGGCCGTCCGAGACTGACCTGGTCCGATCATGTCGACCAGATCCTCAAGGATGGACGCGTTTTGAGTAAAAGGAATCGGAGAGCGTGTATGACTAATTGCATGAATGTGACGGAAGCTAGGAGTGTGTGTAAGGATAGGGCTGTCTGGCGCTCTGTCCTCTCTGCCTACCCTGCAAGGGATGTGGCGTGAGGGTATAGATAGATAGATAGAGAAAATTGTTATGGATTGGTGAGTTATTATTGAAAAAGACATGTTAAACAGTTAGTTTTTGTAGACCTTTATACTAAAAATAGCAGATGATTGATGACTCGCCGTTGACGGCGCGTGTCCGAGTCATTCAGTAGATCAAATAATGAAATTTGGACCAACAGGCGTATTTTAATTAAACTTTGATGTATTTATAAGACAGCTGTTGATACTTCGTTCTACCGCTGCTCTCCTGATACTAATATTGTTCTTCTCCTTGATAGGTTTTTTAATCACGTAATATTATGGTTCCAGTATCAGTTCTTCTACAAAGAACACTTGATAGCTTGTCCGGTTGTCCGCATCTTGGATCTTCCACTGTTGAAATAACATTTTTATCAAAAATTTGCTGGATTGAGATGAATATACTCCAAAGTTTTCCATTTGTATGAAATATAATGTTACTTCCTTTAAAATATTTTCGTTACTGCTTTTTCTGATTCTTTGATAGGATTCTATCTTGTTATTATTAGATGGTTCTTGCGATCTGATTCAATCCTAGTGCGTACTAACTATGTAGGTAGCTAAGCCTATCTATCCATTCTCGCTCTCTTTCGCAGGGGAGACAGGAACCACAGTAAGCAAAGCTGCCCTATTTCAAAGCATGCTTCTTGCTTCAATGACATGCATGAAGCATTTCGTCATCCTGCAGGCTTTTCAATTGTATTTCGGTTCCAATCAATTTGATTGATCTAGGAGACTCTTCAACTGTATATTTTCTTGCATCTCCTCTCCTCTTTAGTCAGCCCGTCTTTATCTGCTTCTGAACATAACTCCATTCTCTTCTGTCCCTAACCATCTTATTCTACGTAGCCCTGACAAAGCTGTAACGAAGTATTCGCTCCATATTTCAGTCGATATTCATCTTCTAACCACTCAACTTTAATTCTGATCATATCTTATGATCATTCTTCCAATCTCTCATTTCTCTATCTGCCACATCTCTTATCCGATCTCCTAATTCTCGAATGTCTAGCGTATCCGTAAATACTACATAAATCGTCTGTCACATAATCATTTGAACCTTGGCATTGATATCTGTGTTATCCAAAGCTAGGTATATGCATCTATTAGATAGAAAACTAAGACTTATGTAAAATCTAGGCAGGTATATCCATCGTTACGTAATATCAATGTCACCTGAATGTCATTAACCTGTCTGATTTTGTACGACATAACATCATTAGACTATAATGCGTCTACAGTTCTTCACAGGTGAGTCTAAATACGTTAAAATAATAATCACTACTAGAGTAGGCAGGTAAGTACAACTGGAAATCAACACATTTCACATTCCTCAAATGTCATTCATTCTTTTAAACCAATTTCAACATCATTAGCATCTAGAAACTATTGAGATTGTCAACGCTCTGACTGAAACGAATTCTCCAGTAATGGTAGTCATACTATGTAAGTCGGTAAGCTTATACATGCCATTATTTTGCTGGAAATACAACTCCATGGCAAAGGCAAGTTTTTGGAGTTTTCAAATTAGAATCGAACCCTTGTCAAACACAACACAAAGACCACTAAAAAATCCACACAAGCCGAACAGAATGTCCGTCAGTGACATTTGTTGGATTACAAACTCGGAAATGGTAGCTCTAAACACTCCTAGAGTTAGAACGCGGTACTAGGAAAACTACGTCCTCCACAACATCAGTTCGGTTTCTTTTGGGTACCCCGTCAGACCCCGTCTTGGAATGGCAAATCTCATTACTGAAAAATATGTCTAATGTCTTATGGAAGACTTGCAAACCTGCAGAGGACATTCGAAAAAATATAAAAAAGTGCACAAAAGGTTCTGGCCCTGGTTTACGCTAGTCAGTAAAATGATTATTATGAGAAATATTTTAAGAATGTGCCACTAATTCTAATTTGAAACATTGTGGTTAAAAGTTTAAATAAAAATCCGCCAGAGGGCATTTTTTTACCAGATTTTCAAACCCTCGATAGCCAACCTTTTAAAGATACCCTCTATTAGTTGGTAAACAAATGGACCATAAAATTACCTGGTAAAATGTCCTAGAGGCTGACAAATTCTTGAAATGCTTTCTGGATGAAAAGATGTGTCTGTGGTGTGATTAAAAAGGGACTCCGTGGTCATTTATTGAAGTCGCTGATGAAAATGAAAGTGGTTTTTGTTATATTATGTCATTGGAATTATGGTATTCGAATGTTTATGGACAAATTCCGCAAGGAGGCGTGCCGGGGGTTTTGAGGTCAACAACTATCTACTCGTATTTAGACTTTTTGATAATAGTTTTTTTGACTGACTCTAGCAAATATGCAAATGTATGAATAGCGGAGGTACATGACTGCGAATGCGCAAACTAGGCAGTTTTTGGGAGTTGAGTGTTTTAATCGAATGTCCATCTCCCACGAACTTGAAGAATAATTGTCAGGCGACTAATTCACGGATGGGGAAATTTGTCTATGGAAAAATGATTGCCTTGATTATTGCAATAAACTTCCATCAAGAACCACAGGTTATTGTGTTTCATGATTAAAAATAGTGATTTTAATTTTCATAAGCGCAATGTTCACAACTGGTGCACTGGTGGAAATCGCGACTTTGGAATAAGTTCGCCCTAGTAATCTTTCACTTCTTACTATTTATCTTGTTTTTTTATCTGATTATTTTGAGGAGTAAATAAACACATAGATACAAAGAGATACTCGACTGACCTAGGCCGATCATGTCGACCAGATCCTCAAGGATGGACGCGTTTTGAGTAAAAGAAATCGGAGAGCGTGTACGATAAATTTCATTAATGTGACGGAGGCTAGGAGGGTGTGTAAGGATAGGGCGGTCTGGAGTTCTGTCCTACCTGCCTACCCCGCAAAGGACCCTGCTTGAAAGGGCAACTTCTAATTCAACCGTTTTTAAAAATCGCAGCGCTAATTATAAATTAGCATTCGCGTTAATTTTAATGGGTGTTATTTTACAGAATGATTATTCAAGTGAGTTGTAATTAATTTACAGTTATTTGTTAACACGCTGTGCCGTGAGTGTTGGTACACTATTAATTACATTGTATAATCATAATAATTATACCTACATGTTCTTATAATGATTATACATAATTATTATAAAGTGTTAAGGATATCATTTTCAACACCGTATAGTGATGAGAAAATACACAATAAAACAGCTACGAAATTTTCCTTATAAAAATATTACTAGGTCTAATTCTATAACTTATTAAATCCACTCAAACTAACATAATTGAAGGACTCCCACGGGCTTAAGGCCCTCCGCATCTCCAGGTAGCACAGGTACATATAGCGTCCTCTTTACCCGCACTAAACTTCTTGGCAAAATGTTTGTAAGTGGTGGGCTCAGGGTTAGCCAGAAGGGAGCCTAACTAACATAAGGCGTTATTTTTTCAATTAAGATTTTTGTACTTATCTCCACACTCCAAGGATGGACTTGCCATCAGGCTTATGACTGATCGATCGACGGCTGGTTTAATGTGATCAGTTTACACTTGAGTAACATAACACACCAACTACCTACTTGTAAATTAACTAGTAGGTAGGTACATGTAGGAAATTCTATGCTCTCTCGAAAAATAAATAAAACATTCATAAAATAAATATATTGATGGTGGGCGGGGATTCGAACCTGAGATCCCAAAATTCAGACACTCTAAGAGAGTTTACACAATGTGTGCCTTGTGCAAATGATTCTCGTCTGTTGCATCTTACTTCTGCGTGTTGTCTACTCATTCGACCAGGCTCAAGTAGTCCGTAAAATAGTCGCCTTTTTAATAAATTCAAAGTCTGTGGAAGATACTAAATGCTGCATTTTCATTCTATTTTTTATTTAAGCTTTAAGTACATAGGTATAAATATAAAAAAGAGTACATAGTACAGATTATAAGTCGTTGTTCACTAGGGCGAACTTATCGCAGAACTCTTCTTCCAGTTAACCCCATAACAATAATATAATAATGATCTTCCACCAAGAACCTTCGGTCAAAACACTCTAGATTCAGATACCTATTTACCTACCAAGTATGCATTATGCAACCAGTACTAATAAATAATAACTCTGTGAGACCCGAAAATGGTCGGCATGAAAAAAAAATATAAAAAATGAAAGCGCAGTCGTGACCTTTTGTGATTGGAGATATTTCAGTTCGTAGCCGGCGTGTCACAGCCCGCGGCAAATTCACAGCGAAACTTTTAACAACAACAACAGTAATCTATATACATAATTGTCTCCGTAACAATGTATGAATGTAACGTTTCTAAATTGTGTCATTGAAGGGTTACAGGCCTTCCGAGAGTTAGAGCGAATTGTCGTAGTAAATGCTGAAATTTCATTCTTCACATTAAATACCTACGCGCAGTAAAGATTTTTAACTTATAAAATAGTTTTTCTTTTCAAGTCGAACATAACATGCAGATGTGTCATGGGTGTTAAAATGTAATTTTTGTCAATTTGCTTTTTTGTTGTCGAGATAGGGTTCCACAAAAAAGATAGATCAATATTAGAGTTCCGTAGCCAGCTCAATGATTGTATTGCACCTAAATATTAGAGGCATGCACACAAACTTCGATAAATTTCTAGTATATCTGAATTGTTTACAAAGAAAGCCCGATTGTATTGTTCTAACTGAGGCACATCTGGGTAGGTATGCTGCTCCGTTTTTCATCCCCGGCTATACATATCATACAACTTCATATTATGTTAATAGATTTAGTGGCGTTGCTGTATTTTTGCTGGATGAGGGGGAGACTCTTGCCATTGATGAAGTATCGATGGATAAGGCGAATTGTTTACAGATCAAGTATGCAAAGAATGAGGTTATTTTCCAGATATTTGCACTGTATAGGACACACGAATCGAATGTGTTTGCATTCATTGGCGAACTGAGGAACATACTATGTAGTAACAGACAATCTAATACTATTGTCGTGGGCGACATTAATATTAACGTTTCTAAAAATTGCTCAAGTAGAGAAAAAACAGATTACATAGACGCCTTAGCGGAACAAAACTTCAAGCTATGTTCGTCTCTTTATACTAGAGAGGTAGATGGTCAAACCCCCTCCTGCCTGGACCATTTCTGGTCTAATGTTGCGTTGGAGAATCTTGAGAATGTCCGAACGGTTATCTGGAAGAATGGAATTACTGACCACAGTACCTGTGTACACATACAAAGATTCAATAGCCGATCCCATATAGATTCAAAACCCAAAACAATCCTAAAAACAAAAATTGACCACATAAAATTAGGCAGTAGACTGGATCTGGAAGAGTGGACACTTGTGTATGGGTCATTTGATGCTAATGTCTGTGCTGCAAACTTTCATCATATACTTGCTGTACACATAGCTGAATCCACAATTAGTTTTAATTCCAAACAAAACGTCAAATCCAAACATAGAAAGATCAAGCCTTGGATTACGCATGGCCTTGTAAGGTCAATAAGAGAAAAGGAAAGATTGTATAGTATAACTAAAAGATTTCCCGACAATGTCGAAGCCAAGGCAAAATTCAAAAGATTTAGAAACATGTTAACATTTTTAATTAGGAGGTCTAAAAATGATTATTATGGCAATAAATTAAAGGAAACAGGTCAGAATAGCAGGGCGACGTGGAAGGTTGTAAATTCTATTATTAACGAAAAACGGAAAACTAAAAAATTAGGCAAAATTGAAAATGATGGCATTCTGTTGGATGCCTCAAAACAGCCACGTGACGTTGCGAACGTATTTAATAAATTCTTTGTTAGTGTAGGTAGAAATCTGGCAAATAAAATAAGAACAAATTACGCGGAAGACAGGATTAACCCAGATATCATAACGGAAAATTGTCTTATGAACTTTATGCCGGTTAATAAGGAAATGGTTGAAACTATTATTAGAAGCATGAAGGGCGGATCGGCCCCCGGTTTTGATAATGTAACTGTAGATATACTAAAGGAGAATTGCGCAGCTTTGTCCTCGCCAATCACACATATCATTAATGTTAGCCTTAATAACGGCACATTTCCCGAAATATATAAAACCAGCCGAGTGACCCCTATATTTAAAGCAGGAAACACCAAAGACGTTAATAATTATAGGCCTATATCTGTGATTTCCAATGTAGCCAAAATATACGAAAAGATTGTTAAAAAGCAATTAACGGATTATTTTAAAAAAGAAAACATAATTAGTGAGAATCAATACGGGTTTCGAGAAGGCATGGGAACGGACGACGCTATATCAAGGCTTACCTCTATTATTTATAAAGAACTCGATGCTAAGAGTAAGTGTCTGGGGATATTTATTGACTTACGAAAAGCGTTTGACAGTATCAGCCACTCGAGATTAGACAATAGACTAAATTCAATTGGAGTGTGCGGACTTGCGAGAAAGTGGCTGAGGACCTACTTGAATGATAGAAAGCAGAGTGTAAAAGTGGAATCGTTTGTGAGTGACAGTGAGACGACTCAGTTTGGAATACCACAGGGGACAGTTCTGGGCCCTATCTTGTTCACTGTATACATTAACCAAATATTTGCCTTACAGTTGTCATCTACTGTCCTGTCATTTGCGGATGATACCGTAATGATCGTCAGGGGCAATTCATGGGAAGATGTTACTCGAACGGCGACTAAAGAAATCACACTTTTAAAGATATGGTTTGATGACAACATATTGTCATTGAACACCGAAAAAACATTCTACGTTCCATTCGCTCTAAGTAATAGAACTATTCCAGAGAGTTTGATGATTGGTATTCACAGTGAAAAGTGCGACCAACTTTCCAATTGTAAAGATGTGGACTGTGCCCGGATTGCTCGCGCGAGATCAGTAAAATATCTGGGAGTCACCCTGGATGCCAATCTGAGATGGAAAGATCATATCCAACAAACGATTGACCGACTCAGGAAAATATTTTATATTTTTTATAGACTGAGAGATATCTTAGACCTCGTAGCATTAAAGATGGTATATTGTGCACTGGCTCAGTCGGTGTTCCAGTACGGCATCATTGGATGGGGTGGTACTTACAAAACAACACTATCACCATTGCGGGTAATTCAACGCTCAATAATGAAAATAATACTGAAAAAACCGAGTGATTACCCCACCTTGGATTTATTCAGGGACTTCCCTGTTCCGAGTGTAGACATTGTATACAGACGGAGAGCACTGTGTCAGACCTTCAAAGACTATTTCTTGCTCAGCATTCATTCTCAGGAGGTGAGTACTAGGCCACGCACGAGGGGTAAGATAACAATACCTCTCTGTAGAACTACCACAGGCCAACATCATTACTCCTTCCTGGGGGTGAAATGGTACAACGCCTTGAGTGGTCATAATAGATATCATGGAGGCTGCACAGACTATCTCAAATTTAAGTCTAAAATAAAGTCTGAAATTAAATAGTGCTATTATATGTTATTTTGAATGTTTGTTTTTATGTTGTCATTCTGCTGTTGTGTTGTGTGTTTGTAGTTTGTAATTGTGTATTTTCCATTGTATGTGTGTGTATATATGTATATATATACATATATATGTGTGTATGTATATATGTATGTATTGTATTATTTTTGAGATCCTCCTCGGAACACGAGTAATATACTCATATCCGGGGAGTAACAAGATCATTGCTAATCATATTCTTACCATGTATTTAATAATTGTAAATTGTAAATGTATTTTATGTTAAATAAATAAAAAAAAAAAAAAAAAAAGAATTGGGAACCGCTGGTCTAGATGATGTTATCAAACGCGCTGAATATATGACAATCTTACTTTATTAAATGCCTGTAGTGACATTTTTTTTAAGTAATGCAGAAAATGAAATAATGGTCAGTTTTGACGGGTAGCAGGTAATAGTAATAATAATATATTAATAACGATAATAATATGAAAATATTTTTATTATAAATAATCCATACGATATTATTTCAACAATTTAGTAATATTTTTATTTATTGCTGTTTTGTGGTTGGGTCGTAAAGGGTTAAAAATAAAATGTTTTTTAACTATTCCTGGGAGATGAGTCAATGCGCACCTGTTCTGGTGATGGACCAATGTTATGAACATGATAGAAGCGAAAGATGTAAGTATATATGTAAGAATAGATGTCTGTGGCGCTATGTCCTCTCTGCTCGCCCCGCAAGGGATACTGCGTAATGTTATAACATATACCAAAAGAGACATTTAAAGGTGAGGATTGTTTTGTCCGAAGGTTCTAGTGTAAGTCCGGGTTTAACATTTTTTATTGCATTAGGCAGTTACGTCCTTATTATTAGGTAGTTATTGAATTGAAGGAAGTCGCGGCGTGGGGAGAAGGGAAATGTCCTGGTTAAGAAATATAAGGCAATAAACCGGAATCCAGAGGGTGGGGGAGCTGTCCCGTCTAGCACAGGACAGGGAGGCCTACGCCAGAGTGATAGCCGACGTCGGGGGGACCTGACATGGCACCCAGAGAAGAAGAAGTTACGTCAGATTAGACCTATTTCTTTATCATCATAAATCAGAAAGGTAACCTGATGGGAATCGTATTCTTAAGATACCTCGCCCCTGGTAGGAATTTTCATTGTGTAAACATTATTGTCGAAAGGCCACCAAAGAGATGGACCGACGACATTATCCAAATCGCTGGAGGAACCTGGATGCTGAAGGGTCAGAACAGAGACGAGTGGAAACAGATGGAAGAGGCCTATATCCACCATAGTGGAGGGAAGAAGGCTGATGAAGAACAAGAAGTAGAAGAAGCATTCGAAATCGAACCTCATTGCTTAAAATGACGTGAAATATATAAAGTTTTACAAACACCTGACTTGTACAAGACACTCGAAAAATATCAATAAACTGGACTGGAATTGGTGAATGTTACTTAAGTGTAAAGTGATCACATTAAGCCAGCCGACGATCAGTCATAAGTCTGATGGAAGGTCCATCCTTTGCTGTATATCTGTTGAGATATAAATACTTGATCAATAAACAATTTGAAATTTATAATTTCCTTTTTGAGACTGGGCCCGTGCATTGTTGGTAAACGCGTGACACATTCGATACGGTCACCAGGGTTCATGACCCGCGGTGTACCTACCTAGGTACATTATGGCTCACACACATGGTTGGTGTAATGTCGCGTACATTGACGAATGGTATACCAATTATGCACCACGTGTATAATTAGACAATTTATTAAAAGTTTAAACTCGTCTGCCAGTGATGTTTTTCAAAAGTAAATATTCACTGCATTTCTCGAAAAAACAAAAAGGGTCAGATACCTAAAGAATAGTTTGGGCATAACAATCCAATTAAATAAATGCCCAAATCAGCCTTACATGGGTACATGGTTGGCGCAATTGGTTAGAGCGCAGACTTCCAAGAGGTGCCAGGTTCGAATCTCACTGGGCTAACTATGTATTCTGTGCATCTCGACACAAGCCTTTAGCTTACTGTGAAGTGTCCAAAACAATATTTGCGTTTGTACACACTGTACACAAGCCCAGAGATTTCTATAATATAAAAAATGATATCTTCTAAAGTACCTAAGTACCTGTTTCTAATAGATTAATATTATCAATGGACTGAACATCCGACAATGTGGAGTAGCCAGGGACAGCTGTTAATTTGTCACATTTAGTACAGATTTTACATGACAGATACCTCGACGATTCTTAGGATAAAACCTTTCTACGTATGGAGAGAAAGCTAAGCTAATCATTGTCGAGCAATAAAACATTCAGAGACGCTTGGATCATAATTATTATGGATTTTCTTAAGATGATCCAAGTAGTAGGAATGTTATAGATCATTAATCATTTTGATCCACAGCGTAGGTACCTACTTTTACCACGTATACTCTGTGACTGTATGGATCGTAGCCTCTGGCGTTAAGTCCTACGTAAACCTTTTCAACAGACTTAATACACATATTCATTTTATGTACTAAAAAACTATTATTGTATTTTATGTAATAGTAATTATTATAACGATTTCTTAAAGACTTTCGCAATGCGCTGAATATTTTTCGGGTTTGAAGAATCAATGTAGGAAACACGGGAGATAATTTCATTATTTTCGCGTAGGTCACGGTTCAACAAAACCGAAAAATGAACGAAGCAGAAAACCCGAAAATTATACATCGGTTATGAACTACCTGCTACATAATAAGTATATATAGATATTGCTTTTGCAATAAGTCCGCCTTTTGGCACACTGTATTATCTTGTTTTGTTTTTGTTGTTACATATATTTACTGGCCAATAAAGTTTTATTTATTTATTTATTTATATATTTAGGTAGTTACACCTATGTCGACATAAAAAGTATTAATTTCAAAAGAATTTTTTAATCAAAATATCTTATGTTCCTTTATCATTATTTTTGCATTGATAAAATAATAATAATAATAATGCCTAGAGCCCGTTGCCGAGCATATTTATGAAGCATCCGAAGAATCGTTGCTACGTAGTTGTTCCTGCCGGTGATGCCATCGAAGGTGACTGTGGAGGCCGATTCTGGACAAGCACACTTTGTCGCACTTTGGACAGGGCGACAAAGTGTGATAATATGTAGATATAAAAATGACCTTTGGGATAAAATTGTCCCGATGCAAACCTTCTGCCAGTAGATAGGATACGTACCTAAAAATAATTGAGGGTTCCGTTAATAGGGAATGCCGCCCAAAATCATGACGCACCAGATAAAGACGGACTACACGACTTCGATCTCGATATCTAAAATCCTAATCTCGAATCCTGACGACTCAAATCACTAATAAATTCCCTAAAATATTTCAGATTTTATCACAAATTTCGACGATGTACCACATCGCCTACATCGTTGGAGCGCGAATCTTCCAAACTGGAGGTGCCGAGTTCGAAATTCAATAAATACTGGCAATTCGTATATGCGCCTGTCGCAAGTCAATGCAGATATTTATAAGGCAAAATGTTTGTATAGGAAAATAGGAAAATTTTAGTAGTCGAGATCTATAGTGGGAAGTGTATCGAGATTTTTGTTAAATCCTTTACGTGTACGACTGGTCGACAATATTCTCATTGTCTTACTTCAAATTTGCTCGAATAATTTTAGATATTTAAGTAAATAGATATTTAAGTAAAGTTTGAGTAGTCGAGATCTAAAGCAGCATGTCTAGATTTTTGCATTCCATCTTCTATTGAGAGTTGATCGTCTTACTTCAAATTTGCTCGATTATTTTTAGATGCTTATTTTCTTTAAGTTTTGATTTGAGTAATCGAGATCTAATGTATAACTTATCGAGTTTTTTTGTAAATCCTTTACTAATTGGAGGCTGTATCGATCCTTTCTCACGGTGTCCTGTTACTACGCGGCGCCATTCGTATTTTTATTCGTCATATTATTATAATAAGCACAACAATAAATAAAATAATATTATTTATAATAAATAATAGCTATGCTTTACAATAATATTACTGAAGATTTATCAAGAGGTAATATTATGGTCATTTCTTGATTTGATTCCAGTGACGTAGAATGATTTTAAACAACATTTATTCTCGACTACTCAAAACGAAATACGTGCTATTTAAAAAACGTTCGAACAAATTTGAAGTGAGAAAACATAATCGATCGTCTTCGATTGGGAAACGATTAAGCAACAAAATCTCGATACATTAGATCTCGACTACTCAGAGTTTAATGAGTGAATTTGTTTGCCATACGTAGGTCGATCCGAATCGTGAACTTGTTAGGCACATAATATTAAATGGCGTATAATAGTCGATTCATACTACATTTGTATAGCGAAGTCAGGGCTTTACTCGTCTGCGAGTGATCTAAAAGAAGAAGATATACCAGCACACATACATATTTTCTAGGTATAGATAAGTACTACATATCAGTTTTTCACTTACTTACTTCACTTCACGCTTTTTTTTATTAGTTGTCTATTTTTCCAGCTTTCTAATTTAACAATCTTGTTATTTAGCCATGATCTCTCCACTGCTGGATATAGGCTTCTTCCAAACGTTTCCACTCCTTTCTGTTGCTGGCCTTTCGCACACCCTGTTAATAGGAATAAGTAATTTTAAAATATAACAACGGGTGAATATGCGTCCACTAAAATGAACATGTGTCGCTATTTTGTCGAGTTAACCCATCTTTTTCCCTAATTTTCTTTACCCTACGTCACTGCATATGAAACAAAATAATTATATGATATCTAGATGGGTAACCGAATGGTTGCAGATTCTGATGAAGATGGTATTGGAGGTTGGCTATACGTTTAGTGATAGTATCATTAGGTACCATTTAGGTTATGTAATCTAGATCAGGCTTTCCCAATCAAAGCTTAGAGCAAAAAAATTTTAGGTACATTCGATATTGTAACAAGATTTCTTAATACTGATATTTCGGGCACAATAATGCTCGCATTTTAGGCCCCGCGCATCTTAGCCTAATCCTGTGATATGTGAATATAGGTGAATGTTTCCCAGGATTAGGCTGATGAATGATAATTTGTGGGTAGACTCCTCTGGCTAGCGTTGCATCTCTAAAAATTAGAAAGCCGGACTTAGCCGCTAAAAAAAACAGTATTTTGGGCCGGACGCTAAAAACGATACGGGATACGGACGGTATTTGACTAAAAAATCGAATAAAACACGTTAGATAACAAAGTTTTTAACGCAAAATATTTGGATGAACGTTGCACACACACGTAAATCCTCCTTCCATGCCTGCTGCCGATCGACTGTCGAACGAAACATGAGACGTGAAAAAGTCTAACAAAAGCTGGACAGCACGGATGCAGTCAAATTTGGCCGGACAAGAGATCAAAAAGTTTAACACTGTCCGGCTTAAGCCGAACGGATGACAACGCTACCACTGGCCGATAATACTGAGAATTGATGATGATTTTTTGGAGAATCACGGTCTAAATTATCTAGAAGGTACCTTATTACTTTTACCGACTTTACTAGGTCGCTTACTAACATTTTCTCAGTAATCGGTTCGGTTACAATAACCACTACCTCTGATTCAGACAGTAAACAGTAAAGTAGTGTTGTATAGAGGTCTCCCAGACTCCCACGGTAATCAATGACGATCGATGAATGTTGAAACTGATCGATATTGATTCCGATCCGATTGTTCAATGCTCGCCGTACCCGCCTAATAAGCGGTCATTAGGTAAATGATACACAATATCTTAGGTACCATTCGGTAGAGGTAAGTACGAGTAGTTGTTATTTGCTAATAGGCCCATACATGGGCGACACCAGCCTCGGAGCTAGGAGGGGCAACAAAAAATATATGGCATAAAAAACGCATAAATAGCGCCACAGGCGATTTTTTTTTGTGAGACATAGTGAAGAAGGTCGCGATGTGGTTTGTTTATTTGAAAATGTATGTAATACTTTGCACAATAATATGTATGATTTTTTTTTTAATAATAAATTGTTAAAAAATAGCGCCGCAGGCAATTTTTTTTTATGAGACTAATGGATTATCATACTAATTAAAAAAAATGATATGATGAGAAAGTGTGCTGTAGTTATGTGATTTTTTGTGAGGTTTTACAATTTAGTATGAAAAAATAAATACCTATTCCAATCTCTAGGGGGGCAGCTGCCCACCTTCCCCCCTGACGACGCCCATGAGCCCATATTTACTTTTCGTATACCTATATGGTATATTTGTTTACATACGTAACGTATAGGCATGTCTTGCCAATTGCCATATGATTTTCCCACATTCCAATTTTCTAATAAGTTACCTACATATTGTCTAATTTATTTCAGAGATCAATTTACTCGCATTGCTTTCATAAATAACTCACTGGGTGATAGTGCTAATATTTTACGTGTAAAATAATCTATGTAGTTCATTGTAATTGCAATAGGTAGGTAATCGACTTACGATTCACACTTTTAATTAACAAAATACAGAATTTGTGATTAAAACATTACGAATATAAATCGTAACATTTGTTCACTAAGGCGTGCATATCGCAATACTGCGATCTCTGCCTGCTAACGCCAATTTTGTCACCCTAAATCAAAAAGGCAACTCCGACGGAAATCTCATTCTAAGGATTCTTCGCCACTGTTTCCTAGTATAATGGGCAAAGAATAGATTTCTGAGGCAGAGTAAAGGCTCCCGACCCAACTATGCAACATCACGTTAATTTCCCACGGCAATAAGGTTCAAAATCGCATGAATAATCGTATGATACAAATAGCGTTTTTTTTTTCCGTTTCATTTTTCGCTTCAATCAAAAAATCTTTCACGATTATTCCCTAGATAAAGGTTCAATCTATCTACTCTACTTTGTTCCAAAGCATATTTGTTGTCGAGATCTAAGGTCTCCAGTTTTTAGAAAATTTTGAAATGTCGGTATGCATACTTTTAATCGTGAGTAACTCGATAGGAAATCGTCTTCTTAGGTATCTTCACGTCTGGTACCTATACACCGTTCGGTTGCCCAAATGTGGGAACAAGCAACCGACTAAGTAGGATCAGGTACTTACCTACCAATGTCGATATTATAATTTTATTATTATTGTTGTTTTTCTCTCCAACCAAAATATAATGCATATTAAAATTCCAACCGAACAAATATATAAGTCAATCTTTACCTCGGGCTGGTTTACACGATCAGTTCTCACAGTATACGGATAAGTAGGTGGGTAGAGTAGGTACCTACCTAACTTAATATCTAACAAGCTAAACACTTTTTACCAAACTACAGTATACAACAGATAATTCGGCATTTGGTTGGCACTGTATCAAAGGCCATCCATCATATAGCCAATTTATTTATATTTAGAACAAGAAATACATATAAACATAAGAACAATGGACATAATACAGATTATAAATCGTTGGTCACTAGGGCGAACTTGTCGCAGAACTGCGATTTCTTCCAGTTGACCCAAATTTAGTTGCTGATTGTTTGCGAATTCGTTCAATACAGCATAAGTTCCGGCAGTTCAAAATATTACCTCTCTGTTTTTTTAATCGAAATGCGAAATGAAAGTTTACACAGGTTCATACCCACATCGCTAAAGGGTTGTCTATCACAATCTTGGCGAATCCTCTCCCTGCCTCGCGAATAGGTCTCCCTAATGCGATTTTTCGCATTTTTTTAATATGGTAAGATATAGGAGAAAGTGGTCAAAGACAAAAATAATCCTTAATAAATCCTCTTAAAAAAATGCTCCATACATTTTTTTTTCATAGGACTAGCTGTTTACCCGCAAAGATTTTTGTTACCTAAATACAACGCCGTACCTCCATAGTCAATATTGATAACAGCATTCTATACGTAAACTATAAACTGTTTTTTAAAAAGTGTAAGTAGGTACCTACCTATGTAACTCCTTGTAATCTAAAAATAATGTTGCCGATTTGGCATCCCTAGCGATATGCTAAATTTCCTACTTGCAAAATACGTACGTAATAATAAAATTATGCAAATTTGAGCGATTAGAATCAAGCGAAATGCATCCTTAATAAGTCTCGACTTACGGAACACAATAATTTACAACAGCCTGCCTAGTTGCATACGAAATGAAGGGGCGTGCCTACAGACAATAAAATACCTCATCCGGAACCGAAAATAATTTAAATATAGAATACGCGGTAGTCGAATGCGGTTACCCTTTCAAATTCAAATCGTTCGAACTCGTTCGGTTCAATTTCCTTTGTCCTCACCCTTCGTACACGGAGGCTATTTGGATTTAATCAAACTCAGTATGGGCACCTCTTTCTTTTCGACTTGTGTGAAAGTGTATCATCTGTCTCGCGTGCAACGGTACTATGGAGGGAGTGAGTAACTGAGTAGCCAATCGCATGCGTATTACGGTAGTCGTGTTCTACATACGAATTTGAACTGAATCGGTTCTGTTCACTCTCTTTATGTACTGGAGTTGTTTTATTTCTTTTAGTCTCATGATTTATTTGTAGGCGTTACTCTTCAACAAATACCTAGACGAATCGACAATGTGAACTCATTTCTTCACAACAGATAATTTGGAAAAGCTTGTGGTGTGATAGTGCAATACAATTCTTGTAGATCGACAGCAGAGACCGACAGGCAGTCCTTGAGCATTTGGTCAATAATTATATTGACTTGGACGTTTCTTCTCACCCTCTCGTTCATCTTATATGAGATATAGGTATTTCTCTATCATTCTCTCCACACGCCTAAACCATCTCAAATTTTTCACATTCATCCCAGTCAGAACACCATATATATGCTTATACTCTCTCCTATACTCCTAATTGCATGAATGTGACGGAGGCTAGGAGTGTGTGTAAGGAAAGGTCTGTCTGGCGCTCTGTCCTCTCTGCCTATCCTGCAAGAGACGCGGCGTGAGGGTACAGATAAACAAAAGAAAATATTGCTTTGGTGGAAAAGTCCAGTTTCTATGCTTATTTACGCAGGAGGCGGCGGCGAAGGGTCCTAAGAACGCGATTCCTATTAAGTTACCTTTTTTGATTAATATGATAAAATAATAGGTCTAGACATACCTAATGCAACCCAAAATGTTAGTGCCGGATTCCCTACTACAGAATTCCACTCTTCGCCACTGGAATATGAGGTATGCATAAAAGTGCACGCCACTGGAAAGTACCTACCGATTAGGTATTGACGTACATTTTGAAAAATTGTGTTCCACCCACTCACTGCAGTTTCTAGGTAACGCGAGACCTGAAATATGCATAGCAATATTATACGACCTTCGTTTATTTCCAAGTCCTGGGACTGTGGACTGTTATAAGTTGGTTATGTATTGAAAATATTCATAGCTGCAGGACTAATTCAGTGTCATTACATGAAAAATATCACCTTATATATTCAACACCATTATACAGTCATACTGTAGACATGCGAAGACTCGTTTAGCGTCGATTTCGTAAAGAAAATCATATTCACCCTCACGAAATTATTTGCTAACCAAGTACCTAACAAGTTTCTAAAAATGTTTAACCAAGTACCTAACCAGTTTGTAAAAATTCTGTTATTTCATTTCATTTTTTGATGTTGTAAAATCTGAACGATCAAAAAAATCATACCAATCCGCTCGACTGCGACTCCCTTAGCAGAAGTCGCAGAGAAAAAATCTTTTTCATAGTATGATAATAGGTATGCACTAAAATCTACAGTATCAAATAAATGTAGATAAATCATTTTTTTTTGATAAAGCGAAATTGTTCCCAAAAAACGTACATTTTATCATCATCATCACTGGCGCTACAGCCCACTGTGAGCCTTGGCCTCCTCCAGAATTCTTCGCCATTCTATTCGGTCCATCGCCCGCACTTTCCAGTTTGTCACCCCAATTGCCCTGAGGTCCCTCTCCTGAGGTACATTTTATAAACCCTGTTTATTTGGTTACCTTGAATAGGTATCTCACATTTTAGGCAAAAAAGTCAGTTACTTATAGGAAATTTTGCCACGGACAAAACAAATGCCTTTTGGGTTAGCTGGAAGAGATCGCTGCATAGTGATAGGCTCGCCCTAGTGAGTATTACTTATAATAGTTGTTATAATAGTTGTAAATCTGTAAAACCCTGTTTTTATGTAATGTATGTAATGTTCACTTAAAGCATAAATACCTAAATGACTATCACAACAGTCTTAAATCCAAGACCTACCGTAGCGGGTCACAATACTCAGTCAGATTAACCTACCTCACTACTTAATATTTTAGCATACCCATTAACTATCCATAGTTACTTATTTTGCCTTTGAGCAATTGTCATTCGCTTACATATCTACAGTCTACCAGTGACGAAGGGTGGATTTCTGCAGAAGGGAAGCCCGAGCTGCCATTTCTTATGAGATTACGTCAGATTAGACACTATTATACTTATCACTTTTTCCAAAAGGTAACTCGATGCGAATCGTGTTCTTCGGCAGCTTCGCGCCTGCAGTCTACATAACACCTAGCTACCTAACCATAAGCGCAATTGTAACTTAGCATATTCTTAAAATTATTGCATACATTTGTTCCTATACTTGATCATTTGGTATTGCCAATACATACATTACCAATTAGGCACCCCAGCAATGTTATAATTGGCAAAGTGACACACCTAGAAGTAGGTATAAGTAATTATTTTTGCCAGTCCTGCATAATGCAAACATACTTCAACGCCGATGTAATTTACATCGGCCACAGTACTAATAACATTGTTTTATATTTTTTTTTATTTATTATTTTCTCTTCTTCTTCTTTTCAGCCCCATTCCCTCCACTGCCGGATATAGGCCTCTTCCTGTCTCTTCCAAAATTCTCTGTTTTGGTCGCTCTGCCTCCACCCATGTCCCCGACTCGATGATATCATCGGCTCATCTCCTTTGTGGTCTCCCTACACTTCGTTCATTTTCGTAGGGTCTCCAGCTCAGTATTCTGGGGGTCCATCTGCCGTCCTTTTACCTTGCCACATGACATTATTTAAGCATCGAAAAAATACAATTCACATTACAATCCTAATGGATTTTAGGCTACCTACTTACACTAATGACTAAAACCAACTTTCATCTAAATAAATAAATAAATAAATAAAAAAATCTTTATTGAAAAGAAAACATATCTTCCAAATGGCGGGTTTATTGCCGTAGGCAATATCTGCCAACCAACCACTTGTGACATTAATTTGATGTACACATTACATACAGAGGTGTATGAAAAATAAGAAAAATATAAATAAATATGAAAATAATAATAATATATAGAATACTTATACATACATAAAAATACATATATAAATGTGGATGGGATGAAGGACAAGGAAGGAACCACGGGATTGTCAGTTAGATGGATTATTTAAGGAAAGGTAATGATGCCTCAGTTTACTTTTGAAAGAGAGAATAGTTGGAGCTAGTCTGATAGGAAGTGGAAGGTAATTCCATAGTCTAGCCGCGTGTGTAGTGAAAGAAGAAGTGAAGAAAGATGTGTGATGTGAGGGTATGGTTAACAAACGGCGTCCACTAGAACGTAGAGATCATGAGATGCCAGGGGTGTGAAGTTGGACTTAAGGTAATCAGGTGAAGCAGATGTTGAATCTTAAAAATGAATCTGGGTCAATCGAAATAAACCTAAATACATATTCGTATTCTTCATAGTAAGCTAGAAAAGCTCGTGTCGTGAAGTGCAGTAAGTCGGCATCGCGGGTCGAACCTGCGCCCACCGCATTAAAAGTCAAGCGTTTTACCACCAGGCTACCAACCACCTCTTTCTTCAATTCTTTATTCAAATTCTATAAATTGTAATAATACTTAATAATAATAAATTTGGGGTTAGCTGGAAGAGATCGGAGCATTATGATAAGCTCCCCCTAGTGAAAAAATGACATATCTTATTGCTTGAAATTTTAACATGTTTTATGTTTACGACGCAAAACAACTTTATAGTAGGTTTGTGTGGCAATGCCATCTATGTGAATGGATGCAAAGCAAAGTTTTACTAAGGAAACCATAACGTCTGAAATACTTGTAGGTATATTGAAAACTTTGCAAGCCAACACCTGTTTTTATATGAAATTCAAGAAAAAAAAACTAGATATAAATTTAAAAATAGAATGCAGATGATCTTTGCATATTATGTATTTAAAAAGGGATACTTTATTTTCTTCAGAGCTGAAAATATTTACATACTTTTCCTTTTACATTTTGAATAAATGGAACGTTTTTTTTTTTAATTTTGTTTTCACGGCTTCAATTTTTATTTGTTGAGGATAAAACGAAATAAATTCGCCTACATTATAACATAGTGTCTACCTAGAGGTAAATTAAAGGGTAAACAAAGGCGTCTCGTAATGTTTTCACATAGTTATTTAAAATATTAAGAAAAAAATGTACATATTTTAAACACAAATTAAAAAAATATGAAAATGGTTCTTACTCTTTTTTGTTATCCTTATTCTCAAGGCATTTTACTAGTACCCCAAAAGATAAATATTTGAGAAAGATATGAGTGCCTCGAGGTACCTTGGATCTTATTTTTCTCAACATTTTGGCCTTCTCTGATAGAACCTTGAGGTGGCCTTAGCTGGGTTGGTAACGCGCTCGACTGTTATTTCGGTGGACTCGGGTTTGATCCCTGATGCCGACTTACTTTACCCTACGATACAAACTTTTCAAGCTTTCTGTGTATGAGTGTACAAAGATGTACAGATTCATTAAAAAAAAACTATCTACGTATAGATATCTATCTATTTTCGGGTGACATAATAACTGATATAACATTGAGAATGATTCGGTCCCCACTATTTTTTTTCATCGTAAAAAAATAAAAATAAACCTCACGAGTCGCCAATGGGTAATAATTTGAGCAACACCAGTCTCAACCAAACACACATACATGCTTAATAGACCCGCGGGCTACATTGTGACCCCTGACCCGGCAACATCGCTCCCCACAGCACATATAAACATAATATCAAGATATATGTAATATAACATTATACATACATACCTGAAAACACGTGTATATTAAGCTAAATAATTCCATACACACATTTAAAATCATGAGTGGTGTCAGAGAAAATTTTAACATCAACCGGTTCGCAATTTTTTTTTTCATTATATCGTGCTTAACCAGCGTCATCGCCAGCTTCGAAGCTAGGAGGGAGGAAAAGGGAGGAGACATTTTTTTATAAGTATTGATATGGCACAGAAAGTTATGTAAATCACACTTTTGTGAGACTGAAGAAGGTCGTGATACAATAACGAACACAATAACGAGTATAATTAACGTCGCAGGCAAATATTAAAAGAAATATTGTGCGATTCAATTGGTTTTTGACAAATTCATGATGTGAAGAAAAAAAATGTTAATTTTTGTGAGGTAGTAAGTTTTTTTAGGTAAATTGTATATTAAAATACCCGTTCACTTGAAGGGGGAGGGAGCGACTCCTCGCTATCTTCGTTTCCAATAGGTATTAATTGCAATAGGGCACATTCATTCACCAATTGTAAAAGTCCCAAATATACAGTGTTACCTAATTATTGTTGTAAGTAGACACATATTTTACCTAATTAATTTAGCATTCGGTTCGGCTAACACCAACAAGGTATCATAGATAACCGGTTTGCGCGAACCGGCTAGGATTATATCGACGTATACAGATATACACAGATAAAATTATAGTAGATATATATTATGCCATATTCACTTATTGGCATCTAATTTTTCAACGTGTTTTTATAATGCTACATGAGTTACAAAATAATAAATGGATTTTAGTAGAAAATATATGAAACTTATCAATATAACCCATCACGCCGCATCCCTTGCGGGGTAAACAGAGAGAACAGAGTGCCACACTCTTCTCTCCTTAGATACATCTCTTGCTTTTACGATCTCTTCCACTCAACACGTCCGTCCATCAATATCTTTTCGTCAGCTGATGTGTCACTTGGCTGGCCACATTTCCTTACAACTTAACTAACTATATACAGGCGGGTTATCGAAAAAGAAAAAGTTTGGAACCATCCAGAAGGTATGGTAAATGAATAGCACTGGCTTTGTCGACCGCACAGTTAGTCTGCGCATGCTCTATTTCACCATATTGAGCATCATACAAAATTTACATTCATCAGTTACCACGCAGTGAAAGAATTACTCAATTACTCATTTAAAAGTTATACCATTTTTAAAATAGGGTCCATGTACTGCATTGACCCTGTACTATATTTTCACTGACAAATCATTGGGCATATTCTTACACAGGTAAAAGCTAGTATCCATACTTTGTACCACCACCCACCTTTATATTATATGTTGGTATATTTTATCATTGCAGGTGAATTCTGAATTCGTACATAATACAAAATACCTATGCATATTATCGTACTCATATATTAGAGGTTATACCTACCTACAATACCCATTCACGTTTTTGCACTAACATAACTAAGTGTATGTACAACAGTATTGCATTCAGCCATCGCATATTGTGTGGGTGGGTTTAAAAGAGCAAAGGGTCAAAACATATCATTCTATACCCGAGAGCCAGACTAACTCAACTCCATTTTTGACCAAATGTGTTTTTTTTTACGAAAATAATCGCAATTTTTGTTTATCTATATGAGATCAGACTTGTTTAGGTATTCTTAAAAAGTTGTACACATGGGGCAAACCCGAATTTAATCCTTTAGAAACACAATTAATTGTGCCAGGCATAATTTAAGCAAAGAAATACATATTTCGCCGGATTTGCCTAACAAGGAACTAACCTTGTCTCCTTCTTCTTCTTTCTCAGCCGTTTTAATTCCAATCCTGGACATAGGCCTCCCCTTTGACTTTCCACAGATCCCTATCCTGGTCATGCTCCATCCACTTGATTCCTGCGATTCGCCTCACATCGTCAGACCATCTTGTCTGGGGTCTTCCTAGGCTCCTTTTGCTTGTTCCAGGTTGCCACTCAAGAATCTTTTTGGTCCATCTAGAATCGGAGCGTCTTGCAACATTTCCTGCCCAACTCCATTTTAAAGCAGCTGCTTGTTTTAACTGACCACGTATTTAGGTCAATGCCAAAAGGCACTGTAGGTAGAAAAAATATATAAAAACAAATTAAAGAATCAACAAAATAAATTAAACAAATTAACCCTAGATAAAAGAAAAGAAGGGGAAATAAGATAATAAGAAAAAACAGAAAGGAAAAGAACGGAAAGTAAATGAAAAGAAAGGCAAGGAAAGAAAAGAAAAGAAAAGAAATGAAACAGACATCAAAATCAGTGTAAATATTTATTAGGTAGGTATGCCAAATTCGTAACCTTAAACACAATACGCGATTAACTCATTACAGTCTGATTATAGTTGGAAGGAAGATACGTACTTAGTCAATTAGTAATTAAGTACCCAATCATTGGTAAGTTCCTACTTAGTACTTAGGTATATCAAATTACAATCAAATCTGTCTAATGCAATCGTATCTAATGTTGCAATGCAATGGAAATTTGCAATAACTACGTTAGAATGTACAAAAGTAACCATGGGTGTCGCCACCTTCGTTTTAAAGCTAGAGGTAGGCAACTAAAATATTGGTATCGAAATGAGTGAATAAAATCGTGAGGTAGATTTGGTTTTACTGTCTTTAAATGAAAATATAAAGGGTACACTGCAGAGAAGGTTGTGCGTGTTTTTATACTCACATGACATTCACTGGTTACACCTTCATTGGGATATACCCTGATGGTATAGTTGTAGGTAGGTAGTACCATCAATTACTTGTAGAACAGAGACGAGTGGAAACAGTTGGAAGATAAGGGTTATATCCAGCGGTGGAGGGAAGAAGGCTAATGAAGAAGAAGAAGTAGCGAATATGTTACAATGTGCGATTTATGTATGACGAAAAACGATGCGGTAGTAATAATGTGATTTTTGTGAAGATTTGTGTTTGCACACATCTTCTTTTTTTAACCCTTTTCTACCCCTGCTGGATATAGGCCTGTTTCTGACTCTTCCATGATCCTCTGTCCTGGGGGCTCTGATTCCACCCATATCCCACTAGTTCAAAAATATTGTCAGCCCATTTCTCTGTGCATTTCTTTTATTTTTATAGGGTCTCCATTTCAGGTAAATAACACAGGCTTTTTGTCTATAGCGAGGGGGAAATAATACCCCCCTGTCGACGCCCATGTTTGTATCTATTTTAATTGCAATTTTACGCTAATCTTCGTAGAATGGAAACGTTAAGTGTTGAGAGTTTCACGTTTAATCAGGAAACCTTTAAGCTTTTAAAGCATTGATGATTATAATATGATTATGTAACGATTTAGTACTAATTATCGTCCATATCCATCACCGTTGTGTACCTAATTTAGAGAATAACTGTTAAAATTATGCATATCAGTATGAAACTATCGTGGAAATGGTCATTGCCTTCTCTGTATCTAATTAGATATTTCATTATTGGTTAAAACCTCAGTAAACAAATTCTTAAGAACCACGATATTAAAATTTCTCAATAAAATGTACTTAATTAATTTAAATTTACCTACTGAAACGTGTAAATGATAAATCTATCTAAAGGAGTTATCTAAAGGAAAAATGAGTTCAAAATTTCAAAGTGCTGCCGGACCAAGGAAAGAATACCTGGACGACCTGTGCCAGGATTTGAGCTTCAACTCATATAAAGAGTTAAGAAGAACTGCACAGGACAGGGATGAGTGGAGAAGGAGACATGGGGCTTTGCTGCAAACCAATCGTAACGATTGGAATTGTAGAAGAAGATACTTATATGCTTACTTACATACTTCCGGTGGCCGTACAACTCCGGTAGAGTTTTGGCCTCAAGAACATTGGATCTCCAAGCCTTCCTCTCTGCAGCAACGGATTCCCAGTCACCGCCAACATTTAGTACGTTTAGATCTCGGGTTACATTGTCCATCAATCTCTGTCTTGGTCTGCCCAGAGGTCTCCTGCCCACATTTTGCAGGAAATGCGTTTTGTGGCTCTTTCTTCTCCCGTTACTTATATAGAGCATAGATAATCATGACATTCAGATTCAAGAACAGATGCATTGCAAGTAAGTATAGTAAGTAAATTGATGTTAATCCTCTAACGGTAAAAGACTCTTTTCAGTTCAAACAATATCATCATTAATAATCATTAAGCGTCAGTATTTAAAACAGACCCAGATTACTCAATCAAAAAAAGACAAATTACTCATTCAGTATAATCTAGTTTCTTCAGGGGTCTCCAAAGACATTCATTATTTAGTAAGCAGTAAAATATGTTACACTAGTTGGCAAATCTCGTATAAAAAATGGTCGACATTTCGTATAAAAAATGGTCAACCACTTGGTTGTGTTGGCTTGCCTTAGATGAGAAAATATATTTGAAAATTATTAGGCGTTGGAGTTAGACATAAATAATTAATTGGAAGATATTTTTATTATTTCATTGTTGTTGTGATCCTCCCTGGAACACGAGTATTAGGTATATGGGTACCAACCAGTGTCGAAGGGTAGATTTCTGCAGAAGGGAAGCTGGGGCTAACATTTCTTATGGGATTACCTCAGATTAGACACTATTATAACAATCATTTTTTCCAAAAGGTTATTCGATGGGAATCGTGTTCTCAGGTAGCTTCGCGCCTAGTAGGTACCAATTTTGAAATAGCTCTGATTTTTTTTTTCATAAAAAATTGTCTCGCTTTCCAAAAGCTGCGATGAAACAAAACCTTTTGTTTAGTGATTATATGCACTAAAATCTGCTGAATTTCTGTCCGCGGTCACAACTTTGGTAACCTCTGAATTATTATAAGAAATTTAAGGAAGATTAAGAGATGATGGAAGTAGTGTAGGATGGTATTAAGTAAGTTAATTAAAATAATGAAAAAGTTTATAGATCAAGTTTTTATTTAATTTTTATATTAATCTTATAGTAATATTTTAGTATTTGTGCACCTCGGTAAGTGCTGTTTGATATAATGCTAAAGATTGCCAAGCTTTTGGCCTATTGTGAAGTAAAAGATCATCTTCACTATATTTACCTACGCATCATTTTTACCTTTCACAAATATCTTTCTGAAGTTTTTCCAGTAAACTAGTTGTTTTCCTCATCAAGTATATCTATTACCTACATAAATAATAAATACGATATTGTAAACTATATGTAGGTAAATCAATACTAATACTCGTACCTAATGTTATGTTCGTCAATTTGTATTACAGCCTAGTAAATGCATAAATTTGCTATGCAAAAGGTCCGATAGTCCTGAGTTTTTGGTATGTTGTTAGTGCCGGGTCTGTAATATTATGTTCAAAAATGCGACCTTCTAGGACTGCCGCGCTCCGATTGGTAGCGAAAATTTTATTTCCTACCAGCCATTTATATTTTTAAAATACCTCCCAAACGGTTGGCTTTACAGAAAAAATCATACGTTTCTAATTTAATCTACCGGACCTTATGTACAGCGCCCATACAACGATATTCCCCGTTTGCTGTACTATTAGTTGAGATACACCGGGCACTAAACATTATAAAATAAAATGAAAATAAAACAGTTCCACATGTAATAATTATGATTAATTGTTTGTTGTGTAATTAGTGAGAGATTAAGAGAACAATTCTAGTAAAATCTCTTTTAATTACTATGTATTAAGAACACTACAATTATTTCTTATATTATCATTCTTACCTCTACTAGATTGTAGGTATATGGATTACCTAACTAATGACATTATAGCTGTAGCCTTCAAAATGTGTACCAAAGTGTAGGTTGATACTTATTCACATGAGATGAAATTCTCTCTTCAATCCAAGGTGAAAATAAGACCATTGTAAGTATATATCGCCGCTCGTTTTTTACTTTGACTAAAGCGCCACTTAGGTATAAAATGAGTTATATATATCGTTGGAATCGTCTCGACGAGCTTTATCGAATGGTCCAAGTTCAAGGTCAATCAGACAACTTTTTTGGTCGTTTAGTCAAATAAAAAACCAACTTTTATCTTTCTAAAAATAGGTAAAGCGACGAAAATTACAACTTATAAATCGCGAATGGCGCTTTGTTTTGCCAAATTTTCACAATTCATGAATGTTTGGTTTATAAGAAAAACAACTTAACACATAAAACAATGCGAGTGGCGCTTTAGCTTTTTTGACTTATCAAAATTATTTAGACAGATGCACTTTAGTCAAATCGTTTAATATTAAATCTAAACATGTTCTGCGTTTAGTCATATTTACATGATACTAAATAATGTTAAATTGTCGTTTAGACTTTTTGAATTTTGGATATTAGTCGTTTCATGTCTTTTAAGTCATTTCTACTAAATACTGAATTAAATAAAAACGGCCATTAGTCACAGTAGATTGTTACTTTTTAATTTTATGTAATCCGTTAATCATTCTTAGTAATTGTTTATAATTGAATTTGCACTTTAGTATTTTTGCGGTTATAAAAATAGCTGATATTTGGTACATCTGTCGTCGTTTAAGACAAGATGTTTGAAACAGAATTATAAGGTTTGAAAATATTATTATCGGTCGTTCAACTAACAAATTCATTGTCAATACACGTGTTGCTTTTGTTCACCTATTTAGAATATATTTAAGAAATATTTATAAAGAATATATTTAGAAAACTTTTATTTTCATTCTTTTTTTTAACAGATATGAAGATGGATACCTAGAGTTCCAAGACATTGATCTTCAGTTTTTATTACTCACAAAATTATTTATAAAATACAAGAGTTTGTGTGTTAGCCATTTTAACTTGGAAGTGTTTGGAAAACATGGTTGCATTAATCACTTTGAATTATAACGATTTTATTTTCAGTGCTAATTTAGACATTCTGCTTGATACAGTTTGTCACAAAAAGTTTTATTAGCCATTTTGAATTTTTAGAAAAAATATATAAATGACGTGTTAGTTATTTTGATATTTTTGAGGAAGAGTACAAATGGCGTGTTAGTCATTTTGAATTATTAGAAAATATATAAAAATGACGTGTAAGTCATTTTGTTTTTTTGGAGGAAGAGTACAAATGGCATGTTAGTCATTTTGAATTTTCATGATTTTAAGGAAAGTGGTCATTTACTTGTTTTGAATTAAGAAATTTCGAATTATACTAAATATTAGGTTAGGCATTAAGGTATTAAGCGCCATCTAACTCACATAAAAGAGACTATATTTATTGACATTATATACTAAAAAATATATAAAAAATCCATGAACAAAACCCCCATACAACTTATTTAAATCGGTTCATAAATAAAAAAGTTATCAGGGTTTTTCTGTTTTTTTAAACTTTAAATCGCTCTCCTGAAATGTTGACCCTGTGTCGCTTTAGTCAAAGTAAAAAGCGAGCGGCGATATGTATAGTTATCTAAACGGATGTACAGCAAAGGATAGACTTTCCATCAGGCTTATGACTGATCGTCGGCTGGTTTAATGTCATCACTTTACACTTCAGTAACATTCAGCACATCAGCCGCGGCCGGAATTCATACCCTCAGCCTAGCACACCGGTACACTACCCGCTGTGTTATGAAGGCTGACGAACGATGCGAGAAGGAAACGCTATTATATTAGCGCGTACTCCAAACATTCTTTGCTGTACATCCGTTGAGATAACTATTTGTTATTTCAACTACCAAAATAAAAAAATGTGATATTGAAAAGTATAGAATTCTATGATCATCGTTTTCAGATCTGCTCTTCAGGCAACTCGACTGCGTCAACAATGTACTCATTTAGTAATATCGTAACTAGCAGTACCCTTGGATCCTCTCTAAGCCATACACATACCTACTACTACTACTACGCCCTTTATGTCTCCATTCGGGAGCACAGGGAGGCTACCAGGCGTCTCCATTCAGAGCGATTTTGTGCGAGTGATATTACCTCTCTCCACGTCATTCCTAACGCTCTGATCTCGTTGTCATAGGAACGGTGCACTGTGAAAGAGGGTCTTCCGGGGCGTCGGGACCCCTGTGGGTGGAAAAACAGCGCTCTCTTTGGCCAGCTGTCGTTGGGCATTCGCAAAACATGGCCCAGCCACGACCAACGTCTTTCCTGTATTACTGACAGGATTGATCGTTGCTGGGAACGCCGTCGAACGTATTCGTTGGTTTTACGTTCTTGCCATGTGATACCCAGTATCCTCCTAAGACACTTATTCTCAAAGCTGAGTATCTTACGCTCTTGAGCCTTGGTTAAGTGCCATGACTCGCAGCCGTAGAGGAGGACAGGGATCACACAGGCGTTGAATAGGCGGCGTTTTGTCTGGATACTAAACCCGGATGCCTTCCAGATCTTGTCCATGTTGTTGAATGCCCCACTGGCAGCTCCGATGCGAATGGGCAGTTCTGTCCGGAGGTCACCTGCCGGGGTGATGGTGGCGCCCAGGTATTTGAATTTGTTTACCTGGGAGATTTGATTGCCGTTGACAATCATAGCTGTGACCCTATCCGGACATGCATCGTTACAGATGTACTCAGTTTTGCCAGTGTTGACCTTGAGGCCAAGGCGTGTCGCGTTGTTGTAGAGCATTGTAGTGCTGTGCTGTAGTCCACCCACAGACGTGTCGAATAGGGCGAGATCATCCGCATATTCTAGATCGTGTAGAGTTCCCACGTTTGTTTCGTTGGCAGGTCTTTGCAATAACGGCACTCCCCCTGAGTTCCCTGTGGATTTTCTGAGAAGGTAGTCCATGACGGTAACAAAGATGAAAGGCGCCAGTACACATCCTTGTCGAACCCCAGTTGTGATCCTGAAGGTGTCAGTTGGACCACAGGAGGTTCTCACACTGCACTCCGAGTCCGTGTGCAGGGCTTCGATCATGGCTACCAGCCTCGTGGGAATACCGTAAAGGGCCAATATCTTCCAAATTGATTCTCTATGGGGGCTGTCAAAGGCTTTTTCGAAATCAATGAAGCAGCAAGCGACTGGCGAGTTATACTCTTGTGATTGTTGGAGGACACACCTGGCACAGAAAATTGGGTCCGAACAGGACCTGCCAGGCACAAAGCCACATTGCTGCTTCCTCAGTATGGCTAAGATTGGTTTCTGGATGCGGTTCAAGATGATCTGAGATAGGACCTACATACCTACAGGGGTGCAAAAGTGACACTAATATCGATTTTTATCTCTACTCTTCTAGTAGAAGGATTGTTGTGTATGGCTTAAATCACTCTTTGTCGGGTGGATTACATTTTTCAAGAAAAAAAAACGGATAGTGTAATTTCAGGAGGCAGATATAAATATATAACTAATTTTGTGATGTGCCATTGGGCGGTAGATAGCATTCGATGTTTTTTGTGGGTGGGTGGAAAATTTATAAAAAATCAATCTATAAGAATTTAACATTGCTGTTATCAAAAGATAAAATTGGACAAACTCTGAGACCACCAATCAATATCTGATTAAACTCAACGACATCTAATTAATTGGGATCAATGTTACATGTTTCAAAGCTACAGGATGATACATTTTAATACTTCAATATTTACTGGAATTTAGTAGATACTTCGTTCGGGAATCTCTTTCCTGGGACTTTGAGCGTGGAGAGTCAGTATACCCAGACTATCGTGGAGACTTGCCCTCTGAGAGCATTCCCTGGCACATAAAATAACATACCTATAAGTATGCTCGTGCTATGCTAGTCCAAATGTCCCCAGCTAGTAGCTTGACGATTTGGATGTCACTATATCTCTAGTGTCTCTCCTGAATGTATCTAACAGAATTAAATTTTTGCTCTCTTTACCTTCTGACGATACAACCGTTCAGGGGTTGATGCCAAATGATAATAATACAAAGGTAATAATTATACCTAATAAGTCTAACGACTCTTTTGCTCACTTGTCTTCAAAATTGTAAATACGTATTCAAATAAAACAGTATGCGGTGAATTTTCTTGCGATATAGACCTGATATCTCCTGTGATAAATTTTCCACGGTCTCATATATTGCTCTGTATCGTTTGTACTTTGAAGCATAATATGGGACACCCTGTAGCAGATTTTTTTTTGTAAAAACTATAACCAATGAAACCGAATACTCTAATATAATTTCAACTTAATTAGCAGATACAGGATTGGTTAGTTAGGTGAACAAAAATAAATATGTAATACTCAATTAATTTATCTAAGATGCGAGCTAGATAGCGGCGCTGGGTCGTAAAGGGTTAGAAAAAAAGATATCATTGATAAGGTTATATCCAAGTTAACCTCCTGAGACCATGTGTCAACACGATGATTGAAATGATTCATAATATTTAGATACGTCATCTACATAATAATCACTCAAACGTTAACTGACAGATTTTTAAATTCAAATTTATTCTTTTCTTGTTCTTTTTTTTGTTCTTCTCCATTTCAATCCATTTGAAAGATTTGAATACTCTTTTTATTGATTTTAATTCTGAACACAGCTTATGTCGCGGTAGTTTCAGAAGATGTTTGAAGTGCATCATTAAAGAGGCTTCTGGAAATTTGCTGAAAACAAATAGGTACCTATTCATCGAATGAGACATTCATCGAAAATAAATTCATCGAATGAAAAATTCTGCGAAAATTATTTCATCGAATGACAAATTCTCCGAAAATTCATTAATCATCAATTTGTATGAATATGACGGAAGCACGAAATGTGTGTAGGGGTGGGAAAGTCTGGCGATCTGATCTCTCTGCCTACCCTGCAAGGGACGTGGCGTGAGGGGATAGAATGGAATAGAAAGAAAGGGTAACTTTGCAGATGTAAACATACTAGTAGGTACCTACCTAAGTCGATCAGTGTTGATTGGTTGCTAGTGTTGGTACCTACCTACTTACCATATAAAAATAATAATATTATAATGCAGGTACGAGCATGTGTTGAGAATGAGTATAGAGGCTCTTATCAGCATCATAAATATGTCTCCAATATAACTTGTTACCGTAATGTCTGTATCTATACGGCGTCCATTCGGGTATAAGTAACATCGTGCAGTGGCGTAACAAGAAACAGGAAAAAAATATATTTAAGCCGAGTATACTTATTACTTATTATTTAAAGAAATTCAATAATCCAGTGGAGTTCTCGCGTCTACAGCAGTATTTTTTTCGTTTCCAAGATTCTCTCATTCGTGCCTTTGTGTTTTTTTCAATCTTATTCTTTGCCATATTTTATATACACTACACACATAGCTATGTATGTGTGTCCCCATCTTAATGTAAAATACATACTCGCTATGTTGAGCATGTGGTCGTCAAGCTTTTCTGTCCTGGGCCAACTCCGTTGCCTGTTCCCATGTCATTCCAGCCTGGCGTAGCTCTAATGCGTACAGCCTCTGAATGGTCATTGCAGGCCTTCGCAGTCGTATGTTGCCCCTAGGGCGATATCGGAGACAGCTTAGTGCTGTCAGCGGGCATACAGAGAATATCTCCGAGCCAGTTTAGCCTGCAAGTTTGTATCACTTAGGTTACGGATATCACGGTGGCAAATGCAATGTGTGATTTTTTCTCTTCTGATCGAAATGAGCTGGTGGAATAATAATCCATACATTGTATAATGTATATGAAGCATTGCTCAGTGAATTCACCTACTAGGTAAGGGTTCCTCTTGAGAATATTATGGACTTTAGTTAGCACTTTTGTAAAATATATGTCAATAAGTCAAAAAATATCTTCTACTATCTACACCATGCTGCAGAATGCCCGCTAATGATTTTAGATTTGTTACAACACTGTCTGCCAATAGTTAGTGGCATCATCTCTCTTCAATATTAGTACGGGTGGTCCTCAGGTCCATTAGGTATAATATAACACAACACACACCTAATAAACTTGTACACCTATAAAAGTACACACCACACAATCAAATTGAGGTGCTTTCAATGGTTGTATCAAAGTGGCAGTCACCTGATATAGGAGATAAAAGTATGTAGCATTCTGCCCTCTCTACCCACCACGCAAGGGGCTTGAGAGGTTGCAACAACTCAACCCCCAACCGATTGTTCATTTGCATAAGACATTTATTTTTGTACACCCTTGTTTCTGTAGCTTGTTTCTGGTACCTCTTCTGTAGATGAAGCAAGAGGGAAAATCCCCTATGGAAGCAGGCCTAATAGTTGGTCCACCATATTGTGGGGCACTGCCGTATCAAGAAGTTTGAAATATTTGGAAAATCTGTGAGATGACGCCAAGGGCAACAGAATACTTGGGAAGTATTTTTGCTTTCAAAGACACGTTGCTACTACCATGCAACAGCTAGTCTGAGTGGGCCATTAGTTCGGGTCTTCTTATTATTCTTCTTTTGAGTCCCTTTATCTCCATTGGTGGATATAGGTCCTGATATTTTTATGTCTTTCTGTCTTGGACGCTCTGTTTGCACCCATGTTACCATCCTACCAGTTCGAAAATGTCGTCATCCCATGTTTTCTGTGGTCTCCATACATTTCTTTCGTTTTTATAGGCTCTCCAATTCAGGATTTTGGGGTCTCCGATCACGATCTATTGTCGTTCTGCCTTAATACATGACCTGCCCACTGCCATTTTAGTTTTCCTACTTCTTCCGCAATATCTGTAACCTTTGAGCGTCGTCTTAAATCGTCGTTCGTTATGGTGGTACCAGCCAGCTTTCTTATTTCAATGTCTCCATCACAGCGTCCACCTCTAGTTTAAAAAAACTCCCCAAATATAAATAATCATCTACTTGCTGCAAACACTCAATATAACAGTTACTTTATTAAGTACATAGTTATATCTCAACAGACATACAGCAAAGGATGGACCTTCCATCAGGCTTATGACTGATCGTCGACTACACTTTGCTGTATATCTGTTGAGATATAACTACTTGTTAAATTCATCTACGACATGTAGAAAAATTTCGATAGTCTCTTCTTCTTCTTTCTTCTTCCTCTTGTCCTAGGTCGGGTGACCTGTTTGTGACGGCGGGCTGTCCTGGGATGAGGAGGTCCAGCTGTCCTTCCATCTCTTGGGTGGCCTTCCGGGTCAATCCGGGGTCCGAGGCTCTTTGTGCCGTTCTGTGAACTGTATGGTTTTTACCTGGGCAGGTAGCTAGCCTAACCCAGAACCCTCCTCCTTTATCCAGGCTTGGGACTGGCAACGCTGTTTAACTAAAGTCGTTCGTTAACTTAAGCGCCGGCGGAGTTAGTCGATAGTCTCACAAAACATAAATTTGAATTTCATAAATAATAAGTAAGTAAGTAACTTTATTGATCAAAGTTATTTTACCATAGTGGCACAAGAGAGACAAAAAAAGATTGAATTATAAAATTTATGTCCACAATCCGAGAATATAAAGAGGTCCTAATAAATATTGTCTATGGAGATAAGATTATCGTGGATGGTTACATCCGGACACTTTATTTCGGGAGAGTGTCGATGGTGACACACAATAAATATATCACATCCCTCTTATCTCCGGAGTCATCGGTACCCTACCGTAAACAACACTGTTTACCTAACCACACACAAACGTGTCTCGACCGAAAACAATCAAATTAAAAAAAAATATGACACGCTTTAAAAATGCACTAAATAAAGATATACAATTTGAGGAGCTGAAATGGCTCGGACCACTGCCTCCTAGAGTAGGCACTCTAGCCACGCTGTAACAGTTGGCAACATAGCAAAATGATCAAACAGGACCACCACTGCTGTCGTATTGTGTCAATTTCGTAACAATATAATATGTGGTCCATCATACTCGTTGTTAAGGGACTGTTATTCCATACATTTCCTTAGCGACGGTGATGGCAACGCTGCAAAACGAAGTAGTCTCAAATTTCTACAGCATGGCTAGAGAAAGACTCTAGGTGGCAGTGCTCGGACACGTCATTTGGATGCCAGTGGAACGGCTTCCAATAAAAGCCCTGGAAGCCGAAGGTGCGCATCAGGCCGAAGACCGATGGGCCGACCCAGAAACAGCTGAGTGAGGAGAGACTGTGATCGGAGTGGGCAGAGTTTCTGGAAACTGCAAATGACTGGAGTCTCTGGCGAAGATATACAGATGCCTTGAGCCCCATCAGACCCAACGAAGGATATTTTTTAGTACCTATGATAGATATGTATGTAATTTGAGTTCTACTCGTGAAGAACATTCATGAGACACCAAACGCAGCGATTTGCGGTGACTGGATCCTCTCTGTCGCCCGGTGTTTCCCGATGGCTTGAGCTGGAAAAAAATTGACTAACTATCTGGATTTCTTTTTACAACGCCCTTTCATACGATACCACACACGACCGCACACAATCCTGGGATCCTCTCAAACGCTTTACATCTTTTTTGTCTCTGGATTCTGGAGAAGGCTGATTCAATGTGGTACGTGGTACAGAACCGAAATGTCATCTGGCTTACAAAATTTGTGACAGTTTCGAAATGGGAAAGAAAAAATGTTATCTGCTACAGGAATCGACTCTTCGCCACTAGTACCTACCTAAATTGGTGTTGACTTTATTTTAACTGATCAGTGATCATATTATGGATGGATAGTTACGTAGTGGTCCGAGTAATCTTTGTATCCTATTGTTTTTACGGATCAAACAATAATGACTCTTTCTTAACTTGGCATTGTGATTTGTGATGGGCATCGTGAGCAATCATTTGTTTAAAATACAGCATGTTCTATAAATACAGAAATTTTTGAAAACTTTGAAGCTGCGGAAAAAGGGAAGATCTCAAAGTCTAGATTATTTTTGTGAAAAAAAAATCACTTATATTTCGGTACTATTAACAAGATAAAAAATTGCTACAACAGGACTAACCTAAAGAGACAATTCGCATAACTTGAAACCATTTTTGCGACAAGCTTTTCATAGGTGAAAATCTATCCATCTATCTATCGACCCCTTACATGTCCACAAGGCCATGTTTTTAATATTCTAGTTATCAGTAAATGTTGTGTGAATGCATTTGTTTTTATTAATTTTACAATCAGGCTCGTGCGTGTAATGTTAGCTCTCATTTTTGGCTGAAATCTGAAAGAAACTTTTATGTAGGATGTTCCATTTCAACTATCTCTCATTTTAAACCGTCTTAAAAAAATAACAATATAATTTGAAACATGCTGTATTTTAAAAATGTATTCCAAATTTAAAATATTTATCAATAAACACCACAGAGGTAAACCAATAAAAATGCTAAAATAAAAAACAAAACAAAATCAACAGTTCGAAAAAAGAACGAAATTTGTTAGGTGCCACATTACATGTTCCGTAAATGTGTTTACCACCACAAGATAATTTCAACATGAAATTGAATCGTGAATCATATAGCCATCTCTTTTGAATGATGGGATACTTGGGAGGAAAGAGCGAGATGGGTAAAATAAATTTGTCACATTGGAGGACCTCGCACCTGTTGGTTTTGTGATAACATGTTCAGATAGGAATAATGTGTGCTTACACTTAAGTCTGCATAAAAAAATTGAAGACGCAGCAAAATACGACTTTTGAAAAAAGGGACAATCTTTTACATTACTTCTTAAATTATTACCGTTTTGTAGAATAATACCTTTTATAGAAAGCATTTTTTTTAAATTTAAATTAGGAAACGGTACTTTTTTTTTTAATCCAGTCGAAATGGAACGTTCTTTAATTTTTAAAATGACACGTCTTTCTTTTCGCAATAACCTCGTTGTAATAGGTCTTTCTCTTTAACTGTACATCGTTCTTGATGCCATCAGATCATTATGGATGACCTAGTAGAAGGAATTTCGCATTGTAGCACAAAACAGGGGGGGTACTTTGTAAGCTTTCTCACCCAAAACACGCAGATAAAATGTTTATGGAAAGTGACCCTTACGGCGATATACATAAGGGCGTTTTTCGTGTGCATTTTGTCTGCGTGTTTCGGGTGAGAAACCTTTAGAAAGTTTCACCCCAGGTCTAAATTTTGTGACCTATTTTTTAGTTCAAAGAAAGAAAGTTAAAAAGCCCTTAGTGTTTGTGGAAATTACTACCACTATTATAGTACTACGTAAGATACGTAATACGTAGGTATATGCCAATAATGGGGTAACTAGTGAATTATGTGTATCTACAAAACATACACAACATCCTCTTTGCACAATTTTCCCGAAAATGACATTCAGAATGGGAGGTGAAGCTTTTTGCTTAGAAAGAAGTGAATTGTCTTACGAAAATTGTACGAGCATCTGAGTCTTACAGGGCACTCGAAAAATATCTATAAAGAGTGGGTATAATATTAGTTTTTTTTTTTAAATTAAAAATTTAAGGTGACCGGCGGTAACGCGCTCGACTGTTAAACCAGTGGGCGCGGGTTCAATCCCCGACCTTCTCCACTTCACAACACAAGCTTTTAAGTTTTCTGTGAAGTGTGCAAAAGATTCATTTTTAAGAAAAAAAAAATAAAAAAAAAAAAGGTTTTCAAGCTTATTGTGAAGTGTACAAATGTGTATTTGGATTTATTTCGATAACCCAGATTCATTTATAAAAATAATAATTATAAATCGATAGGAATGTTTGTCTTTCTATTTATTCGACTTGCGTACGTCAGGAACTAAATACTAGTTATAAAACATAATTTATCTAGGTGGTAGTACATGTACTATGATGTAGTATGTATAACGTTACTTCACACTGTGATTGTAACCTCTGATAACTCGCATTACATAATTCCATTCTAAACAGGTGTTACATTCATCAAAATGGAAGGATTCTAACGTACATGACCTGTCAATAATCACTGATTTTAATTCAATATAAAATCATTTTAGTCAAAAATGATAGTCAAAACGGAAAACCCCATTGGAAGAAGATTACCCGGAAGGCCACCCAAGAGATGGAAGGACAGCACTGGACCTCCTCATCCCAGGACAGCCCTCCGTCACAAACAGGTCACCCGACCTAATACAAGAGGAAGAAGAAGAAGATCATTTTGGGCGAACTAGGGCGAACTTATTGCAACACCGCGGTTTCATCCAGTTAACCCAAGTTCGTCAAAATTGCAGTTGATTTAGTCACTAAATATAGTTTAAAAAAAATAGCAGATAGCTAATTCACGTCCTATCCCTACACACTGCTTACTTCCGTCACATCCGTATAATTTGTCATCCACACTCTGCGATTCCTGATTTTACTTAAAACTTATCCCTTATTGAAGATTTTTATACTAAATTTATTTATTTATGCACTTAAAACAGTTAGAATTTCACAAACAATTTACATACTTGACTAAAATTTGTGCTGTTACTTTTCGGATTAATCCCTAATTCTCGTGTTTCGGGAAGGATCGCAACGACGATGAAACAATAAAAATATCTTACAATTAATTATACCTAACCTAACACCAATGGTAACAAATATTAGGTCTAAAAAGATTCGGGTTTCATTCATAGTAGTTAGTGATAAGATAAAATTAGTTAAAGCTAAAACTTGACCTTAAAACTCTATGACGCAGTGCAGATGTTCTGAGTTCATCGCGAGTAGGTATCAGGCAAACATAAAAAGTAAAAGTACTTTATTATTATTTAAGTAAGAATAAGTTCGTATCAATTTCACCTGCCGAGTATTAGGTATACTCGTATATAGGCGTGAAGGAATTCATAAGAGGCGTGAACTATTGAACTCTGACTGCGAAGTATTCTTTAAATGTAATATAGCCAGCTAATTCATAAGGCAATATAGATAAATTCTCTTTACAATATTATATTAATTATTTATCAGTGTATTTGATCAAATATCATTACGGTATATTAAGGTATTTCTATGGTTCTTCTTATTGTAGGTAATTGTAATGATCGACCTCTTCAATATGTATGTGCGCCTAATACCTTTTCATTTTTATCTATTTATTATTACTAAAGTGAACAAAAATACAGAAATAAGTGAAAATTTACCATGACGTTTGTTCACCAGGGCGAACTAAACATGTCTATCAATCCAGGACAAAAAAAAATGTTTTTTAACGAAAATGTATAAAAAATGTGCTAAGTATTTCTTTACTATTTTTTGTTTTAGTCGTCTAGACAGACATTCTATCAATTTCAAAAGTGATACTTGCTTGAAGCTTTGTAATTCTATAGGAAACAAGTACCAAAACCAACTTGTCTTTTATTGTAATGCTACCCTTAACCACCCTAACATAGATATATCCCAACATTGGGGTCGGTGCTCTTTGCTCAAACAGTTAGGTATATGACAATCAGGATGGGAAGCGAAACTCAGTCCTGAAAAAGATGTAAAACACCTGAATATTACAGGACACTCGAAAAAACAGCAAAAAAAATAGAGACATGAGAATTAATGTAATTATTCCAAAATGTTACTTTGAATCTAGCAGTCTGTTGGTCTTTTAGTATTGTGTGATACAAAATTACAACAACATTAGATATAAATTTTATTACAATAATTCAAAGAAACACAATATATTAAACAAATTGATTCTTAATGATATTTTAAACTATGCAACCTCATAGGTGAAATGGTAAAGAGCAAAACATCACGTTCCCAAAATCATTGCGCTTAATTCTTAGAGTATCTACGATAAAGAAAATCTAAATAATATTTTAGAGACTACACGCTGGTGGATGTATGTATCGCAAATAATCGACTCATACAATACCAACTTTTATCTAGGAAGGAGATCCTTAAGAAATTTCCATACAAAAACAGGGATAATATTCTATTTATTGAATAAAGAACATCAGCTGCCATGTAGAACACAGCCAAAATCCATACGAAATGCAACACGCAGCTCACCTACTCTGGGCGGAGATTTTTGGGCACTTAACGTAGGTGAGCTGCAAGTAGCATTTTATATGGATTTTGGCTGTGTTCTAAATGGAAGCTGATGTTCTTTATTCAATAAATAGAATATTATTCCTGTTTTTGTATGGAAATTTCTTAGGGCTCTTCTTCCTAAGTAAAAGTTGGTGGGATTGGGCATAAGTCGACTACATAATTTAGAATTCTACAATTCTGTTATGAAGGTATTCGACATAGGTGCTTGCACGGGCGTCGCCAAGGGGGGGCAGGGGGCAGCTGCCCTCCCCTCCCCTAGAGATTGGAAAAGATATATATTTTTCAAACTAAATGATAAAACCAAACATTTTTCCAACATATCATAAATTTTCTCTATTTTGCAGATTCATAAAAAAATCCTGCAAAATTGCCAAAGCAACAAAAGTCGCTGTCACCGACTATGGTGGTTTTATTGGTTATTTGTAGGTACTTGGCAATAATCATGAGAGTCCGCGCGCAAATAAGCAAAAACCGTCGATGTCACTGAAATGTCAATATGCCTAGTTTAGTAACAGTGCCTATGGTAGGAAAAAGCATTAACAATGAATGTCACTGACATTTAAAAATTAAATTTGGTTTACGCAAATGTGCCTTTGATTGACATTCCATGCTTTTCCCTTGTAGTCTTTAAATTATGACCGACTTCGAATATTCTGACTTTAAATTAACAGTATCGGGCACCTTTGCTAGTAAAATAATACATGATACCTAAACGTATGAAGATAGATATAAGAGATTTTGATGATGATGGATACAGAGATGGAAATTCATGATGAACTGTAGAAATAATTATACTTGATAATGATGAATGGAATCATTTCTATGATCATTACATTTATTCGTAATGAATAACACAAAAAACTGCGAACTTTGTCGCCTAAGATCCGGACGCACAAAATATGACCTATCTGTTTATTAATCGAAATGTGATATTTAAATTATAGTTAACACATATGGTCATGCGAGTACATAGGCATAGGGTTGTATGTCAAATTCTTGCCCGCCCTCCGAAAAGGTCCACTTACGCAGAATTTATATCTCTTAGGAATATTGTAAGATATAAATGATAAAAATTATCTTTACCAAATTCTCTACAAAAAATGTTTTATAGGACTAGCAGTTTATTCGCGATCACCGGTTCTTCTAAAAACTTTAATTATGCACTTCGAAAATAACGAATTTTTAAAGTGTTAACACAGAAAGGTTAGATTTAATTAGGTGCGCACTTAGACACCGTCGACTGTAACGTGAATTTTCACTGCGTGAATGTGTAAGAACTTTGAAATTACTAAATTAGATTTCAAAAAACATATTCTTCTTTCTCAGCCGTTTTAATTCCAATGCTGGACATAGGTCTCCCTTTTGAATTTCCACAGATCCCTATCCTGGGCAAGCTGCACCCACTTGCTTTCTGAATTCTGCGATTCGCCTCACATCGTCAGACCATCTTGGCTGAGGTCTTCCTACGCTCCTTTTGCTTGTTCAACATATTAAAAACATAACTATTTCTAAGTCAGGTTAACGGTAACAAAATATGGCAAAGAACGTGATGATTTATTTGCAATATCTTTTCATTTATAAATATCAGTAGCACTTGGCAACAAAAAAAAACTGATGGGAACGAATTTAAAACAGGTACAAAAACACGAAAAATTTTCTATTAAAAACAGGTGCAAAATTTTATAATATAAACCAATATTTCACAAAAATGACTTGTCACGTAGTGAACCTCTGATATATTTTTTTAAAATACGACAATGGTTTCGGTATATTACATCACAAAGGCGACTATTTTATGAAATTAATGTGATTTCGGTGACTTTTTTTGATATTTTTTTTCAATCCGCGTTTAGCAACAGGGGTCCTTTGACAGTTATGTAGTAATTCTACGCTTTTTCACTTTTTTTTTTCAAATAATTATATTCATATTTTATTATTTAAATTATGTTTTTTTCTTTTATCCTTTTTTGATCTTTTACCTCACCGCTGCTGTTTTTTCATTTTGATAAATCAAATAAAACTCTTTATATTTCAATAAATTTATTACAATGTTTAACGTTTAATAAATATAATTAATTCTATGTAGGTATACCAATATAACATTCAATTTAGTTTTTGGTCATTTTCCCCGCAAAATGGGTGGTCAGATTTTGCATATTATGGCTAAAATGTACCTATGTGTCGTCAAGTTAGAAATTCATATACCAATAGATGGTATATAGATACGTAATAAGTATAAACATAGAAAAGTAGTTGTAGTTTAGTCCTCATATTTTCTAATACTAAATAGTGACCCTCTTTTCCATACAGCTATCTTCTTACCGAAACGACAGCGTGAGGATATTTCTTTAATAAATTTCTTTTAATAAACGTTATTTTTGTTCTTTCTTTTTTTTTGTTTTGGTATACCTGTTGGTCTATATGAAATAGGAATTGCTGCTGTTGAGATGATGAGGCCCAACTGTCTCTCCATTCATAGGTGGTCTTCCACGTGGACGGTATCTCGTTGGTTGCTATGCGTTCGAGCCTATCACTGTTCATTCTGATGGCTACATATTAACCTCCAGTACCTTCGGGTTAACTGTAAGATATTGCTTTTGCAATATGTCCGCCTTTTGGCGCACTACCATTGTCTTGTTTTTTTAACTATACATATTTTTCTTTGGCCTATAAAGATTTATTTATTTATTTATTTACCTTCTTCTGGGTCTGTTCCACCGACCAATGTCCCGTATTTCGTGTTCTTTAAATTTTATTGACTTATCTCCTGAAACACTTCAATATACCCTCTCGAACTTAATCTCTGACTCTGGTTTATCCAATGACATACGATATACAATTGTCATGCATTATGCATTTCTAATTCTATGGTACTTATAATAATTTTTAAACGTTACGCGGATTTCTCGGAAATCAAAATCATTTTTCACCCATTCCAATCAAAAATCGCAAAAATGCTAATGCACTTGTTCACAAATCTTCACGCTTCAAGTGATTGTGTGTGAATTTTTCTATACAATGGATTGTACAATATTTTGTGTGGAATTCCAAAATATTATTTTTACACCTCATTAATATTCCGTGCACTACTGTAAAGAAGGACTTCCAGAAATGTGTAGAAAATTATTTTGCATTGTCATTGGAGGATCATAACAATAAATGTTTGACTTATATTTGTATACAAAATTCCTACATAACGTTTCATTTTAGTCTGTACGTTACGATCTTTTTCCTCCTCTCAACGTTCTAAGATTCTAAGGCAAGGGATCTAGAGATTTTCAGCTCCGCTTCGTCCTATTGACTTGAAGACATCACTAATTTTCCATCTCCTTAACTGAACGACAACTCTTGAATTTTATGTGTTACTGTCAAACTTGTTAAAGCCTTGTTCTGGTAAGAAATGCACTTTTTAATTCATTATATTTACCTAAGTCTTGAAAATCGCCTGTGGCGCTAGTCAAGCTGTTGTCTCCCTTGTATTGGAAGACATCCAAGTTCATCAATTTCGTACATTTATCTAAAAGAAATGGCTTGCGGCGCTATTCAGGTACCTCCTCGTTTTTATTCTTCATCAATATCAAAGTTTTATAGTTGCACCCCTCCCCTAGTTTCGAAGCTAGAGACATCCCTGACATTACGTAAAATGTGCAATGATTTCGCACAAGCAAGCGAAAGAAATCTTTCCCGATTAACTTCTTCTTCTGCTTCACAGATGCCCAACTATCTCGCCATCTTTTATGTGGTCTTCCTGGTAGTCTGGTACCTGACGGCAGTTCGTTCGCTGTTACGCTCACCACTCTCTCAGGACAAGCTCTCTACACGTGATCCCTCCAGTAGTGTCTTCTAGATCTTCGTCAACAGACAATATCCTCCCCCGATTAACAAGTTCATAAAATTTTACGGGGTCATTCTAAATTTAAAAAAAAAACTAACAATTAAGTGTGAATGGTGCGATCATATAAAGCAGCTTGTCACCTATGATCTGTTCACAAAGAGATGCCCACTTTTCACCTTTTTGTAAATATTTTTTTATTGTGTTGAAAAAGAAGCTCTCCATTGTGTGATTGTCATGTTGTCTTTGTATCGCCAACTTAACAAAGGAATATACAGGGTTCATGAAAAAGTCATTAGTGTATATTACAATGACATTGAAATGGAGTCTCTTTTATTCTGACAATGACATTTGATAAAACCGTGACAACGTGGTTTATGTTAACACTTTTTTTCATTAATTTTGCCTACTATGAAGAATCGTAAAAAAACCAACGAAAATTTTATTTGAAGATTTAAAATATGCATTTCTGAAAGGCTTCATCAAAGGAAAATTCCGCGGGCTTAAGGCACTCCACATCCCCGGGTAGCTCAGGCACATTAATAGCGACCTCTTTACCCGCACTTCTAGGCAAATCTTATAATGAGGTGGGCCCAGGATTAGCCTTAAGGGAGTCCCCCGGCAAACTCCAACCCTAAATTACGTTCCTTCAGTGTCCTTATCCAAGGATAACAAAAGCTTTAAACGGTGTTCTATCCTTTTCTCTACCCATGCTATCACGGCATTTTCTATAAAGATTCATTTCGCTTTTCAGACAGAGAAAGCATGGCCGTCCAAGTCTGACCTGAAACAATCGTGTCGACCAGATTCTCAAGGACGTTTGGAATGGACGAAGGATGCATTTTATAAGGAATCGGCGAACGCGTATTTACTTACTTCCACTACAGGTCTACTGCCGAAATAAGACCTCTTCTAAATTTTTCCACTGTCTTTTATATTGGGCTATCTGCTGCCATTTACGACCTAATACAAGTTGGACATAGTGTCATGTATCCACTTTTTCTGTGGTTTTCTTACTCCTCTTTGGTTGTTCCAAGGCCTCCACTTCAGGATTCTAGATGACCATCTAACACTGTCCCGTCTTGCCATATGCCCATTGCCCAGCCCACTGACATTTTAGCTTTTCTGTTCTCTCTGAGATGCCTACAACCTCCATTCGACGTCTCCTCATTTCTAATTTTGTCACCAAGACGATAAAAACGAGAAGTGTGTCTAAGGATTATGGCAGATTAGCGTGCTGTCCTCTTTAAGGTGTTTGACAGAGCTCAAATTTTCAAGGGAACCGTGCATCTATTGTCAGTCTTTTTGAGTACTAACATAATTCAATAGCTACATTTTTAAATATTCATTAAATTGGTCATAAAATTAGACAGATACTTACCAAACTTCACTTGGGTAAAAGTAGTTTAATAATATTTTATTAATGTGGTAAGTCTACATTAGGTAAATGTTTGCCGAATAGACTCTGCTATAAACAGGTAACAATAGCTCTGTTTCGTAATGGATTCTATATATGGACGTCGATGACAAGGGTGGTACAATATCATACGATGAATATTCATCAATAACATTATCCTGGTCGAACCATACAAACTTCAAAGTGTGTCATTCATGTTTTTTGTAATTGTTGGAACTTTTATTTCTATTCCTCGTAGACAAGTCACACTTCGACACATTCATATCGACAATTTCGATCGCATCATAGAAGTGACCTATGCCATGACCAATTTCAAAGAATTATCGATGGGAATTGGAAAACGTAAAACAAGTTATAGCAGGCCCTCCAGTCCGAGACGTCTTGCAAGGTCCAGCATTCAGAGTGGGTTAGCGGGAAAAGTGATTCCACCACTATCTGGCCCAAGGAGTTTTAAGCTGATTAAAGTCTTCGTTTTCCTCTGATCTGCTGTTGGATATAGACCTCCCCTCTATTCTTCCACAACTTCCGGCCTGTCCTGGAGACAACTGCATCCATCTCCCACCGGCATTTTCTCACTGACCACTAATATGCGGAGTATGTGGTCGTCACTTAGTTTTCCAGAATTTTCTATCCTGGGCCAACTCCATTGCCTGTTCCCATGTCATCCCTGGAGTAGCTCTGATTTGTACGGCCTCTGGATGGTCATTGCAGGCCAGCCCAGACATGCCTTCAGGGCGATATTGGAGACAGCTGTTGTAGATGCTATCAGCGGGCATACGTAGAATGTGCCCGAGCCAGTTTAGCCTACGAGTCTATATCACTTAGGTGATAAGTGGCTGCTGTGGTCGTCCCCTAACTTCATCGTTAGTGACATAGTCTATCTATCTATCTATACCATCACGTCACGTCCCTTGCAGGGTAGGCAGAGAGTACAGAGCGCCAGACAGCCCTATCCTTACACACACTCCTAGCCTCTGTCACAATCATTCAATTTGTCATACACGCTATCCGATTCCTTTTACCCAAAACGCGTCCATCCTTGAGGATCTGGTCGACATGATCGGACCAGGTCAGTCTCGGGCGGCCACGCTTTCTCACCCCTCTTCGCTCACTCCAATATATATTTTTTGTCATCCTGTCATCTTTCATTCTCTCAACATGCCCAAACCATCTTAGTTTATTCACGTTCATTCTTGTCACAAACACCAGTCTTGCAGTCACTTATTTCCCAGGGACATAGTCGAACCAAAGTATTCTTACTTTGTTCAATTCTCGTTTGCATAATGTAAAATATGATGGGATATGATATATAGAGTCACAATTAGGAGCTATATCCAGTTGTATATGGGACCTGGCCACATGCTGGGCACAGCGGGGTGCTATGGGTCTACACAATAACAGGTGTATTATACTCAAATCATATCATTATAATAATAATGAGCATTGCATCAAGTAGGACCCACAATTAAACCTGACGAGCTTTCATACCAACAACTTATTGCACAGCTTTTTCTTTTATTGTGAGCTTTTCAAAGAATTCGTTGTTAAAATTAACCTTAATTGTTTTGGTCGCAAATTATTTTTCTAACACATTATTTTTGCATTGGTTAGACTGTTTTTAATAATTTGACCACTGTGTATTCAATTATATCCAGTCTATCCTTGAAGGAGTTGGTGGTCGAAGCAAACACAACCGACTCTGGTAATTAATTCCAAGCAAAGTACTCTGAGATCAATTTTATTATAGGACTACATTGTGTTTTATCAAAGCATTTATTTTTTTTTAAAATGAATTATGTTTTCTCCATTTTAAGGGTGGATGTTTCAGGAGCTTCAATACCAATGCAATCTAGTCTTTCGAGCGATTTTCTTTTTCACAGGAGTATTCGGGTTCACCAGAAGGACTCCACTGCACTCACACCAGAAAAATTTATGGACGGACCGTAAGGCGTGCGAGATTTGATCCTCCTTGCGTACCCCAAAAAAAGACATTACATCATGGTAATATATTATAGTAGCTGTATAGTATAGAATTTGAATTTAAAAAAGGAAGAAGAAAAACAAGTGAACATAATTAAAAACAAATGACGGTCGATTGTTACAATAACATGAAATTATTATAATGATACATTTGTATGAATGGCACATTGAATGGATTTTTAAATTTATCGATTGTTTTGAAGTCGGCACTTTTGCAAGGACCCGGCCGGTCGACGATTTCTCTGTATGTAGGTAGGTATGTACCAGAAGAGGTATATAGATGTTAAGATGTTATGTATTTATGAGGTCATACACTAAATATATTTACCTTATTTTGGAAAATTTCCATCGAAATAATTGGATTTTGTTCACAAGGTTGGTTTCCACATTCGTTGTAGTCTGTGAACCACACTCAATTGGCTTAGGAGTCACGGTTGCTGCGGTGATATGCTCCACAAGTAGGGAACGAGGGATGATCCACAGTGCGACTGTGGACACCCGAAGCAAACCATGCAGCACATCTTTGCACCATTTGCCCCAGCACACTTTTGCAAACCATTGCCCCATACGTGCTTACCTCGGTACCATTGACAGTGCTGCCAGCCTGTCCCCAAAATTCCCCAGTGACTAGAGGCATTTGATGTCAAATTTTAATCCTGTGACACTATCCGACCGCTGAGTAGGATCCGAACTGGCCACGGGAGATGTGGGCGCCTCCTCCATAAATGGGGCAAGAGGCAACATCCCAAATACGAGTGCGGCCTGATTGAGACGATCGAACACACTGTGGGGCACTATCCCATCAAGAAGTTCGAGGGGGATATTTGGGAAATATATGAGGTGACGCCAAGGGCGATTGAATATCTGAGAAATATTGACGCGGAGCTCTGACTCCCAGATCATTTGCGCAATTGTTGTTTCGCATACGAAAGTAATAGAAGAATACTCAACATTCTAGTATGAATTAATTTCTACTTGAATTATTTTTGCTACTAAACTAAGTATACTAAACTAAATACTAAACTAAGCCGAAGAAACTTCGGCTTAGCAATAATACATGGCGGGTGTGTAAAAAAATACCACCCTCTCCCTTTAACAGTAAGAAATGCAACAATACATGGGTACTAAATGTACATGAAATTCGACAACACAGTGTCGCTCTTCGTGGTGTAGTGGATATGATGCCTACTATGCGAGAGGAAGGTGTGGGTTCGAATCCCAGCCGGGGTGAACTGAAATGGCGACGAATGTTTCTCGAGTGTAAAGTGTAAAGCCAGCAAAAGTCGGTCGTAAGCCCGACAACGTTCACCCTTAATTCTTCTACACTGTTGTATGAATACTGCATTGAATTAATTTCGTTCATGACAGGTGACGACTCTCGGAGAATTTCGACGGTAGAATCATGCCGATTGCAGAACTAACAAAAGAATAGCCGACTAAGGTACATTATTAGATTATTATAAAAATTATTGTCACCTATCGCCCAAATAAGGGACGGTGTCTCTTTTGTACTCATCATCATTATTATGTCGTCGGTTTACTAATGCATTGTCGTATATGTAAATTTTATACCGTCGCTATAGGAGAGCATTGCCGTATATGTAAATCATTAAAATATTTTATTAAATAAACTGTCACACCCGCATGCTTACCTAAATAATCACGCAACCTTGGCACCGGCGCTACTTTTGACTTCTAAATAATTGAGGGTGTCCTACGATTTGATTTGGATGAGATCGACAACCGTTTGAGATGGTTGGAAGCCTGGACGATAAAGCACTCGACTGTTAATCCAGTGGGCGCGAGTTCGATCTCCGATGCCGACTTACTCCACTTCACGACAAAAGCTTTTCAAGCTTACTGTGAAGTGTACAAAGGTATATTTGGGTTTATTTCGATAATCCCAGATTCATTAAAAAAATGTATGTTAAGATTGAAATAATTTTATTAACAAAAAAATACTCTAACAATTTTGCGTACCCGCGGGGAAGACAGAGAGGACAGAACACCAAACCGCCCTACACTAGCCTTGCTTCAGTCACATTTATACGGTTTTCCATAAATGCCCTCCGATTTACCTCCGACCCATATATCTTTCATTCAGGTTAGTGGAAGGACCAAGGAAAAGAGGACGTCCGAAGAAGTGCCTCGAGGAGAGATCAGATGGGGTATCGAAGGACCAAGCAAAAGAGGACGTCCGAAGAAGTGCCTCGAGGAGAGATCAGATGGGATATCGAACCCCTGGAACTTACGTTAAGAAGGCTACCTCAATCGGGGCAAATGGAGAGTTGACCCGAGCCACCCCCGACCCCATCACATAAATGGGATACACCTAGTCTATACTCTATAGAAGAAGACAGGCAATATTCTAAGAAGATTTCTAACCACTGATACTTCAGGCACAATGCTTGTATTTTAAACCCAGTTCATCTAAGCCTAATCCTTTGATATCCATGACTTTTGGTTGTCATGTCGTATTGTTTCATCAAAATCCCAACAAGACAATTGTGCTCTTACCAATACTTGCATTCTTACCAACAGTTTTTCGTCTCTATTTTAATCCACTTAAATATTTGCCCCGTTTAAATTTAAACACTACGGTTAATATTTAACGCTGGGCGCCAAGTCATTATTATATTATTAGGTATTTAATATTAAATTATAGACCGTTAAGTATTGAATTAGGTAAAGTAATTTTAGAAGGAATTTTTTTGGTCACCGTGGCGCCACGACTTCTATATTTCATTTCAATAGAAGAAATTAAACGAATGAATACATTCCATAATAAATGCATTTTAATGAAATTATTTCATTAAAAAGACCCACCGTACTAAACGTGCTGATGTACAAACATTTATTGGTAGTTTAAGGGCTTTAAGTTTAAAAATCGTTCTCTTTTCGCTTTAACTTTTGCAAATTTTGTATGAGAATGTTAGCGCGAAATAAGAATAACGTAAGAGACAATTCGGAATATTTTTTTATTCAAGGAATTTCCAAATATTGTGATTTCAAAACAGTCAATCTGTAGTCCATACATTCATCTATCACTGTTTTCAGTTTCAAGACGATTCTCTCAGTATTGGCTGAGAACAATTCAGGGCGCCGAAACCGGATGACAGCAAATGTATATGGACATGGACCTTAATAATTTTTCCGAAAACTGTTGCAAATAAATGGTGGATGAATCAACAAGAATCCATTTCATATTTTAACATGGCAGGCAATGTTTTTTTATGAAACAATTGTATTTTGATTTTTAGAAAATTGATGATTTGATGAGTAAGCGTTTGTAATAGTGTTTTTTTTTGTGAGGTTTTATACTTTATACTAAATATAATTTATACTAAATAACCACCTCCACTTACTCACATTCATTCCAGTCACACATCTCGCATCAGTCACTCACCATCTCTGCAATCACTTCAACAACAAAGAAAATTGACATTGGTATTTTTAGACTCGATCCTTGATCACGTTATTCCAAATAACCATAGAAAAATAACGATTTCATAAAATAATTTTATTATATCTATGAAAAAAGGGTTCCTATTTATTCGTCCTTGTTCACCCCGACATTTTATATCCATTCATTTTTTTTATTAATCTAATAACGCACGTAAAAATATTAAAATAATATCTGGTTCTATATTTTTTTAATAGTCGGCGCTTCAGTTTATTAACTACGTGAACCAGAAATATAAAATTTTGTTGATATTTATAATATTCGGTTGAATTCCTGTAATAAATTAAATCTAAATAAAACGGTTTTATTACGACATTTATATCTTTGAAGGAAAACAAAATAAATATGAATAAATAAATAAATAATGTTCTATAAGTCATCTAGCCTTCGACCTCATTAAAAATTTGTAAATTAATACATTTTTTTTCACTACATATCACAATGATACTCCATCTCTCTCTCCTTGGGCATTTATTATTCCCACATGATGGTGGGGTCTGTCATTTTTGTCTTCCGCCGCCACTCGGCTCTATCCTGTGCATCTTCCGGGGATGCTCCACAGTCTCTCACATTTTGCCGCACAACCTCACGCCACCTCCGCTTGGGTCTTCCTCTGGATCTCCTACCAGGGATAACTAATGACTGTGCCCTGTTACAAATGTATTTGAGGGGTCTTCTACTCACATGCCCGTTGAGTTGCCCATTGATGGATAAAACTCAACTAAAAACTTAGTGTAACCTTCGCCACTGATTTCTAGTATGTTTCTTTAGTCTTAGTTTACTATCATAGCAATAGAACCCACACTGTATTTCCTTCTTAACAAACTAAAAAGATTAATTTAATAATACGTATTATAATATTTAGAGTTTGTTTTCATTTCTGACATTTAGACAAATGAGTTATTGACCAAAACATTATACGTTACATTAACAAGAAGTCTCTGGACACAATGGACCAAATTAAGATAAATTAGTAACAATGTTATATACAATATTATTCTTCATGGACACGGTGAATTAGAACTTATATTTTACATTGAGATGAAAATACTATAATGATAAATTATGTTATAGTCTAGTAGCGTAAATTGACTAAAAAAGAATGCTTGTGTTAACTTAGTTTCTTAGAAAGATGCCACTGTCCAATTGTTAGCAGACAGCGAGAACTTTAATCACATTAGGGATTCAGGGTGGCTCTCTCCTTCTGACCCTTGGATGTTGAAGAAACTTTAGTTCCTGTTGATAATAGTTGGCCTGATGCTCAATGATCGACGCCCTGAACCTATGGATTTGACAAGTATTTATCTCAACAGATATACTGCAAATGATGGACATTCCATCAGGCTTATGACTGATCGTTGGCTGGTTTAATGTCATCACTTTATCGTTGACCACAATCAGGTCCCCAGGTGTACAGCCCTTCTCCATCAGTGGTCACATCAGTAGGTGGCTGCCATCCTGGGTGCCAGCCACAATCGCAAGTGATGACTTCATCTGCGGAGAGGTATCCCCACTTTTTGAGAATGACAAAGCGTTGAAAGTCGGAGCTTATTGGAGTGGTAGACTTTAGACCTGACACGGAAAGTAAAGTAAGTAAGTATATGTCATTACTTTAAACTTAAGTAACATTCAATAATGAGTAAGTATAGTCCTTCATTTTACATCAATCTATCATAATTAAGTTAACAAACAACACTATTTTAGATTCGATAGTCTGACTTCCAAGGCCTATGATTCTAACGAATAACAATACAATTTGATTTCTATACAAACTAGAAAATAACAATACGATCTAACAGAAGTGGTAGTAATGTTGTTATTAATAAAAAAAAAATACTGTTTGAAAACTTGTACAGAATTTCGGTCTACTCGTATATCTCTCTAATTTTTATTTCGGTCAGAGCAAGGACTTTAGTTACATTCAGGGATAACAAACAAAAGAATGAAATTAGTTGCATTTAACGAAAGGGATGACTAATTCATCTGAAAACCGAATAAACAATTCGCCGAAAACAAATGCATACGATATGATCACAAAATTCCAATTTCAAAAAATTTCATTCGTTTTCACCAAAATTCGCTCTCTTACATTCTCTTGTTCTCACTCTCTTCTATTCATTCAATTTATTAGGTATATAGATTTGTTCCCTAAGATCACTCGCAGACGAGTGGACATGATTTCCTTATTTACTTCAAAATCAATATTTGCCCGAAAAAAATTGTTGTGAACGTCCATCTTTGCTTAGACCGAAATTTCGTTCGGTCAAAGCATTGATTCCATCCTATCATATATGCTATCAGAAATGAACCAATTAGTCATCTGTCAGTTGGTAGTGGGATGTACAACATCAATTTAGTGCTTCTTCAACCACCTTAATGTTAAATGGAGACAGAGAGGGATTACGGTATTAATATTTCCATGTGTGAAAAGTCAATACGACAGATTGGATGCTGAGATCAAACAATAATAATGTGGATATTGAGGAAACAAGTATAGCTAAAAGCAGAGGAATAGCCGATTCGCAAAAAGGTTTTATTCACCCAACCAACACTCAGTATTATTCTTTTAAACTTCTCGGGAATACACTTGGACATAATTGAATCAGATACTGTGACCCCATCATCGGAAAATTTTGTATTTTTTCTTACTCACTTTTTTCGGAACTCGTTAAGGCTTCATTGTGCAATGTTAAAATGGCAAAATAAAAATCAAAATCTATTATTCAACATTTGTTTTCTCAAATTAAAGTCCTAAAGCCATAAATATTTACTATAGTTTCTACTTTGTTGTGTCAAAATGGAATTTTGTGAGATATATTGCCAAAAAATCTATGCACGAAATCTTCTTTCGTTTTGAAAAGGCCATCAAAACGGTTGACTATTGGTCACACATTCATCAGTCATTTCTTTCCTTATCTTTACATCCTCTATAACCCTTAAAATATATTAACATGCTGAAGAGAATAGTTAAATAAAATTTTCTCTAAACGAACTTTGGACAGAAAAACACTAAAGCATTTCAATCCAGGATTCAGAGCACCACCCTCCAGCCCTGTACAAAAATATTTACAGTAACCCTTAAATTTGACTGATAGATGGCATACATATGACACCATAACCCTTCCGAATATATTTCATCCTCAAAATTTAAAGCATTTAATCATTATACTGTAGGAATTTTATTAAGGAATCCATTATGAATGATAATAATACATCAGTTAGGCTTCCAGGTTGACTTGACGATGAAGAAGGACCAAGGGACCTTAAGTCATTTCTGATGATTCACAACTACCTGATGGTTAGTGCTGCTGATTAAAATGTTAATTGATGCATTCTCGAGGATCAATCCTCCGTATAGCAGATACTGATGTGGTTGGATCAAACATATTAATTACCGTCAAGGATGATTCAGAAAAATGGATGAATATTAATGAACTATCTTCTTCTTTCTCAGCCGTTTTGATTCCAATGCTGGGCATAGGCCTTCCCTTTGACTCTCCGCAGACCCCTTTTCTGGGCATAATGCATCCGCTTGTTTCCTGCGATTCACCTCACATCGTCAGACCATGAGATCTTCCTACGCTCCTTTAGCTCGGTCTAGGTTGCCACTCGAGAATTTTTTTAGCCCATCTAGAATCGGAGCGTCTGGCAGCATGTTCTGCCCAATTCCATTTTATGGCAGCTGCTCGTTTTACCACGTCGGTGACCTTGCATTTCCCTCGTATCTATTCCTTTGTCCGTCGATCTCTCAACTGAAATACCACACTCCACAATATTGTAACCACATACTCGTATATATGTAGGGTTGACTGTAAGATATTGCTTTTGGCACACTACCATTGTCTTGTTTTTGTAGCCATGCATATTATTCTTTGGCCAATCAAGATTTTTTATGCGTATAGAAAAATGCCTGGAAAAATAAATAAATTACTAAATAATTAAACCTTTATTAGCCAAAAATCATCAATTCAAGGCAGCTCATATGCTTTGTATATATTGTAGCACGTTCCAATATCATTAAAAAAATTAAGGCTTAGACTCGAGTTTTCGAAAACAGGCAGCTGAAAAGATAAAAAAAAAAAAAAAACAATAATCATTAGACTAAAACAATCAATCATAGATATTTTTCCTTATAGTCCAGTAGCGTAAAAAAACATTTATCCTCAACAAACAATCGACAAGAAATTCGATTACCGCCAAAATCCAAGAAATTTATTAATTTTCAATAGTCATTATATAAAAAATTATTGGAAAAAATTTGTAGCGAATTATTATGGCACTAGCTGCAACCCGTTAAAAATGGCAGGGTTTGCGGTGGACCTGTGTAGAGAACAGATCGCCAGACTTCCCTATCCTTACAAGTTATTGTACTAGATTCTTATAGTAAATTAAATTTTTATTTAGCATAGTATTTCCTAGTCTATTTATTTATTTACTTCATGGCACACAAACACAGACATCACCCACATATAAACACATAATAACAAAAAACAACACAGATCAAGTTCAACTCAGTGTACACAACTAGTCAATTACATATTGTAGGAGCTCAATATATACTTGAGAAACTAAAAGCCCCGAATTCCAATAATGACGATATCCATCGATAACTAAGTACTCAAAACATTTCTGTAGGCTCGTAATTTCAATGAAAATATATGGCATTAGCCGAATATTTTTCCATGATCGCCGAATGTTTTCAATTCGTTCAAATTTCGAACAACTTGCCAAACTGCCACAGCCCTACACCACATTGATACACAGTTACGACGAAAATTATGCAAGTCTCTAACGATTCTCTCAAAATTGTTTATTGCCAACAAGGTGCGTTTGTTCTTTTTTTTTCATATTTTTGACAGAAAGCAATCTTTTACGACCATTATTTTAAATTTGGAATAACTTCTTGAGATCTATTAGCCCGCCCTTTTTTGCTACCGACATAACTTCTTTATTATTCTTTTCATCTATTTAAAATATTATCCGCATTTATTTATTTATTATTATTTTTTTCGCCACACATTTTTCATTCGGACCTATTAAAATATTTAAATTTCTTATTTTCTTCGAAAGTCTATTATTAATACTTTATTTTGTATGGGAATTGTGGCTCGCAGTGTTGCAATATCAAATAAATACTCGTATCTACAAAGTTTTTTTTATCGAATTATGGCAAACCATTCACATTGGATGGTTTGCTTTACCTAGACATGGTGCACACTCAACACAGCCTTAATTTACTTTTTATTATTTCCGGTTTTCGGTCAAATAGTAACTATGTAGTATTCAGCCGAATACCGAATACTCCAAAAAGGTAGCGAAGAGGCCGAATACCGAAAATTAACCAAATATTCGTTACATTTCAAATTATCCCATAAAATCTTGTAATATGTATCTAGATACCTACTTAGATGATGATATTTAAAAAAAATTCAGAGTTTTTAGGATTCACATTGTAAATCAGAGATGACAAGTTGCATCAGTCAGTCTGGTGTTCGGTCTCCTGTAGGTACCTATCCCACAAGGGAGGTGGCGTGAGAGGCTATAATAGAATAGCAACAATTAATAAATAAATAAATCTTTATTGGCCAAAGAAAATATGGGTAGTTACAAAAACGAGACAATGGTAGTGTGCCAAAAGGCGGACTTATTGCAAAAGCAATATGTTACAGTCAACCCGAATAATTTATTTTTATTTTAAAGAACACACGGCGCAAGGCCATTAATACATAGTGTTAACAGATGAAAATGAAAATATTAAATGAACACATGAAAAAAAAAAGTATGGTAAAAAACAAACATTCAACAACTCATTCAAACATATTTATTTATTTATTTATTTATTTAAACTTAAAGTAAACAACAAACACATATAAATATACAAAATGGACATAGTACAGATTATAAAACGTTGTTCACTAGGGCACACACATACAGACATAATAGCAAAATAAAGATAGATATATGAAAGCATAAGCATGATGAAAAAATAATACCTACGATACTACACCGCGAGGCAATTTTCGGAACACCATAATGATCTCGACGGTGAAGAGGTGACGGCTATGAGACGGTTTGTTTTGACCTCAAAGCCTGGGTTCGAACCCGGGTCCTCAGCATTGTCAGCAGTCATCATTCATACAACACGGACAGCCTCCCGCTGCGCTTCTGAATTAGCTAAACACCCTTAGGGCACCGGGCTTCATTTCCAAAATCGAAATCAAGAAAATATCCTATTATAAAAATAATTATTAAATAACTATATTTAACTTATGTAGAATGTTGTACTAAAAGAAGTTTTAATTAGTGTTTGTTCAAGATTTCAAGATACACTTAATTAGGTTTTTTTTAGTATTTTTGTGCGTGTTTTAAAATAATGACAATCTATTTTATTTGGTTCATATTTTAATTAATGCTTATATTACGTTTTTATTTATTTATTAGTCAATTATTCCTTGTGGCTTTTTTCTCAAGTAAATCTGCTTTCAAGAAATGCTTCAATCTAGTCAAACACTTATCTTCTTCTTCTTATCAGCCCCTTTCCCTCCACTGCTGGATATAGACCTCTTCCTGTGTCTTTCACAATTCTTTTTGGGCGCTTTGTCTCCACTCCACCCATGTCCTACCGACTCGATGATACATCGCCCATCTCCATTGTGGTCTCCCTACACTTCAGCTCAGTACTCTGGGGGTCCATCTGCCGTATTTTTGCCTTGCCTCGTGACCCGTCCACTGCCATTTCAGTGTCCCTACTCTCTCTGCATTGTCTGAGACCCTTGACCGTCGTCTTATATCTTAACACTTATCTACGAAGAACACTAAAACAAGGCGGCCATCCTGGAATCCATATTGAACCTAATTTCGAATTTTCTAACCATAGATTATTGTTAGTAGCCAGACGACTTCCGATGTCACAGACCATAGATTGTAATTGGCACCTAATTAATATAAGCTGTGTCCTAACGTTCCTAAGTGATGCCATGGTGATGAGAGCATCCAAAGGTTGTGTGGTATCATATTAAAGGGGAAAATCAAATCGTACGTCATATGTGTGTCTAGCTCAAACCATCGGGAGACACCGTGCCGTTGCGAAGCACGGGTAACTCAACTTGTAGATATGATAATAATATATTCAGCAACATTGCCAAATATGGATTAAAATTCTAATTAACGATTTTATCACAAAAATATTTAAAATTCAATAAGCAATTAAATTTCTACCGTTGATTATACAAAATAAGGAGACATCATCAAAAAGTCATAATCATGACTATTTACAGTCAAAAACCTATTTAAGTATTATTTACAGCATACTGTATCAAACATTGCCACTGTTTTATATACCTACTTATTTTGCAATAAACATTTTTTTATATATTCACAACCCACTCTTTAAAAAAATCTTTAATTTACATAATTTTAACAAAACATCACCAGTTTTTGGAAATATAATCAAAAAGATTTGGGTAAACCGGAGAAAGTTGTATCAGAGGGTAATTTTAGGCTAATGAATTTGAGGAAATACGTAGATACGTATTTTACGTACTTAATCGAAATTTCACATTTTAGAGTGTTTTTGTCAACTTAACTCATAGATTATGTCGGTTAAAAACATTCACCCAAAAACAAAACAATCTCAAAATTTTCTAGTTATTCGTCTTGTTATTTGGTGTCATTGGTGTAAACATAAAGCGTTGTTATTTTCAGTGGTGCCTATCTGAATGAGATAAAAAAGACTGGAAGCTTTTTATATATGGTCGTACAGTAGAATTTTAGGAATTTCTTGGAGAAATATCACATAACGAACGAAGAAGTTCTCAACAAAATCAAAGGAGAAAGACACCTGTTCAGTGCAATAGCAGAAAGACGTGCCAGATGGATTGGCCACATAGTCCGTCGAGAGGGTCTGCTATCTGAATTAATTGAAGGAATGAACGAGGGACAAACTATAGAGTACAACCAAGGAAAGAGAATCTGATGGACGACCTGTGCCAGGATATGGCTTTGACTCATATAAAGAGTTAAAAAGAACCGCACAAGACAGGGATGAGTGGATAACGAGACATGGGGCTTTGCACCAAACTAATCTCAACGATTCTAACTGGAGAAGATTTGATAGAGTAAACATCGCGCCCCTATTAGCCGTTTGTCCCCCTGTGCCTTTAAATATGTCCAATGAAACATGGACCAAAAAAAATTGTGAAAATCTGTTCTAATGTCTCTCCACTGATTAGCTTTAATGTTTCATACGTTACTACCAACACGATTAATATATTTAAAAAATAAAATAAATATTTTTATAGTTGTTGATTTATAAAACAATCGTGTATTTACATATAATTAGCATTTAAATTGTATGCTTTATATTTTTATGACCAAAATATTTTTTTAATGAACAAACTATTTTATGACTCCTACCTGATTGGTGAAGTCGTATTTTATGTTATTAAATGATTAAAAATAATTAAAACAGTAGATATTGTTGAAATTCTAATAAACATGTGGATGTAGTATTATTGTGGTATTGAAAATTTAATTATAATATTTTAGGAAACGATCGAATTGTTGAACAAAATAAGGTATTGGTTTAAAAGGGAATCAACTAAAGAAAATGAAAATTCAATTATGCCCCGTTACGATATTTTGATCGCTCCAAAGGTTTCCTTACACGAGTAACTATTCTCGAAATAATTGCTCCAGTTGGGGCAATTAAGTGGTGGAGGAATTATTTCGTAAAAAAATATTCTATTTCTTCATGTTGGCGACAATCCAATTGGTTTGGAAATTTTAGTCAATTCTCTTTCTCGTTTGCACTCAATATCTTATCTTGCTCGATTTTGCTCCGTTTATTTCACCATGTTGATCAATACGAGCCGCAATTATTGCTCAAAAAATTGCCTGTTTAAGAGCACGTTAAGACGATGTGATTAGAACGACAGATTTTTATTAATTACAAGAATTAAAATGGAAAAAAAAATAAAAAAAACCCATTTATTTATTTTTACTTCATTTTGTCCACTATGGCGAACTCTTCGAAAAATGAAACAATTTGGTTGGGTGACGTGTATTATGAATTAGATGAACATGACTATAACAAGAGGCGTGGTGTAGAAATTTAAAGTTCGTGATTATTTGCGTAAATAGCACTTTCCATTATAGATACTCATTGGCTTTTCTCCTATGAGCAAGCATAAAACATTTACCCGAAAAGTTGCAGCAATTTAGCACAGGAACCGATCAGGGCGAAACACAAAAGAGGGACCACACGTAAATACAAAACAACCAATTTAGTATCCAGAGCGAAAAACAAGAAGAAGGTATCGTTTTAGCCAGATGCTATAAAAGACACAAAGGTTGAATAGAAAACAATTAGGGATAGGTATGTCCTCAAAGTCCAGAATAATATTTCTATCCACATTAGATACAGGACATCAATATTTATTACTCCACAAAAATAACATTATTCACAGTGGTTAAATCATTAACTCTTAAATCCGACCTTCAAGGTTCGGGTCACATAATCGAAAACCGCAGTCTGGATAATATTATATTATTATTGTAAAGTACCATAAGGTGTTGGGTTTTGGCGGTGAAGAATTATTATCAATGCGGAACCAATCGTTAAGTTTCATTTTGTTGCTTTTGTTGTAATATATTGGTCTCTTTGAAAAAATAATGTCCATAAAACCGCGACCCATCTTCATGCAGTGTGAACCACTATCAATGACCAATGGAGTACATTGATGGCTTAATGTTAAACATGGGTTCAAATCTCGGAAGCATTACTCTGCCTGCCTAAAAAAGGTTGTGATGGTTCTAGATATGTTTGCTTCTTTTCTTCTCTTGTGAGTGAGCGACCATTGTACAGTGTACCTGAGAGTCAAAGTTCCGCGTCAATATTTCTCAAATATTCTATTGCCCTTGACGTCACCTCATGGATTTCTCCAAAATACCCTTGGAACTTCTTGTTAGGACAGTGCCCCAAGATCGACTCGATCAACCTTTGCTTACTACACTACACAATTTGGAATAAGAATGCTTTTTCGATCCAGACCAAACAGCAAAACAATTCACCAGGCTCAGTCCATTGACATTTGGTTACAAATTATCTCCACATACCAGCATTAACTCTTTGTATCATGGACTGCTCTATTAATGTCATAAAAAGTCCTAGTGGAGCACCAAGACACACCACATTTGAACTATTGCCTTATACGTAATCACCTCTTTCTGAGTTTTTCGTGTTATTTCAAAATGTCCAGTCCTATTTCATTGTGGGCCTTGGCGTCCTCCAGCAATAGTTTTGGTTCCCTTGCATCCTGGGGTTTACATTTTGAGTCCCTGATGCCAGACACATTCTTTGCATATTTTACCACTCCGTCCAAGTATCTGAGATTGGCTCTATCATAAGTAACTCTACCTTAAGGGTTGGTATACCACAGGGCACCCTTTAAGGCCGGTACTATTTACCCCTACGTTATCAGAAAAGTATATAGCATGTTGGGGTAGATACCTAAATAGGGACTATTTCTTGTTAAAGTTAATATAGGAGTAGATGACCAAAACTTGTCAAAATAGATGAGTTGGGTTCTAGCAGAGGCTAACTAGAGAATGGATTCCCTGCCCACCACACCTTCTGAGGACTGCCTGACTATGCTAGATGTTTATCAGCGCCAGATGATGGTGAGGAAATGTTCCATAGTCAATATTTCACCCTCGTTTGAATGACGCGGCACATTTTTTTATCGAATCGGTATACAAACAAAACCAGCTACATGTTACATTTGCATTAATATTATTTATTGGTTTATTTTTTGTAGGCTACCATAAAATTAATTGGTGGCTACATAGAGGGATAGTGTAATTTTACGAACTACTTTGATTGAAACCATAACCTATACGTCCGTTTTAACAGTGCACCGACAATTCGTCCCCCGACAGTTCGTCTCCTGACAGCCCGTCCCTTCGACAGTTCGTCCACTGTCACCGAACCGTTTCGAAGTACCTCTTAAAATATTGAAATACCTCTCCAATTCAATTCAATTAATATGCATAGGCCAGAATTGGTCAGAATGGTAATCCACGACACATCATATTAGGTGTTCGTAAAAATGTGAATCCTACGAATAATAGGGGCATTCCAAAATTTTTGTTAAAACAAAATTTTGACCATTTCATTACATATTTATTTTGCAATTTTTTTCCTGGATATATGAATATAGCAAATAATTATAAAAAAAAATCATCAGCACGTAAACAGCACCAAACTTAGCAGTACTACCAATTTAGTAGGGACCAAAGAATCACAAAACCTTTTTCTGTATAATATTCCTAAATGCCGTTTCTTTTCCTGAACACTGATTGGACTAGGAATTCTCTAACGGGGGATGGCAAAGGCCTTCTCTTTTTTGCTTTTACTTGAATGCACAATGCACATGTTTGCTTTTGAATTTTGCCTTGGAATCACGAAGTAGTTAGTGTGTTGGCTTCGACCTGTCTGCACGATTCCATGTGACGTCATGATGACGTGGCTGAATCACTTCCAAGGGGTGGAGCATTCATCATCTTTCTGCTGAGTATATGACCTTTCATTCTACACGCATAGCATCGTTATAAGAGGAACGCCCAAAACCATTTTCTACAGTCAAAACTATGCCGTGACCAATGATATTAATTTTTGAATTTCATTGTGAATTGGCTGCCACTCATTTTTGATGTTATTTTTAACTGTCCTGTAAAAGTCAAATGTTCAAACTTTTCATCGATGAAGCTCGCAACCCGTTCTGAAATATCATATAAACGTTTGCGCAAAAAATATTTTGTGTTTTTTAGACACAAAAAATACACCTATACTGGTTAGCCCATTCCATTGCATTCAACCCTTATTCGTTATCCTTCAGCCATGGCCATTGGCCAAGTCTCACTAGCACACATAGGGGTCAGCACCAAGACAGCATTGTGCACTACCATTTTTGCTTTCATAGACACACTGCTACTACTTATAATCAGTCTGAGTGCACCATTCGTTCTAGTACCGGTCAGCTTTCTTCTTTTAATGTCTCCATCACAGCGTCCATTCATTGTAAAAAAAACCTCCCCAAATACACACTCGTCCACTTGCTCCAAACACTCATTACCACTCAATCACACAATTTGTCCTTACTTCATCTTTTCCATACATCAATACTTTAATTTTCTATTCTATTTTATTCCCTCGCGCTGCATCCCTTGCAGGGTAGGCAGATATGACATATCGCCAGACTTTCCGATCCTTAGCCTTAGATACACTTCCTGCCTAAATTATTTGAATTCATATCATGACAATGTGTGATTGGACGACATGACCTGATGTCACGCTTCTTGGCACGCGTGACATGTCTTGACACGCCTTACGGTCGCGTGTCACGGGTCGCAATGTGGAGACGTGTCACAATCGTCACGCCCTTGTGTCGTCATTCAATAACAACTTGTAATAATATTAATAATGCTATGAAGCAATTTCTGATAAGGATCAAAATATTTTTTTACTATTGAGAGTCGACGCCTTTGACGGTCACTGGTTGTCAATCAATGATAAACGCCCAAAAGTACCCATGTCAAATTGTTGTCAATTTCTGACACTCCTAGTAAAATGTTAAGGTAAACCAAACCATATACAAAAA